>CM017324.1:9549765-9594964 GCA_006937295.1 Carpinus fangiana
GAGATTGACCACGGGTTATGTGTTCACTCTTACAGGAGGACCCATATGTTGGAAATCCATGATTCAGTCCACGGTTGCAATGTCCACGACTGAGGCGGAGTACATGGCGGCGGCTGAGGCTGCAAAGGAAGCTTTGTGGCTTACAGGGTTAGTCAGGGAGCTGGGTATTCAGCAAGTTGGAGTTTCGTTGTATTGTGACAGTCAAAGTGCCATTTACTTGGCAAAGAACCAGGTGTATCATGCGAGAACCAAGCACATTGATGTGAGGCTTCACAAGATCAGGGAATTGGTTTCTATAGGTGAATTGTTACTTGAGAAGATTCATACTTCTGAAAATGCAGCGGACATGTTGACGAAGCCTATTACCGCAGACAAGTTCAAGTATTGCTTGGACTTGATAAATGTATCCAGGTGCTAGAAAGGAGAGGAGAGGAGGCGGCAGCCCCAAACTTATCAGTTCCAGGTGGAGGCCCAATACTTGATTATCTTAAAAGAGGTGAATACTCGCCAAGGTGGAGATTGTTGAAACAAGTGGCTCATATTCTATTAAAGGACCATTGGGTGTAATTAGTTTATGTAGGCTTGGGGAACAAATAAGTTGTGGGGGGTATTTTGGGGTTTTCCAAAATACTTATAATTAGGGTTTGCCTATAAATATGTTATGTTATAACCCTAAATCATTGAATAAAAAAATATAGCCGCACTCTCCTGTAGACGTAGGCAAATTGTCGAATCACGTTAAATCTGTGTCTCAACTCTCTCTTGATCTCTTTCTCTTTTTGATTCCATATTATTCATCATTGTTGTGCACGGTAACAATAATGTGAAAGGAGTGGACTTAAGTAACCGATATTTATAGGAGGATTTTGACATTTTGTTTTTGCCATATTGAAAAAACAACCAAAAACAAAAAGTGGTTTTGAGTTGTGGTGAAACTTCACAAAGAGGTTGATAACTGCAGACAAAAAATTGATTTTTGTATGTCTTAAAATGAAACCTGTTGCCAAATTGGTTTCAGGAATTGGTTTTAGAAAACTAGTTTTTAAAAACTTTATATATATATTTGTTTTAAATTATACATAAAATTATAAGTGTTTTTCAATTTTAATATATTCATATTTTTTGTTTTAATTTTTTTGAAACTGGTTGAAATTAAATCTCTCTCTTTCTCATAGAAAACTTGAAATTAAATTTGAACCGTTGGGAAAACTACTACATCAACACTTAAGCCAAATTATTTTTGTTTTTTAGGTCTCCTTGCCTGGATTATCGTGTGCGATCAACTATATCAACAATATGATATATATATATATTTTAAAAAATGTTGATTGCTAGCCTAGGAGTTTTGGGTTTATTTGTGAGAGATCTTTTCGATATAACTTTTTTAGGGATCCAATCACCATATATATATATTGGATTTTTTGGAGAGCTAGCTTAGGTTTGGGCTTAAAAAATTCATGATATTCTTTTGGCTAAGAGTATATTTTATTTTTGCAATCTTTGTGGGGGCAAGCCATGTATTTTATTTTTTTTTCTTTTTTAGAGTGTTTGAGCATGCATATACCTAATTTATCCAACATCCATATAAAATATAATTGGAAATTATGAGTAAAAGCATCAAATAAATTTTTTTGGAAAACTTCACTTTAGACCCCTGAACTAGCGCGCATTTTGAAAAGACCCTCCTAAATTTCAAAAACTCTCAATTTAACCCCTGAACTTTCAATTTTCAATCAATTTACCCCCCTCTGTCCGATTTTAAACGTTAAAAGTGATAAAATGATATTTATACTTATGACTTTTTTTATAAAATTCCAAATTTACCCTTAATTTCAAATTAAAAATTAGGATAAAGTCCACTTAACCTCTTCAAATTACACCCCAATGACAATCTACCCCTCAAACTATCAATTATAACAATTTATCCCCCAAACAACCTGAACAATGACAATGTATCCCCCAATGCTAGCAAAATGATGAAATTACCCCAATAAATTTTTCAATAAAACAAAAATACCCGAAAAAAATAAAATTTAGTATTTTTGTTTTTATTTTAGTAAGGGTAATTTTGTTATTTTGTTAAAATCGGGGGTACATTGTCATTATTTTGGTAGTTTGAGGAGTAGATTGTCATTATGGTGGTAGTTTGAGTGGGTTAAGTGGACTTTACCCTAGAAACTAAAAAAAATAAAAATCTAAGGGTAATTTGGTCTTTTTAAGCATTTCTGTTAGAAGTTAATGGCTAAAACTAACGGAGATGATAAATTGATTGAAATTAAAAGTTTAAGGCTGTAAATTGAGATTTTTTGAATTTTATGAGGTTTTTCTCAAAATGCGTGGTAATTCAGATGTCTAAAGTAAATTTCTCCAAAAAATTTTATTTGTTCATTTGACCGATAATAAGCAAAAAAATAAAATAATATAGGGAAAAATACACTTTACCCCCTGAATTATCCACGCATTTGCACTTTTAACCTTCAATATTTAAAAAGCGACACTTTACCCCCCCAAACTTTCAAATTGTTGCAATTCGACCATTCTAATTTTTTTCCCAAAATGCCCCCATCCCAAGTTTAAAAAAAAAAATTAAAAATTAAGGGGTGGCCGGCCACCCTAGTTGGGCCTAAGGGTGGCCGAAGACTAGCTAGCCCTTAAATTTTTTTTAAAAAAAAAAAAAAAAAAAATTATGGGTGCATTTTGGGAAAAAAAAAGTCAGAATGGTCAAATTGCAACAATTTGAAAGTTTTGGGGGGGGATCAAGTGTCACATTTTAAACATTGGAAGTCAAAGTGCAAATGGGTGGATAGTTCAGGGGGTAATGTGTATTTTCTCCAATAAAATAATATGTAGTTATTTATTTGTTTCAAGCTTCATTACAGAAAGTAGTCTCAGCCAACTGTAGGTACGAAAGAGACATTGTCATTGCTATCAACGATAAGGTACAAACGATTGCAATAGAAATCGTCAGATCCTACTTTGCCAAGAGGTAGGACCACTATCGTTACCAGAGGGTTATCTGTTTGTATCCTGCTCTTTCTTTCCAACCAAATTAGGCCATCGAAATTTGTGACCTACAAGAAATGAATTTGCATCGAGATAGAAGTAGGATGATCATTAATTTATATCTTGCCAAGAAGAAATTCTCTAAGCAGTAAACATTAACATTTATTTAAGAAAAAAGGAAAAATTTAAAAACAAACAAAAAATCAAAGGCATCAACAATGCAACATCAATGTAAAAGCAGGGAGTTAGAGAGAGAGAAATGAAGAACATGGAGATTGAAGAAGGGTTGGAAAAAGAATTTGTATTCTTTGTATTTCATTGAGTGAATGAAACATTACAACTACATTGTGTATATATACTCCTTGACTATAGGCGAACCTCAACCGTATGTATAATAGCTCTAACAGTAAGCAAACTAACTTAACAGAATGTTAACTAATTACAACTAACAAAACTGTAATTTGTTTTCTTCAACCAAATTGCCAACTCATTGTTCATTTGTTGATACTCCCTCTCAAGAAGAAGGGAAGATGTTAAGGACATTCATCTTAGACATAAAGTGCAAAAAAGGATCTAAACCAAGAGATTTAGTAAATAAATCAGCAATTTGATGTTGAGAAGTAACATGCTAAGTGTGAATGACTACTTTTTGCATTTTCTCCCTTGTGAGATGGTAGTCAATCTCTATTTGCTTTGTTCTCTCATGGTATATAGGATTGGCTGCTATGTGGAAAGCAGCTTGGTTGTCATAAAAAAGAAAAGCTGGTTGAGGATGTGAAACATGAAGATCTTTGAGCAAACTGAGAAGCCATACTATCTTGCAAGTAGATGTAGCCATGAACCTATACTCGGCTTCTGCAGATGATCTAGAAATAGTGTGTTGTTTCTTAGACTTCCATGAGATTAATAAATCTCCTAAGAACATGCAATAACCACTGACAAACCTTCGAGTATCAGAGCATCCTGTTTAATCAGAATCACAAAAACCCTTAAGGTGGAGCTTGGAAGATGAAGGGTAGAAGAGACCTTGACCTGGGGGATTCTTGATGTACCTCAACACTCTATTGGCAGCATCAAAATGAGGTTGTCTAGGACAATCCATAAACTGAATTAGGATCTGAACTGAATATGAAATATCTGGTTTGGTAACTGTGAGATAAAGCAACCTTCCAACCAATCTTTTATAGCTAGTAGGGTCTCTGAGGAGCTCACCATTAGTTCTTGAGAGTTTAAGGTTAGTTTCCTTTGTCAACTTTGCTGGTTTAGAGGCTAACATACCTGAGTCCTTCAAGATTTCCAGAGCATACTTTCTTTGACACAAAGAAATTCCTTTGGCTTACCCAAAAAAAAAAAAAAATCCTTTGGTACTTCTAGCTATCTGCCAATAAAATATTTCACATTACCAAGGTCTTTCAACTTGAATTTGGCATAGAGAAACTTGGTTAAGGCAGCAAACCAGCTATAATGATGTCATCTATATATACTAATAATGCAATGAACATTGAACCCTATTGTCCAGTGAAAAGAGAGCAGTTTGCCTTTGATTGACAAAAGTTATGATCCATCAAGGTAACAGAAAATTTATCAAACCATTGCCTAGAAGCCTACTTTAAACCATAAAGAGACTTTGTGAACTTACAAACCTTAGACTTCCCCTTGCTAGCATACCTGGGAGGTAGCTTCATGTAAACCTCTTCCTTCAATTCCCCATAATGGAAGGCATTATTATTATATAACTGGTGCAAAGACCAGTTGTTAATAGCAGCAAGAGCTAATAAACATCTTGCCACAGAAGAGAAAGTTTCAGAGAAGTCCAAACCTTCACACTGAGTGTACCCCTTTGCAACTAACCTTGCTTTATATCTCTCAATTGATCTATCTGCTTTGTATTTGATCTTAAAGATCCATTTGCAGCCAATGGGAACTTTATGTGAGGGCAAATATGTGAGAACCCAAATATGATTCTGTTCAAGAGCAGCAATTTCTGCATCCATGGCATCCTTCCAATGTTGATGTTTAATGGCTCAATGATAAAACTGAGGTTCAAAATGAGTGGAAATAGAAAAATAGAAAGTTTTGTGTGGAGGTGACAGTTTAGTATAACCTATGAAAGAAGACAGGGTATGTGGAATACCTAAATTCAGTTCCATGTGTGCAGATTGTGGTGAGTGAGAAGCTAATTGACAATGATACTGTTGCAAATAACCTTGTTGCTGCCTAATTCTAATTGGAATAGGTTCTGATAATTGGTTGGTAAGGAGTGTGGATTCATAATCAAAATTAGATGTAGAAGTGATGCCATTACATGATTAAGGGATTATGGTTTGTGGGTGATCTGAAATAACTGGTTCAGGAGATAACACATCGTTGAATGACAAATCAGGAAGTGATAAGTCATGAGAATATGAATTGGAGTGTGAATTAGATGTGTCATGTATGAATGCTGGCAGAACAGGATTATTTGAAAGATTAGGCATGAATGATTGTGTTAGTATTTTTGTTGGCTTAATTCGGTTCCAAAATGCTGAGACTACTGTTCTCGAGCTCAAACACTGATATAGAATGCTTAGAATCCAATCTCTACCGTTCATAATGTGGATTCATGTGTCATGAACATCCCTGCAAAATTTTAGCTCAATTGGACCACAAACGCTCATCGATCAGAGCTATTTATCAAGACTGGACAACATTTTCAGAATGCAGTTTTCACCCATTGCATGCCCTATCCGGACAGGCCCTCCCCCTGTCCGGACAGCAGCTCTAGAAACTTAGTTTCTCCTCCGCAAGGCCGTGTCCGAACAGCCTATTAACCTGTCCGAACACCCCGTAAGTTTTACGCCACAAAATGTGATTTTAAGTGTGTCAGGTCTAGGGTTTTGTTAGGGGTATATATACATCTTTATAGAATTGGAGAGGTATGAATTCTAGATCTAGAGTTCGGGAATTTGTGTCAAGAGAGCGTTGAAGATATTGAGCGTTAGGTTTAGTTTCTCTTGGAGTTAAAGGTTGTGTCTTGATCACAAATCGAATAAAATTGAAGTCAACCGAAGTTCCGGTGAAAGGAGATCACATAGAATAGTTGTGCCAGATGTTCTAGAAAGGGCTACTGCGGTAGAAGTCAAGTGGGTCGCTTGTCTTATGCAAGAGAGTGTCAATTGCAAATATTTTGTAAGTGTGAACTTCTTGTAATCCTTATTCTTTTACTGATTTAGTGATTTCCTGGGTTTGGCTGCCCCGGAGAGATTTTAAATTTTAGAGAATTCTCTAAATGGTTTTTTTCTTCGTAACCAAATACCTATGTCATTTATTGTTTTTCATTGCATGATTGTATTTGGTTGATTACTCTGTTTTAGGTCAGATCTATTTCCACACATTATTTTGTTAAACACCTAGAAAATCTAAATAGGTGTTAATTTGAGTCAATTAAAATTTTCAATTGGTATCAGAGTGGGTTCACTCTGTCAAAGGATTGAATTCCTGAGTGTGATCTTATCTACTTTCTAGATGTCTCAAACACTTGATTGTTTCGAAACTGTTGATAATACTTTTTGTGAAACTATTATATCTTCTGATAAACAGTATTATTCTAATTATGATTCTGATAATGAAATTGATCTTCAGGAGACTTATAATTTGTTGTTTGTAAAATTCTCTGAGCTGCAAGTTATTAATTCCAAGAATTTAAAGAAACTCAGAGAGGCTGAACATGATAAAGATGAGCTAAATGGTGAATTGAGTGATTCTCTTGATTTGTGTAAAACATTGAAACCTTAAAATCATGTTCTTGCTAATAAAGTTGGGTCATTAGAGAATGAATTAAAGGAGTCCAAAACTCTATTGGAAAAATTCTCTAATGATAATCTTGACAAAATTTTGCATACCCAAAAATCTGCTTGTGATAAACTTGGGATTGATTTTGACAAGATTATTACTCCCTCCTCTAACCTTACTTCTTCTTCCAAGAAAGTTTTTGTTGAAACAGAAAACTTGGAAGAACCATTGGATAAAGGTAAGCTAGTTGTTGTTCACTCCTCAAGAAGAAGAGGAAAAAAAGTCTTAGAGAAAAGAAAAAAATAGCCACTGCAACCTCAAGAGGTAAGAAGGGTAAGAAAAGGTAAGTACTCTCATGCTGAGCACTTTTTACCTAGAAGACTCCAACATTGTTTACCTTGTAAGGAACCAACATTTTCAAAGGTTCATTCCTACATGTCATCACTATGGTAAGATTGGGCATATTCGCCCTAATTGATTTCAGTTGAATAATCATGAGTCAAAAAGAGATTATTTTCATTCCAGGAATAGTCATGAGGAATTATTCAACATGCTAAGGGGTGTTATCATCCAGTTAAATGATTTGGACAAGAGTCGCACATTTGTCCCCAATACGAAGAAAGTTTGGATTAAGAAGATTAATATTGTTCACCTATTGAGGGGGAGTGGTAGTGGACTCACCTAGATTAGGTGGGCACAATGCATGCCTAGGACAATTCTTGCATTCACTCTCATTTCAATGTCCTAGTGCAAAAGTTTGTTGAGTGTGTTTGTTTCTTAATTTGTTTTGTTTCTTTTTATTTGTGTGCTAGTTTTGTTTGAGTTGTTATATTTTTGCTTTGTTTTTGTTTTTATTTTTGTTTCTCATTGTTTTCAAATACAAAAATATTTTTTGTGAAGTGCTCTGCACTGGTTCTTTGTGCTCATACTCATGGACTTTCAAAATCCCATGTTGAGTCGGGTCCTTTGAGAGCGGACTTACCTTTGCATAAGGTACTGTATGAGCTTCTGATATTGCATGACTATGGTGAGTGTTGTATAGCTTTTCATGTGGGATCTTTTGTTTTTGCTGATCATGCTCACTTTAAAGTCTATCTAAACGTTGATTATTGTGGAAAGGGCTCAAGGTCACAATGTAGGTGATGTATGGTTCAAGGCTCAGTTAAAATTAACCAATTCGCTAGTTGAACCTAAATCCTAAACATTCCTACATTCTATTTTAGTCATGCAATAATAATATATGACATGTCTCTAAAAGAGTATATTTGAACAAAAAGTTCTATGTTATTAATGCTGAAAGATTCCCAATAGAAACAATTAGTGACCAGTTCATTGCGGAAAAATACAGTCACTAAAGGATTTGTGGTAAAATGGTGCTTGTTCTATAAAACGTTGTATAGGATGAGGGATTCTAGGCCCTAGTACTATAAGGTTTGCCTTTAACCATGCATCTTTTCTGTCGCCGCTTGCATATAGTGATCCTAGATCGATTCATATGACTTGACCTTGGATTTGACTTTCACACACTACACATCTCAGCATGAGTTACTTTGTCCCATTGGCTAGCTAGTTCATTCTATTTGACACATGTTTTTGTGTAAGCTTATATATGTGTGCTCAATGCATGAGTGGTTCTGGTTTTGAATGTGATTTCGTACAATACATGTGTTTGTCATAAATGATATGTGCACTATTTATCCAATATTGCATTTAGGGGGAGAATGTGTGTTTACTTGACTTTTGAGGGGGAGAAGCTTTTTTTGTAACAGTTTCTTGTTGGTATTGAGTCATACATTGAGGGTGAGCTTTTGTGTTCTTCATGATCTCACATTATAATTCATGCATTTTCCTATATGTGATCATGAGTTGTGTTTCAATTTTTTTTCCTGTTCCACATATATTTGATGTATTTTGTGAGTGTTTCAGGAAACATCAGACCTTTTTTCAATTTGAGACAAAAAGGGGGAGTTCATTTTGGGGAGATGATGATGATGGGTTGTCTTGACTATTGATTTTGTCACCAAAATTGCCAAAGAGGGAGTTTGTTAGTATTTTTGTTGGCTTAATTCAGTTCCAAAATGAAGAAATTACTGTTCATAGGCTCAAACACTGATATAGAATAGTCAGAATCCAATCTCCACCGTTCATAATGTGGATTCATGTGTCATGAACGTCCTTGCAAAATTTCAGCTCAATCAAACCACAAACGCTCATCGATCAGAGCTATTGATCAAGGCTGGACAGCATTTCCAGAATACAGTTTTCACCCACTGCATGCCCCATCCGGACAGGCCCTCCCCCTGTCCGAACAGCAGCTCCAGAAACTTAGTTTCTCCTCCGCAAGGCCGTGTCCAGACAGCCTATTAACCTGTCCGGACACCCCATAAGTTTTATGTTCGAAAACATGATTTTAAGTGTGTCAAGTCTAGGGTTTTGTCGGGGGTATATATACATCTTTATAGAATTGGAGAGGTACAAATTCTGGATTTAGAGTTCGGCAATTTGTGCCAAGAGAGCGTTGAAGATATTGAGCGTTAGGTTTAGTTTCTCTTGGAGTTAAAGGTTGTGTCTTGATCACAGATCGAATAAAATTGAAGTCAGCCGGAGTTCCGGTGAAGGGAGATCATGTAAAATAATTGTGCCAGATGTTCTGAAAATGGCTACTGCGGTAGAAGTCAAGTGGGTCGCTTGTCTTATGCAAGAGAGTATCAATTGCAAAGGTTTTGTAAGTGTGAACTTCTTGTAATCCTTATTCTTTTACTGATTTAGTGATTTCCTAGGTTTAGCTGCCCCAAAGAGATTTTACATTTTAGAGAGTTCTCTAAATGGTTTTCTCTTCGTAACCAAATACCTGTGTCATTTATTGTTTTTCATTGCATGATTGTATTTGGTTTATTACTCTGTTTTAGGTCAGATATATTTTCGCACATTATTTTGTTAAACACCTAGAAAATCTGAATAGGTGTTAATTTGAGTTAATTGGAATTTTCAGATTGAAAAATGCCATTGGATGTAGGATGAATGAGACCATTAATATTTTTTGGGAAAACAGATTCATGAAAAACATCTTTGGAAACAAAAACAAAGTTTGTGGCTAAGTCTAACAAAGTATATCCATTGTATTTGGTAAGGTATCCTAGAAACAAGCAGGGTTTGGCTCTGAGCTCTAGTTTATTTCTATTTCTTGAAAGTGTGGAGGCATAACAGAGACATCCAAATACTTTTAAATGTGAATGTGTAGGAGGTAGAAAAAAACATCTCATATGGAGTTTTGTTTTAAAGTAATGGAGTTGGGGTTCTATTTATGAGATATGCAGCAACGGTAACACAATCAAACCAAAAAGATATAGGTAAATTAGCTTGAAACCTAAGTGATATATTGAAGAGATGTTGATACTTTCATTCAACTCTGGCATTTTGTTGAGGTGATTCTACACAACTTAGTTGATGTAGAACTCCTTTATTAGAATAAAATTCTACCATATTGAATTTAGGACCATTATCTGACCTTAATGTTTTGATTTTGGAATGAAAATGGGTTTCAATGAGATGAAAAAATGATTTTATATAAGATCTGGTTTGATCTTTTGATTTCATCAAATGATTCCATGTACAACAACTAAAATCATCCACAATGGTTAAGAAATAATGGCATTCATTTCTGAAACTTGCAGAAAAGGGTCCCCAATTGTCACAATGAATCATGCCAAAAATTTTATTGGATATAGAAGAACTAACAGGGAATGAAATACGTTTTTGTTTTGCCATAGGGAAAACAGTACAAGTATGGTTGGTATTACATGAAATTTCAGGGTTAACATCTTGATTCTAGAATCTGATAAATGGCCTAACCCATAATGCCAAACATCAGTTGAAACTTTCTTAATAGAAACAGAAAAAGGAGATGGAAAAATAGAGTTTGAAGAGATTTTTGAATTTGGTTGGGAGGACTCTGGTTTCTGCAGTAAGTATTAAAGTCCATCTTTCTCCTTACCATACCGATCATCACCCATGTCACCAGATTCTGTATGAAGCAAAGGTTAGCTAGAAAAATAAAACAATAATTGAAGGGCTTAATGATTTTGCTGGCTGAAAGTAGATTGAATGAAAATGAAAGAACATATAAAACATCAGTGAGTGCTAAGTGTTCTGAAATTCTGATAATGCCAATGTGAGTAACATTAGCAAATTGACCATTAGATAGTTTTACTCGTGAGGAAATGGTGGTTGTGATGGTTGTGTATAGAGAAACTGAACTGATCATATGATCAGTAGCTGTAGTGTCAATGATCCATGTATGTGTTTAATAAATTTAAGAAACTTTGGAAAACTTGGACTCATGACAGGATGAAAAAACAGAATGTTTTGGATCAAGAAAAGAGGAATTAGAAGGATTATCTGGTGGTTTGGCTAAAAGATGATCATTGGTAGAAATACTACCTACTAGATGAGCTGATGATGTGTGTGATGTTGCAAGATTGTTGTGCTACATAAAATCCATCAACTGCTGACATTGAGCTTGATTGAATGGAAAGGAAGGTTGGCTTTCAATTGTTTGAGCTTGATTTGCTAAAGAATTGAAAGTAGGTTTGCTCCTTGTAAACTTGAAACCAGGAGGGAAACCATGAATTTTGTAGCATTTTTCAATGGTGTGACCTACTACACCACAATGACTGCAATTAGGCTTATCCTTTTGTACATTACCTCTGTTAAAAGGAACAGAAGCAACAGGAGCACAAGCAAGAGCTCGTGACAAAAATGCAGCTCTATCACTAAAGGATGTAGAAGATGAAATTTGTCTCTGTCTCTCATCTTGCAGAATCATGGAAAATACTTTGGTGAATGGAGGTAATAGCTCCATTAACAAGATTTGTCCACGACCATTAGAAAATGAGTCATTTAGACCCATTAAGAAGTGATAAATGTATGTTTGGAGGTGAAACTCAGTCACAGTCTTCATTGATCCACAAGTACACTTTTCACAAGAACAATGAGGAGTTGGACGATAATTTGAAAGTTCATCCCAAATCCCTTTGAATTGAGTACAGTATGTGCTCACCGAGTTTGATTTCTGTAAAAGAATAAAAACTGCTTTTTGGAGTTGGAAGATTCTTGGGCCATTTCCTTGGGAGAATCTAGTCTTCAAATCCTTCCATACATCTTCAGCCTTGGTGATGTAGAGGATACTTATGGCTATATCCTTTGAAACATAGTTCATGATCCTACTGAGAACCATGTTATTACATTTCTTCCAAGCTTTGTAATTTGGAGTGTTGATTGGAGGTTGTGGCAGAGATTCATCAACCATTTTAAGCTTGTTCTTCGCAGCCAGTGTCATCTCCATTGCACGGCTCCATATATGGTAATTCTCACTCAAAAGAGGAGTCTGTACCAGAATTGGCCTTGGATTATCTCCATGATGGAGATAAAACAAGTTCAATGATTCATCAACAGAGTTTTCAGCGGAATGTGAACTAGAGTTTGATGATGCTAGATCAGAACTTGGAGAAGCATTGATATCATCCATGATGGTTGAAGAAAGTAGAATAAAAAAGAATTTTGAAAGTGTGGAGTTTGCACGACTGTTATGGCTATGATACCATGTCAATAATGCAACATCAATGTGAAAACAAAGAGTTACAGAGAGAGAGAGAGAGAGAGAGAGAAATGAAGAACAGGGAGATTGAAGAAAAGTTGGAGAAAGAATTTGTATTCTCTGTATTGCATTGAGTGAATGAAACTTTACAACTACATTGTATATATATATACTCCTTGACTATAAACTAACCTCAACCGTATGTATAACAGCTCTAACAATAAGCAAACTAACTTAACAGAATGCTAACTAATTACAACTAACAAAACTGTAAACTTGTTTTCTTCAACCAAACTGCCAACTCATTCTTCATTCACTGATACATACATTATGATAATAAAGTATTGTTATTTAGAATACTGTTATATGATTGGAATAGTGTGGTAGTGAAAATCAATCATGAATTTTTATTTGGGAAAAAAGTTTACATACTCCCTTTAAATTACCACTCAATTAACAATGTCCCCCTAAACTACCAAAAAATTGATAATATCCCCCCAAGGCCAGCATAAAGATAAAAATGACTCTATTTTTTTTATCCGAAAGACAAACATATTCCACTCGAAAAAATGATTTTTTTTTTTTTTTATTTCCACACCTTGTATTTTAATTTAATTATTTTTAGTTTTTTTATTGAATTTTATTTTATTTTACTAAGGGTATTTTCGTCATTAAACAGACATTGACAATTTTTAATAATTTGGTGGGGACATTGTTTCAATTGAAAGTTAGGGAGAGACACTTTCAATTAGATGATAGTTTGAGGGGGTATGTGAACTTTCCTTTTTTTTTCTTTTTTTTTTTTCAAGTGTTGATTTTTACTACTATGTCATCAAGTTGTATGTTAGTCGTATAACAGTATAATGAGTAACATTACTCATAATAAGCATAACAATAACTACACCAATTAAATAGACTTAAGGGTAAAGTCCACTTAACCCACTCAAACTACAACTCCAATGACAATTTACCCTCCAAACTACCAAAACAATGACAATATACCCCCCAATGCTAGCAAAATGGTAAAATTACCCCTATAAAATTTTCAATAAGACAAAAATACCCTTAAAATTTTGAAAAAATAAATAAATTTTAATATTTTTGTTTTTATTTTAGTTAAGGTAATTTCGTCATTTTTTTTTTTTAATTAGGGGTACATTGTCATTGTTTTGGTAGTTTGGGATGTAAATTGTCGCAATTGATAGTTTGAAAGGTAGATTGTCATTGGGGTGATAGTTTGAGGGGGTTAAATGGACTTTACACTAGACTTAAGCTATAAAAAACGAGAAATTTAAACCAACATTTTTTTCCTGGATTGGGATTTATAATAATTAACCGTCAAGGTTTCTTCTCCTAGTTGTTCTCCCCCTCCTCCCCTCTTCCTCTCCGGTTTTTCTTCCCTTTCCCTTCCCTTCTTTTTCCTCTTTTGCTTGTCTTTATTTTTTGCGTGTTTGCTTGTTTTTGGCACACTTCGTGGGTGTCGCTCTTGGGGGATTCACTCAAACTACCCCCACTTCTTTGGGTGCACCGTTGATCTCCTCCACACCGCTTTGTCATCCACCATCCACTACCGGGTTTGTTCTCGCGCCCCCACCGCATTTCACTGGCCTTATTCGCTTCCAACGCTAGCTTTGGTTTTCGGCAAGTACGCGATCAGCCTTTCTTCTGGTCACCGTCATCCGCCTAGTGTGCTCCTGGTTTTTGGCTTTCTAGTTTTTTTGCTTTCATTTTTCCTATATTTTTCAGTTTCTGTTGTTTTTTTCCTTGTTATTTGTTCCTTATTTTCTATTTCCTATTGTCTTGTTTCTTGTAATAAGGTTATGTCTCTTGTTGATACGTGGGGTATTTGTTTATGGTCTAAACCTTTGAGTTGTGGATAAGATCTATATCCTGACTTTCAGGTCAAGAGGGAAGAGTTTTGGCATGTGAGTTTTCTATTCTCAGGTTAAGGAATAAGAACTACCAATGCGTTGGTATGAGTCTGTCTAGAGCAGATCTATTGTTACATCTGAAAATTAGTCATGGGTTAGCAGATCTTGTTTGAGATTGGGATGGTTGTATCTTTGATGTCATCTTTGAGATTTGTAACCTCGTAGCCTTGGCTATATATGGTTGCTTCAAAGCTTTTTGGTCTGTTTTATAAGAGCTTTACGCTTGTATTATCTTTGAATGAATGTGACTGGAATGTTTTCCTCTTCAAAAGTAAAACTTAACCATCCAAATTGCTAGTAATTTAAGCAGCTAATTAAATTGAGAGAGCCCTAATAGAAATTATCTACCCAAGTAGGTGACTGAGTATAGTGACCCAAATTATTAACTAGGCGAAAGTAGCTTAGGTGGGGGAGCTAATTTAGGCTTTGGGTCATTAAGGACACTAGAAGGGTAATTTGAACTTTGAGGCGGACGTACGCTAGGTTTGGCAGACGTACGCTGCTGTCTGTAATGCAGACATACGGGGGGGACCACCGGACGTATGCTCTACAAACCATACAGGCGAATATACGTGGGACCACCAGACGTATGCTACTTTTTGGAATACCCTCTGGTTAATACCTGGATGTACGAGGTAGCCATTGAACCACAGGGCAAGAACCACCGGACGTATGCCCCTTGGCTGGACATCCGCTGCTTTTTGGGCCTATAAATACCCCCTACCCTCTACGTGTTTTGCACAAGTTTCAGACGTCCCCAGGCTGGCGAAGTGTTCCTAGAGTGTTTTCAAAGTGTTTTGAGTGTGTTTTGTGAGCATGTGTGAGGTGTTTGCGTGTTTCGAAACGTTCGTGTGTTTCAAGGAGGTAATGTTCGATCCTTAGCTTTTAAATATGTCATTATGCTGCTCGTTTTATGTTTAGTTGTAATTGCTAGCTTAGTTATGCTTTGAAACTCGTTTGGCTTAGCGTTTTTGTTAGCTTAGCATTGTTATGTTGCATGGAGGTTGTAAACTAAACTAAGAGGCTTTAGGGTGTTTCTAGTAGCCCTAGGAGTCGAAGAATAGGCGAACAGTGGAGAGAAAATGAGGTTCTCCCTGAGAACCCATATAGCGGACGTACGGTATCTTGCCGGATGTACGGCCTGTCGTGACATGGTGGACGTAATGCCCCGAGCCTGGACGTACGATCAGTGTGTGATAGGGAAACCCTATTTTCACCAGCCGTCTCATAGCTTCTGTTTTCCTTACTTTATAGTCATTTTAGTAAAATTAGGACTAATAGAAGGTTTTCCACAGATTTGGAGAACCCGGATCTTTTGGAGTATTCAAAGACGCTTTCGATCCAAGTGAGTTTTAACTCACATAATGCTTATTGCTATTTTCCATGCACTGCACATCTATTTTGTGTATCGTGAAAACATGCATATTTTACAACTCTCACAGTTTATACTTATTGCACATGAACTCTGTTATTTTGAGAAAACGTTGTGCTGAACATGTTAACCAAGTAAGACTTATAAAATGACATGGATGTAAAATACAAACAAGATAATTGGCATCGTATGACATAGTACACCGATACGTGTGGTAGTAATGGCCATGGGCTTACTATACATGTTAGCTTTATGGTCAAATGTGTGTATTATACAGGACTTTGGATCCATTGGTTTCGTGACCTTCGTGCAACCATTCCCAATGGTTCGGTCACTATAGGACGAACGTCATTAGTTGATGTGGGCCACTTGAGGTCAGACACAATCGTCCCACTAATGTTATGTATGGTATGTTATGCAATGGCTGGGGCACTAACATTGTATTATAGGTCACTCGGGACAGCATCAACCTTGCTGAGAAGGGGTAATATCTCGAGTAGACCATACTGTTGAACTATGACTGTTGTTTACATCATATACATATACCATTATATATATCTGATGAGTGCCTAAAAGTGCTTATTTGAACCCCTTAATTTACATATTTTAGGCTCTTAGTATTGTTAATTTCTAATGTTTTGATTAGTTTTGGTGTTTTAGTGTTTTGCAGGTTGTTAAGTTGCATTTGGGGCTAATGCCATCAACTCTAGGGCTTAAGACAGTTCGGGGAGCTTTGACAGCAAATTTGAGTTGAGCGATAATTTGCACCCGACGAGTCCCACGAAAACGGCCATATCTGGAGTTGTAGAACTCCAATTGGGGTGATCTTGGTGTATTTGGAAAGCTAACTCAAATATCTACAACTTTGTATTTTACATGTGAGAGCTAATTCTGAAGGCAGTGCGTTCAAACATACGTTTTGCGTTCGAACGCACTTGTGCCCATCAAATGCCGAAATTCATGCACGAGTACGATCGAACGCACTTAGTTCGATCGAACGCACCTTATCTGACCTAGCAGCGCTGAAACCCTAAATTTAGCCTATAAATATCCCCCTTTCACATGTAAACGAACCTTACGCTTGGAAAACGCTTGGGAGACGCTTGGGATGTGTTTGAGGCGCCCTTTGTGGCCCGAAACCTCCCCGTTCTTCATTGTAAACACTCCTAAACGTCAATTTAATTTAATATTTTTATTTATTTTGCTTTAGTCTCTTATTCTTCACCATGTTTTTATTTACTTGATTTTATGCTTAGTTTAATACTCCGTTCGTCATTTAATTTTATGTTTATTCGTTTCAATACATTTTAGTGACAAAAATGTGTTGATTGTTGTTTGCAAATCATTTAACGTCGACTTTCGCTGCAACCGGAGATACATCGGATGATTCGTCTTCGGACCAATATCCGTTGTGACCTCTAAACAGTGTTTGCGTTGGTTAGTTCGACAAGATTTTGTAGCAACAATAGGATATGCATATGTGCTTTATCGATAGACGGATGTATGGACTAGTTAATAACAAATAGAATACGCCTAGTAGCGTAATTATTTTGATGTATGATTAAGCATGTTTATATGTTGATTAATTTTTGGTGAGGTAGATTAGGGACCTTAGCGTTTTTATTTCTTTATTTTATCGCATTTTAATTTAGATTTATTTTATGCACGCCACATGTTCGATATTGGAACTAGGTTAAGATAGGATTAGTTTAGGCATTTTAAAATTGATTTTTAACGAAACACGATTCTCTGTGGGTTCGACACTCGCACATGCACATTCACTGTATTACAAACGACTCTTGCAATTGGCGAGTACAATTAAATTTGTACGTATCAATATCCGTATAAAATAAGCTGTCATGATGAAACTGTTTTTGCTTATTAAACATTTAAGTTCATTACTAAACTGGCATGGGTATTATTTGCGTTAAAAATCACTAAGTCTTAAACTTACCCTTTTCCTTTATGTTTCATCTCTTATTACGATTATTATACGATTTAGCCGCTTTAGAAAAGGATGCCGTCAAAGCAGACTTAGGTGTTAGCTCAAGACTTGATTTATGTGATCTTCAAGGACATGGACACTATTTGGTTGCACTCGATGTAGGAGACTGAAGGATCTGCTCGTGCAGACATAATAGAGATTTTGATTTCACTAGCTTAAGTCTAGGTTTTGATCTGTTGATCTTTTATGAACAATGTTGACATTTGTTTATTTTGGGTTGTATCTATTTCTTGTTGATGATCTGATGACCAGTACATTTGGTGATCATTTATGATATTATGGTGATGTAGTACTTTATCTTTGGTATTGCTATGTGATGTTTCAATTACTGTCTTTTAATCACATAGTCTTGATAAAGTCTTCCACTGCAGTTTTCTCGTTACGACAAGAAAAGTGATTTCCTAGAGGTCATGTCCTGGAGGGACAAGGCTAGGATGGCGCACCATTTGGATCAATTACTAGTTAATTGATTTGCCCATCAGGTGGGGCATCATAGTTGGTATCAGAGCTTTTGCTCTGAGAGGACTATAGGATAGAGGGAAAAGAGAACTTAGGCCATGATCACACCAGAGATTAGGCTAGATGAGCGATTAGGACTTAGTCTCTAGACTTGGTCACTTAGTTCTAGTAGAGTGGGTTCTAACTCTGCTCTTCGCTGTAAAGAACGCCGCCCCGAAGGAACCCTGCAACTGGACCTAATGCGCTAGAGATCGAAGAGGGAAGTGTTCTCCTTGAGCCTATGGACATTCCCATTGTTGAGGCATCACTCCCAGGAAGCCAAGTGATGGACGTGATTGGCCAGTTAGTTTCGTCCTTAGATCGCGATAAGGTTGTGAGACAGCCAGCTGAAGGGACTAGATGTTCTCTGAAGGATTTTTGTAGTCATCACTCAGAGAGTTTTGACGGGAGAGGTGACCACATCCGTGCTGAGAATTGGCTAAATGATGTGGATGAGTTGTTACCTACCCTTGGATGTACGAATGAGCAGAAGGTGGCTTATGCTACTTATAAGTTGACTGGAGATGCTAAGCGCTGGTGGCAAGACAAAAAAGTGGTGCTTGTCGCTGACTTGGGTTCGGAGACTACCATTTCTTAGGAAGTCCTCAAGCACGAGTTTAATCAGCATTTCTTTCCCCAAGTCGTGCAGGAGGCGAAGGCACGAGAGTTTTTGGATTTGGTCCAAGAAGGGATGTTGGTGATTGAGTATGCTGCAAAGTTTGTGCAGTTGTCATGCTTTGGGTTATACCTCATCCCGACTGAGGAAATGAAAGCGAAGAAGTTTGAAAGAGGTCTGAACTCTCGTATTCGAATCATAATGAGTTGTTTCGACATTCAGGATTTCTCCTAGTTGGTCGATAGAGCATCGATCTATAAGGAAAGTCTGAAGGAGAACGCAGCTGAGTACGCGAATTAGAAGAAGAGGGCTCAAAGAACTGATACTTAGGTCGGAGGAGCCGGGCTAGCTAAGAGAATGGCGGTAGGGAGTTTTCCACCTTAGAGGTCATAAGGACGTACCTCTAGTAACCTTCTAGTTTCGTAGCAAAAGAATCAGACTTCAGAGCTGTACAAGAAGTGTAACCATGTACACTGGGGACCCTACAGGATGGCAACCAGGACATGCTATCAATGCGGCCAATTTGGTCACTTCAACAAGGATTGCGTGGGCAAAGGGGTTGCTCAGAAACCTTTGGCGCCAAATCGGGTTTACGCGCTTGTTCCAGGAGAGCCAGAAGGAGGATCGGAAGTAGTGACAGGTACTACCCCTATACTTAGATTTGAAGCTTCAGTTTTGTTTGATTCAGTGGCTACCCACTATTTCGTATCTATAGTGTTCGTAAGGTTGTCTAGACTTGTTGTGAGAACTTTGGAACCTGGTCTAGCTATAACTACCCCCGTAGGGAAAAATGTGGTTTGTAAGCGTGTTGTTTACGAATGCCCTGTTAACATTTGTGGAAGAGTACTTCCCGCAAACTTAGTTGTTCTCCTTATGTTTAGTTACAACATTATTCTCGGAATGGATTGGTTGACGAGGCATTCAACGGTTATCAACTGTGCTCGAAAGCAAGTGACGCTTACACCGTGGGGAGAAGGAAAAGTGACGTACATTGGATCACAAACGAGGTCTTTACCTCCAACAATTTTGGCCGTGCAAGCTAGGAAGCTTATCATTGGAAGCGATCAGGTGTTTCTGCATTCGTTGTCGCTCCAACGAAACAAGCAAAGAAGAATCTTGAAGATATTCCTGTGGTGTATGAATATCCAGATGTCTTTTCGACAGACTACTCTGGATTACCACCACAGAGGGAGGTGGAGTTTGGGATTGAGTGTGTGCCAGGCACTAATCCTATCTCTAAGGTACCATATAGGATGGCATCATCGGAGTTGAAGGAGCTAAAGGAATAGCTCCAGGAGCTTTTGGATAAGGGTTTTGTTCGCCCTAGTATATCACCGTGAGGAGCGTCGATGTTGTTTGTTACGAAGGATTGGTCAATGAGGATGTGCATTGACTATCGGGAGTTGAATAAGGTGACGATCAAGAATCAATATCTTTTGCCAAGGATTGACGACCTTTTGGATCAGTTGCAAGGAGCGCGAGTGTTTTCTAAGGTCGATTTGCGCTCAGGCTGTCACTAAGAAGTGAGGGTGAAGGAAGAGGACATTCCTAAAACTGCCTTTAGAACTCTTTATGAACACTAAGAGTTCTTAGTTATGTCTTTTGGACAAACTAATGCGCCAGTAGTCTTTATGGACATGATGAACAGAGTCTTTCATGACTACTTGGATAAGTTCACCGTTATCTTTATTGACGACATCCTGATCTACTTAAGGATGCCAAAGGAGCACTAGGAGCATCTGCCGAAGGCATTGGAGAGGCTTCAGAGGGAAAGGCTCTATGCTAAACTTGAAAAGTGCGAGTTTTGGCTGGATAGCGTGTCTTTCCTCGGACACGTGATTTCTGGTGAAGGAGTAGCAGTTGACCCAGAGAAGGTGAAGGCCGTGGTAGAGTGGACAAGACCAACTAGTGTGTTCGAGATTCGGAGTTTCTTAGGACTCGCTGGTTATTATCGACGCTTCATCAAAGGTTTTTTGAAGCTGTTGGGACCACTCACTACTTTGACTAGGAAGAATGCTCATTTTGTTTGGACGGATGAGTGTGAGCAATGTTTCCAAGAGTTGAAGAGGCAATTGGTGACTGCTTCAGTGTTCGCATTACTTACAAAGTCTGGTAATTTCGTAGTGTATAACGACGCTTCTAAAAAGGGTTTAGGGTGTGTGTTGTTGCAAAACGACAATGTTATTGCCTATGCTTCACGCCAGCTAAAGCCGTACGAGCAGAATTATCCTACACACAACCTGGAGTTGGCAACGGTTGTGTTTACTCTTAAGATTTGGAGGCACTACTTGTATGGTGAGAAGTGCGAAATCTACACGGACCATAAAAGCTTGAAGTATTTCTTTACTCATAAGGAGTTTCTGTGACGACCCGCTTGACAAAACATGATTTAAAAATTTTTCTTTTAAATATAAACAATAACCCACAATAAAGCGGATGGTCACAGTGGCATGGCGATACAGCAGTATGCCACGAACCCATGCATTAACCTGATTGACAATATAACAAGTCTCACAGAGGTACATGCATGATCATTGTTTCATCAGAGTTCATATCTTTTGCAGCGGAAACTAAATATGTTAAACATACATAACACCACAGAGCTGAATATTACATCTAAGTAATTAAAGTTTACATACAAAAGAATGGCTATACAAAAGTGTCACAAGTGACACAAGCCATATACAAAATATTCAAGTCTAAGCATTTACATGAATGCTCTACAAAATTAGGACTGTCAACAAGTCCCACAAAATATGTATATACATATGACGTATCGACGCCTCACAGGTCATAGTAGCCCAGATACCTCGCCACGGGGTCATCATCCAAGGCGTCTGTCCCTGCATCCACATCAATAACATCATCTGCACCCCGGTAACCCGAGATACAGGTGGAATTATGAGCCCACCGCCTCTATAAAATAGAGACCTCAGCAGTATAGAACTTACTAGGCTTTACAAAAAGTCAACATTGGAAAACATACTATATTAGCTGTGAGAGTATACGTAAGCCCGCTTATCCGCCTCGGGACATGCGCATACTAACCCATCTAACTTTATACATTCTTACAAATCATATGGTTGAGCAATAAAACATATTAAAAGACATCATGCATCATCCATCCATAACAATGTACATATGCACGGTTACATCTCCCGTCTCATATGCACACTGGAACGTCTAGCTTAGAAATCATCAGAAAACAACATAAAACATCATATGCAACCATTCATATCGATATACGTTATGTGCAGTTGCATCTCCTGCACATAGGCATATGGATACGCCTAGCTTAAAAACTCACATAAACAAATCTCATCATCATAAAGCCATATGCCATGCATGCTTATGCAACATCTTCTTCATATCATCCATACATATACATAAACATCATCATATCCTTCATATCATCATCATCATAAACATATAACATATATAACATCATTATCATTAAGTACGGGCCATCTTCTACGATAGTGTGAGATCATCTCAATCACTACCGGAGTTGTATCACCGTTTCCATTTCGTACGGGCCATCTTCTACGATAGTGTGAGCACATCTCAATCACTACCGGAGTTGTATCACCGTTTCCATTACATACGGGCCATCTTCAACGATAGTGTGAGGTTAACTCATCACTACCGGAGTTGTATCACCGTTTTCATTTAAATGCTCATGCTCATGTTCATGTACATAAATGCTTATCTCATAAACACCCATATCATAAAACCATACTCATAATATAGCCATCATATCATTTTGTAAACTCATGTATGCTCCTAAAAGCCCATCATCAAAATATCTTATAAAACATCAACTCAACTCAACAAAGCATCATAAAACTTAAACCATGAAATATCCTTAAATCAAATAATCATCATAAATCTTAAATCATGAAATTTCATTAAATTGACAAAGGGTCATAAAACCTTATCAACCATAAAGTAGCAAAACATTGCCCAGTAAGTAAAATACTTACTTGATCCGCTTGGGTCCTCTTAGCGACTTGACCCACTTGCGAATACCTATGTATTTGCATGATAAATACTTAGTTAGACTCTATACAAAGCTCTAACAACTCAAACTTCTCCATGATACATGGATACTACAAGCTTCTCTTACGACAAGGGAACCCATAGAGTTCTAGGGTTTCCATTTACTAAATTCCTCATTTAACACTAACCCATAACAATCTAGAGGGTTAAACACTTCAAGAATACCTAAATAAACACTTAGACAAAATTAGGGTTTTGGGTCTTACCTAGTCTTCGGTGAAGTTTGGAGTTCCAAGCCACCAAACACCAACCCAACGCTCAAAGAAAGTGTAGAGGTCCTCTAAACACAAGAACCCCAAAGAAATTTGAGAGATTAAGCAAGAACCCCCAAAAATCCAAGTGAAACCAAGAAAACCAAGGGTTTATGGATTTACCTTAAACCAATCGGTGGAAACGACGATTAATCCTCAAGGAACACGTTTCCGGGGTTGGATTTATGTTAGAAGACTTCAAATGATCAATACCTAAGGTTTGGGTGCAAACCCTAGGTGAGAGAAGGGAGAAAATCGCGTGGAAGGGGAAGAGGGGCGGAAGAAATGAGGTGAAAACGCGTTTCAGCCCTTTATATAGTTAGTGGGTTCACCGTTCGGACGGCCAGCGAACGGGCTGCGAACGGACAACATTGACCTATTCTCGGACAACACTGACTTGTTAACCGTTCGGACGGCCAGCGAACGGGCTGCGAACGGACAACACTAACCTCTTCTCGGACAACACTGACTTGTTAACCGTTCGAACGCCTGACTTCCCCGTTCGGACGGCCAACACTGATTCAACAGTTTTTGCTAGTTTTTCAGGCTACTCAGAACGACAGAGAATGACAGACTTATTTCCACTGTAAACATTTAAGTAAATGTCTTTTAGGTTTCTTTATATGTCCATTTACTTTAAGTTTACATTGTAAATAAGGAAATACCCCCCATTTGGATCCAAATAAAAATACTAGAAAATCAAATTCCTAGTAGATCAAAATCCAAAAATCCAGTTTTAGTACAAAATGTGATTTTCGGCAGCTCATGACAAAAGTTTCATCGATGCTCACCAATGTAAACCCCATCATAAAATCTCATAAAATCACAATTGACTATCTAATATATGAGGAGCAAGTGCGGTTGGAAATTATCATGAAAATCTCAACAATTGAAAAAGTCATTTTCCAGACTTAGCCAAATTTAGAGCTGACAGATTTTCATCTAATTTCTTGGGCGTTACAGTTTGAACATGAGGCAGAGGAGGTGGCTAGAGCTAATCAAGGATTATGATTGCAAGATCAATTATCATCCTGGTAAGGGTAACGTGGTAGCAAACGCATTGAGGAGGAAATCAATGGTAGAGCTTGCCGCTCTGGGGATTTCTCAACCCCATTTGATTAAGGAACTCGCTGGGATAGGATTGAAAGTAGTAAGCGAAGGTATGTCCGTACACCTGGCTAACCTGATGGTTCAGTTAGAATTGCTTACAAGAATCAAGGTTGCTCAGCTTGAGGACCCTAAGTGTGCCAAGATCAAGCAATTGCTTGCGGAAGGTAAGGCGTAGGAGTTTTGTCTTATGGAGGACAGGTTCCTCACCCATTTCAAACAAGTGTGTATGCCGGGAATCAGAAGACTAAGGAAGGAGATAATGAGTGAGGCTCATTATTCTCCGTACACTATGCATCCTGGAGGCACCAAGATATACCGCGATGTGAATGGGTTATATTGGTGGAACAATATGAAGAGGGACATTGCAAAGTTTGTGGAGCAATGTTCAACCTGCCAACAAGTGAAGGCGGAGCATCAGAGACAGGCAGGGACGCTTAAGCCGTTGCTTATACCGAAGTGGAAGTGGGACGAGATTGCTATGGACTTTATTTTGGGGTAACCAAAAACACCCACTGGGGAAGATTTCATTTGGGTTGTTGTCGATCGTCTAACGAAGAGTGCTCACTTCATTCCCATCAAGGTTAAGGATCCGATGGATAAGTTGGTCAGACTATATGTCCAGAATATAGTATGTCTACATGGAGTACCATCAGCAATCATTTCGGATAGGGACTTTCGTTTTACTTCAAGGTTTTGGCAAAGTCTTCAGAAGAAAATGGGGATGGAGCTAAAGTTCAGTACCGCTTTCCATCCTCAAACAGACGGTCAGTATGAGCGGACGAACAAGATCCTAGAGGATATGTTGCGGGCATGTATGTTGAAATTCAAAGGTAGCTGGGTTCTGTACTTGCCTTTGATCGAGTTCACCTACAACAACAGTTATCAGGCGACTATTAGAATGCCGCCATATGAAGCACTTTATGGACAAAAGTGTCAGTCACCCTTGTATTGGGACAACGTTGGTGAGAGACAAACGTTGGGGCTGGAGCTAATTCAGGACACTCGTGACAAGGTGCGTGTCATCAAGGAAAGGATGAGTGCAACTTAGAGTCAGCAAAAGAGTTATGCTGATAATCGAAGGAGGCCTTTGGAGTTTGAAGTAGGGGATCGTGTGTTCCTGAAGGTATCACCTATGAGAGGAGTAATGCGGTTTGGGAAGAAGGGGAAGCTTAGCCCTAGATTTGTTGGACCATTCGAGATTACTCAGAGAGTGGGGAGGTTGGCTTATAAGATTGCCTTACCCCCAGATTTGGTCGAAACACATGGCGTTTTCCACGTGTTTATGTTGAGGAAGTACATCGCTAACCCTGATGTGATTGTGGAGTATGAGTCGTTGGAAATCCAGGAGGGATTAACCTACATGGAGGAATCGGTGAAGATCGTGGACAAGAAGGAGCAAGTGTTACGTACCAAGACGATTCCTATCGTTAAAGTATTGTGGCGTAATCATGGAGTTGAGGAAGCATCGTGGGAAGCAAAGCACGACATGCGGAGTCACCACCCGCATTTGTTTGAATGATTGTGTATGACTCTTTCTTTTAAGATTATACTTGGACAGTATACATATTTCCATTTTGGGTAAGGGAATAATTGACTAAGAAAAGATTGTTTTCTCTTCAAGATTATGGCACCTATACCTATTGACCGAGACTGCGTGTGGAACTACTCCTTTTGCGAGTGGATAGACTTGGGAGTAGAGATTTATGAGGATTGGTATAGTGAGGACAACATTGAGTACGATGCACTTGACGACTTACGTGGTGATTTTTCATAGCTGTTTTAAGAGGATGATGTACCGATTAACGTATGGGATGAGATAATCCAGGAACCTACTGAACATGATGAAGAAGACTCTATGGACAAAAGGTAATATTCTACTCCTCGTTAAGTGCTGTTCTATTGGTATTTGTCTAGGAATTTCGCGGACGAAATTCTTATAAGTATGGGAGAATGTAGTGATCCAAATTATTAACTAGGCGTAAGTAGCTTAGTTAGGGGAGCAAATTTGGGCTTTAGGTCACTAAGGACACTAGAGGGGTAATTTGGACTTTAAGGCTGATGTACGCTAGGTCTGGCGGATGTACGGGGGGACCATCGAACGTACACTCTACAAACCGTACAGGCGGACGTACGTGGGACCATTGAACATATGCTACTTTTTGGAATACCCTCTGGTTAATACTTGGACATATGAGGTAGCCATTGAACCACTGGACAAGAACCACCGGACGTACGCCCTTTGGCCGGACGTCCGCTACTTTTTGGGCCTATAAATACCCCTTACCCTCTTCGTGTTTTGCACAAGTTTCAGACAACCCCAGGTTGCCAAAGTGTTCCTAGAGTGTTTCCAAAGTGTTTTGAGTGTGTTTTGTGAGCGTGTGTGAGGTGTTTGCGTGTTTCGGAACGTTCGTGAGGCAAAACTCTTACAGTTTTGTTTCATTGAGGTAACGTTCAATCCTTAGCTTTTTAAATACGTCGTTATGTTGCTCCTTTTATGTTTAGTTGTAATTGCTAGCTTAGTTACGCTTTGAAACTCGTTTGGGTTAGCATTTTTGTTAGCTTAGCATTGTTACGTTACATGGAGGTTGTAAACTAGACTAAGAGGCTTTAGGGTATTTCTAGTAGCCCTAGGAGTCGGAGAATAGGTGGACAGTGGAGAGAAAATGAGGTTCTCCTTGAGAACCCACATAGCAAACGTACGGCCCGTCGTGACACAGTGAACGTACGGCCTCGAACCCGAACGTACAGTCATTGTGTGACAAGGAAACCCTATTTTCACCAGCCATCTCATAACTCCTATTTTCCTTACTTTAGAGTCGTTTTAGTGAAATTATGACTGATAAAAGGTTTTTCACAGATTTGAAAAACCCGGATCTTTCGGAGTATTTAAAGACGCTTTTCGATGCAAGTGAGTCTTAACTCACATAATGCTCATTGCTATTTTCCATGCACTACATATCTATTTTATGTATCGAGAAAACATGCATATTTTACAACTCTCACAGTTTATACTTATTGCACATGTACTCTGTCATTTTGAGAAAAACGTTATGCTGAACATGTTAACCAAGTGAAACATGTAAAATGACATGCATGTAAAATACAGACAAGATAATTGGCATCGTATGACATGGCACATCGGTACTTGCGGTAGTAATGGTCATGGGCTTACTATATATGTTAGCTTTATGGTCAAATGTGTATGTTATACGGGACTTTGGATCCATTGGTTTCGTGACCTTGGTGAAACCATTCTTAATAGTTCGGTCACTATAGGTTGGACATCATTAGTTGGTGTGGGCCACTCGAGGTCCGACTCGATCGTGCCACTAATGTTATGTATGATATGTTATGCAATTGCTGGGGCACTGGCATTGTATTATAGGTCCCTCGGGACAACATTAACCCTGCTGAGAAAATGTAATATCTCTGGTAGACCATATTGTTGAACTATGACTGTTGTTTACATCATATGTATATATCATTATATATATCACGTATAAAATAAGCTGTCATGATGGAACTGCTTTTGCTTATTAAACATCTGAGTTCATTACTAAATTGGCATGTGTATTATCTGCGTTAAAAATCACTAAGTCTTAGACTTACCCTTTTCCTTTATGTTTCATCTCCCATTACGATTATTATACAGTTTAGCCGCTTTAGAAGATGATGCCGTCAGAGCAGACTTGGGTGCTAGTTCAGGACTTGATCTATGTGATCTTTGAGGATATGGACCCTATTTGGGTGCGCTCGATGTGGGAGACTTGAGGGTCTGCTCATACAGACATGATACAAATTTTGATTTCACTAGCTCTACTCAAGCTTAAGTCTAAGCTTTGATCTGTTGATCTTTTGTGAACAATGTTGACGTTTATTTATTTTGGGTTGTATCTATTTCCTACTGATGGTCTGATGACTAGTACATTTGGTGATCATTTATGATATTATAGTGATGTAGTGTTTTATCTCTAGTATTGCTGTGTGATGTTTCAATTAATGTCTCTTAATCCCAATGTCTTGGTAAAGTCTTTCGCTGTAGTTTTCTCTTTATGACGAGAAAAGTGATTTCTCGGAGGTTGTGTCTTGGAGGAAAAAGGCTGGGATGGCACGCCGTGGGATCAATTACTAGTTAATTGATTTGCCCTTGGGCCGGGTGTCACACTGAGACCTAAATTTTTTTTTTGAATAAGTGGATCTCATGTGGACTCTCTCACATTAACTGTCCAAATTTCTAGATATCTAATTTGCTACACTTTTTTTTCTTTTTTTTTTTTCAAGATTTAAAACCAAATATCTATTCCAATTCTATCTCACCTTTTTAGTACTTGAAATATTGCCCACTTAAAAGTGCACTCAAATTAAAATAAACCCAAGAAGAATATTTTATTTTTATTTTTCACTTAAATTAGCTTGAAACATGTTCTTAAAACATTCATTTGTTTGAAAAAAATTTATTAATTAGGACTATAAAAAGTGAAATGTTAAAACAAAAGGCTATATGGTCAAGCATGGATCATAATAGGATCATCTATATTTTAAGTGAAATGGTTATGAGTCATTTTACGGTCATAATTTAATACTGTGGCATCATTTACGTCGATGCCACATCATTTAAATTTTTAAATAGTGTACAAACATAGTTGTCATGTGGAATAATATACATAATTAGATAAACATTAAATCTTGACCATAAAATAACTCTTAGAAACTCATTGTTCGCACTTAGCAGAGTTATAAGTTAAATATAGCTGGAATATATATGTGCGAGAGAGAGAGAGAGAGAGAGAATACCTTTAGCACAACATACTTGATCAGTGCAAGAACCACCAGCACAAGATGGGTAACGAGGCCATGTAGTTAGTTGTGTCAAGGTTTGAATTAGTTTCCACGGAAGTTGAGGAACCTACCATTATATATATATGTTATTGACCATTTAAAAAGATATGTATTACATAAACATCTTACAAATATATCGCAAATGTTTGATTAACGAGAGATTCAATGTTCTAAAGATGTTAAACTGTTGAAACAAATTCGACTTTTTCACTCAAATCTTTTATGATATAATCGGGAAAACTAACTTTAATATAATGTATACAATAATAAATGTTTTACATGATTTTGCACGCCAATAACACATTATTTCTAAGTTTCAATATATATAAAGTAGATTTTAAGAATTTACCACAAGTGACAAAAAGAGTAAGTAGGAAGAGGGTCAAAATGGACAAGTTCTTGATTGAGTGTACTTTTGACGGTTTGAAAGAACATTGATGTGAAAGGAAGGGACTTGTATTTTGATAGTTCGTTTAGATAAATTATCAATTTCACTATATTTGAAAAGCTATTTTTGAGAAAAAAAAAATACAAAAAATAGGTTTTGAGTTGTAAAACTTTGACAAAGAGGTAGATATGCTGAAAAAATACTTATTCTTTGTCCGGAAAATAGAAAAGTACGCAAAAATAAAATTATTTTTCCTATGTTATCAAATGAAATCTATTTTAAGTTGAGAAATGCTACCGGTATTTAGTGAGTTTTACAAATAAATTTTACGTACTGACGTAGCAAAAAAAAAAAAATTTAATTGGAGTGAAATTGGTGACTCCAAAGAAGATCACAGGGGTTGGCTCACTCGCCTCGACTTCCACTGATCCGGCTAAGGCTCCTATGATTTTAAGGGCTCCTCTGGCGAAGGTTAGTTCACTGGAAAATCATTCATCCACACCAGATTCCACCGAAGAACCACCAGATTAGGCCGGAAAATCAACAATCACTCCCACGAAGGCTCAATTGGCATTACAAGTCACTCCGGAAAAGGTTATTTCAACGGAAAATTTTCCATCCGCCACAACCAGAAAATCACCCATATCATCAGCAAACGCTTTGGTGAAGAAGACTAAGCAAATGATCACTCTGGCGAAGGCCCCGATGGCATTAAGGGTCACTTCGACAAAGGTTATTTTGTCGAAAAATCTTCCACTTGCACTAGACTCCACCAAAGAACCACCAGACCAGGCCGAAAATGCATCAGCAATCTTTCAGGTGAAGGTTAGCGGACAGACCCAAACTAGGTGCGGTGACCCAGGCAGAGCGTGACCCACTATGGGTCTTTGCTGGGTTTGGCTGTCAAACCCGCTTTGGTCATAGCGACCCACACCTAGGTCTCCGCCGTGGCTCGCGCAGGATCTAGCCAGACCTAGCCGTGGGTCACAAACAGGGATGACCCAATGTATTTTGGGGCCTTAGGCCCAACTTTAAAATTTGGCCTTTTTTAATATTTAAAAAATAAATAAATAATATTTATTTTAATATCATTATTATATTTTTATTTAAAAATTAGTCTTCTCGCTTTTTGGGATGCAAAATGTAGCGCCTCGACTTTACTTAATGAAAGGCGAAAATGAAAATCTCTAATTGCCACTAAGTACTACTATCTCTTCCTCAATATTATCAGAGATTATAAATCTAGCAGCGGAATATATATATTTTTTTTATACAACCCTCACAAAACACATCAGAGCTGATAATAAAATTTTTATATCAAATAAATTTTTATATTGTATTTTACAACAAAACACACTAGTCAAAAGTGCCACAGACGGCACATAAGTAAATACACACCAAGTGTATCTAGTACGTGTCTAACTATAAATACACTTCCAAAAGATAGACATAATATTTTACAAGGAACTAAGGTACCAAAACCCTATCCATAATATCCTAAACAGGCATATGGGTCATCTTCGCACTCCTCTACTTCTGCATCAATATATATATATAAATGTGGTATAGTTGAGGGTTACCACATTTACATAGGCAAATTAATGAGTCAACGGTCTCTATAGGTATAACAATTATTGACATTGGCAATATGAACCATTTTTTTTTAATAATATTTCTAACATGGTGGTTATAATAACAGTTACTCTAAGTTTTCCAAACAATATCATTTTTAATGATTCATAGCTGATAAAATAAGCATCATAGAGTTGTTTGTGATAAAATCTATTTATCTTTTCTGAACTACTTTATATTTATACATATATGCATTTTACTTGCATCTCATAAAATGAATATGCATATAAATACAAAGAAGTAAAATAAATAAATCATCAAACATGTAAATCACACTATTCAATGTATGTAATGTAATCTCTAGCCTCTCCGGCTTTCTAAAGGACTTTAACCTTTCGTTTACGATTATCAGGAGACACCTTCGGCTCCTCGATTAGTACCAGGCTTCTTATTTTAACTTGTAAGGCTCCTTCGGCTTACACCCTTAATATAAGAATACCTTAACATTTTACATTCAACTTTATGAAGACAAAAGGCTTCTTATTTAACCTAAGAGGCTCCTTCGACTCCTGAGGCTCCCACCGTAAACATAGAAAAACCTTCTTGCTTCATATTTAATTTATCTCTTATTTTCAATGTTCAACAGTATACAATAACATGTCTCTTAAAATCATTCTTTTGTTCTCATAATCATCACATTTCTCAACTCATTTCAATATATAAAAATAATTGAAAGCATATATTCATGTTATTTATAAAATATTCAGGCTCATATAATAATCATACTTCGAAAGCTTTATAAAATATTATCAATCTCAGTAAGCAATTATACTCATTAAAATAATACCATGCTCAGCTAACTCTTGATTATAAAAAGTCACTGCATTTTTGTGTACTCGCGCGCAACCATATATTAGTCTAAGATTATAATTAAAAGACTAAAATAATGACCTCTTAATTTCTCTCTATGCTCTATCTAAAATTGGGCAGCATAACGACATCTATCTAAAATATTATAATGTCACTTGGGCATCATAACGACTATGTAGCATTACCACGTATTTTTATATAGGCATTACTACGACATTAATATTTATCTAAAATGTCTAATATTACTTGGGCATTACAACGGCGCTATTGTAAAAAGGGTTTACTAGGGATTCTCCTCGTAGTGTTCTCCTGGCGTTCTCCTAGTCTTACTAGAACATGATTTAAGAAAAAATAAAATTATAGTACCATTTTTTTGCCAACAGATTAATTTTTATGAGTTAATATTTATGTTCTAATTGTGACGTCACACATCGCCTGGGTATGGAGATGGGGATGTGCTTATATGTATACTTCCACCCTCAATGACAACAACGCGTTTTAAATAGGGCTGGCAAAACGGGTCACCCGGCACGACCCGTTTATGACCCGGTTGACCCGCAACCCGTTTAGCATAGACCCAGACACGACCCGTTTAAATAAACAGGTCTAGCGGGTAGACCCGTGAATTTTCACGGGTTACCCGACACGAACCCGTGAACCCGTTTAAGCTAAACGGGTCTAACGGGTCCACACAAACCCGGCACGACCCATCTGACTACTAACCAGTAACTAGGAAGTGAGAAACGGGTCTAACGGTGCCACTATTCAACAATCAAAATCATATATCAGGCTTCCTTTCATTTGCAACTTGCAAGTGCTAAAATTCCAATTACTATAAATCCAATGCAAATTAATCACTTAAAAGCCCCAAGATTTTCAAGATTCACGCCCTTAGATTGAACACAATCAAACCAAAAAAAAAAAAAACCCCACAAGATTACTCCAAAAACCCATACCCACTCCCTACATACCGAAAGAATCCCCACTCGGCGGAGACTCGGAGGCCGTGGTTCACAACCTGAAAGAATCCCCACTCACGGCAAGCGTGTGAGATGAGTCCCAGCGTCTCCTCGCACAGACTCTGGTCGTCGCCTCGTCGGCTCATCGCTGAAAAGGTTCTAATCGTCTCCTCACACAGAGAGAGGGGGAGAGCTGAGAACGGCAGCAAGCAGAGAGCTGAGAGAAAGCGGCAGCCGGCGAGCGGGAGAGAGAGTGATGACTGAAGGACTGATGAGGGCGGTGAAGGGGCGGCACGCCGGCAGCTCTTGAGAGTTGAGAAGGAGATGACTTAAAAAAAAAGAGGTTTTCAACTTTTCATCGATTTTATTTCTTATCTGTCTCAATGGTGCCTAGAAAAAAAAATATATATATATTTCAAAATAAACATTTTTAATGTCTGTTTTCTTTTTAAATCCTAAAAAGTTGCCAAACAATTTTCTTTTGCAGACTTCCACGAGGGCTAACAATTTTACTTGCTTTGTTTGGTTCAATAACAGTGGCCACAGACAGGCCCACAGGGCTTATCTTAGTGAGTTTTATTCGTCTGATTAGGTGGAAGAAAAAAAAAACAAAAAAAAACATAAACGGGTCTGGCGGGTGACCCGCGGGTGACCCGCGACACGACCCGTTTAAGCAAGATAAACGGGTCGTAAACGGGTCGACCCGTTTATGACCCAAACTCTTTAAGGATAAACCCAAACTCGCTAATTTCGTGTCGTGTTCGTGTCGGGTTCACAGGTCGTGTCAAAATTGCCAGCCCTAGTTTTAAAGCCGTGATGGTAATGATCCCATCAGAACTCCGCAGTTAAGCGTGCTTCTGCTGGAGTAGTACCAGGATGGGTGACCCCCTGGGAAGTCTGGTTTAGGGGAGCCAAAAGCGGACAATATTGTGTCATTGGGGTGGGATGTTACACTAATGCTTTAAAACTTGTTTTTGGATTCAAAACTAAAACCTAAGGGTGAAAGGTTAACCCTTTAGGGATTGTATTACCAAAAACGGATTTGATCATCCTAAATTTAGTGCTAATGCCTCAAATTTGGTGCTAATGCCTAAAAAAATCAGTGATGGAGGTCACTATAATTTTATTTTTTCTTAAATCATGTTTTACCTAAGTTTGGGAGAACGCTAGGAGAACACTATGGCGAGAACTCCTAGCATTTTCCATTGTAAAATACCTAATAAAATTTAGGCATTATAACGACGTAATTTAAATTCTAATGAATAAAATTGACATAATTTAAATTCTAATAACTAGAATTGACATAAACTAAGGATAAAAGAATTATACCTAACGAGTGGAAGGTTAACCCTTTAGGGATTGTATCACCAAAAACGGATTTGATTATCCTAAATTTAGTACTAATGCCTCAATTTTAGTGCTAATGCCCCAAATTTGATGCTAATGCCTCAAATTTGGTACTAATGCCTAAAAAAATCAGTGGTGGAGGCCACTACAATTTTATTTTTTCTTAAATCATGTTTTACCTAAGTTTGGGAGAGCGCTAGGAGAACATTATGGCGAGAATCCCTAGCATTTTCCATTGTAAAATACCTAATAAAATTTAGGCATTATAACGATGTAATTTAAATTCTAATGAATAAAATTGACATAATTTAAATTCTAATAACTAGAATTGACATAAATTAAGGATAAAAGAATTATACCTAGCACTCCCACTTTAAGTAGCTCCAAAGCTTATTACTAATATATATGTTTCTTACTATTTTTTATTTTCTCTCTTTTTTCTTTCTTCTCTTCTTTTTCTTTCCACACGGTGCGAGAGGGAGAGAGAGAGCTGCTCGTGAAAAAACTGCACTGCTGCTGGGGTCGTATTTATAGGCTACAGACTAGGACACAATGGGTATTAGTTATAAAGTCTGATCGGTGGAATTTTAAACTTCAGTTATATCCTTTAGCTGCAACGCTGAACAGCAACCAATAAAATCAATGCACTCTTGCCGCCTACTGCGTATAGATATATATGTATATTATTTAAAGTAAATGGATTCCTTGAAGGTTCCACACCCAGCTACCAATATTATGAGTAATATTTTATATATATATATATCTCTAATGAACATTGAATGTTCTACGTACAGCCCGATCCATATATATTATTTATATACTAAATATCATATATATATATATATTTCTTATTACACCAATCAAATAATTATCTGGTACACTAATATCACCATTACTACTAACTCTTAGGCATTTACTTAGGTAAATCTTAAATGCCAAATAATTCATAATTTAGACATCAAATATATTTTCCCTAATATATATGTGATTTAACTTGAGATTGAAATTCATACTAAAGCATTCTTAGTAATCCTATTAAAATCCTCGAGTGTTACACAAAATTACTGATTAAGTTTTTATATTCAAGATTTTCTAACATATTTTTTTCAATTGATAATATGGCTAATCCATTTAATCTCTCTTGTGACATTGTTGATCTTAGATAGGATTCTATCAATTTTAATTTTGAAAAACTTTTTTCTACAGAAACAACTGTAACATGTATTGTCAATAAAATTCTATAAGCGATACATGCATTTGGAAAAAAAATAAAGTCTTTTTATGTAATTTAATATGTCAATTGGAGCACTTTCTTCTATTTGTAAAATTTCTTTTAAAACTTTTAGTTCTGAAAATAAATCTAAACAATCAATATCATAATCGATCTCATGCTTTAGAAAACCTTCTAGATTAAGACATTTATTTTGCAAACAATCATCATCTAGTGATTTTAATTTCTTAAAATTAAATAAAAAAACCAAAATTATTTTCGTATAATTGAAATTGTTCAAACCTACTTTGAATTGAAGAATTAGCTTGATCTACTATATATAAGAAGTAATCAATTCTAAAAGATTCTTCAACAAATTGTGTTGTCTCGTCATTAGCATTCTCATCAAACTGTTTCTTTTTACGAATTATACATTTTTCACGAAAAGTATGTTCGATTTCCATTTTGGTTGCAATCTCTTTAGATGAAATCATAGCAGATGTAAATCCAGTTTATCTATAATTTTTAAAATAAGAAATAAGACCTTCTAATTGATCTATAGCAACATCAATATGCATGTCTTTCGATTGTAAATTTTTACTAACAGTATTAATAGCAAATAAAATATCATACCAAATAGTCATACTTAATAAGAATTCAAAACTTTCCATCTCATATGTTGCTAAACAATTAGCTTCACTTTTGTTTTAGGATCTTCACTTGTTTTTACTAATTGTAACAAAGCGTCTTTTATTTGTGGAGTTTGAAATTTTATTGCTTTTAGACTTTCAATCTGACGTTCCCAACGTGTATGTGATAATGGTTTAAGAGTTAAACTTGGCACATTATCTAGTAATATTTTCCATCGTTTTGTAGATTAAGAAAATAAAGTATATATACGTTGTACAATTCCAAAAAAAGATATAGCTTTAGGACATGAATTAGCAATATCGCATAACACAAGATTAAGACTATGACAACCACAAGGTGTGTAAAATGCTTTAGGATTTATATCTAATAGTCTTTTTGTACCCCTCGTTCTTTTCCCTTCATATTAGATCCATTATCATATCATTGTCCTCATATATCATTAATATTAAATTCATGTTTTTTTATTACATCTATAAGAACATTAAAAAGACCTTCTCCAGTAGTATCATCTATAAATTCTACAAAATGCTCTTCTACTTTTATTGGATTTTCTGAAATATTAACACATCGTAGAATGAGAGACATTTGTTTTTTATGACTTGCATCCGGGGTACAATCAAGTATAATTGAAAAATATTTTGCTTCTTTAACTTTTTCAATAATATTCTTTTTAATTTATGTTGCTAACAACTATATCAATTCATTTTGTATTTTATGTCCAAGATAATGATTATGAATTTCACAACCTTGAATACGTCGAATATGTTCTTGCATTACTGGATCGAATTCTGCAATCATTTTAATTAGACTTAAAAAATTTCCATTGTTTTCTTGGTAAATCTTTTTATTTTGTCCTTTAAATGCCAAATTATTCTTACCAAGATTCTTTATTACAGCAATAATTCTCAATAATATTCTTTTCCAATGATCTTTCTCTCTATTAATTTGTTCTTGAACATTTTTATCAATTATTTTTATTTTTTAACAATCTCATTTTTAAATCAACCCAATTATTCATGTTAGTAATATGTTCATTAATTGGTTGTTTCATGACTTTTAAGTTTAACACTAAGATTTTTCCAGTCATTAGTTCATTCATTAGCTAGTTGCATTCTATTAGGTTTTGAATTAAACAACTTGCAACAAAAACAAAACACTCTATTTAAGTCTTTTAAATAGACTAGCCATTTTCTATTATGTTACTCTCCATTTGATAATTTTTGTATATAAGATGTACTAGAAAAATGCCTAGAGTTCTCATATTTAGGACAATCTATATTATTGTATCTTATTAGACCATTTTCTACTAATAAATCCCTTAATTTTGCATCAATATTTTTCCATTGGCCTGGGTCATAAATATTTGTAACAACAGAGTTAGATACATCAATAGTATTGTCATTATCTTCTAATTCTTTTTTATAAATTTCTTGTTTATTTATGAGTTTTTCACTTAAATTATCCTTAATATTTTGTTTATTGCTAATAACAAATTTATTTAGAGCTTCTCTTTGAGATTCAATAAGTTTTTCTACTTTTCTTTTTTTTAAAAAAAAAAAAAAAAAGTTTTTCATAACCAGATGCATATTTTCTAGTAGACATGTTTGATTCAAAATATTAAAAAATTAAACAAACACAATTTATCAAAAAAAAAAAATTCTGACTATAAATAAAATAAATTATAAAAATATAACAATAAAACCTGATTTGTCAAAGGAATAATGGAACAAATTGATCAAGAGAACTGAGCAGCGAAAAAAAAAATTTCAGCACCAAATGAAGATGAAGGTTTTGGTTTTGCAATATGTTGAATTTGAAGAAGTTCGTCTGGTATTTTATCAAATGAACCTGCATTAACATTATTATCTCTACTGAGTCTACTCTCTAGAGTGACAGTAGAGAGTAGTCTTGTCTTTTGTCCGTTAGAGAGTAGTCTTGTCACAATTTGTTAGGAGTGTGAAACTTGAGTGACTGAATGGCTATCAATTTTTTTTTTTTTTTTTGAAATGTGTAGCAATGGTTTGGTTTGTCATTTTCCTTCCATGCACTGTGCTTGAGTGACTGTGAGTGGGTATGGGTTGTCATAATTTTTTTTAAAAAAAAAAAAATTGTTATTCACTTATTTATTAAGAGACGTGTGTGAGACTTGAGTGACTGAGCGGCTGTCATTTTTTTTTTTTTAATTGTTAAGAAATGTGTAGTAGTGGGTTTGTCGTAATTTTTTTTTAATTATTATTATTTTATCATGAGTCTTATTAAATTGGGGCCTTATTACATTGGAGCTTTTTTAAATTACTTATTTACTATGATTAGAGGCCTTGAATTTTGATTAAAAAAAAAAAACAATAATATTGGGTTATTAAAATTTTTTTTTGGGACTTATTAATTATTTGTTTTTTTTTTTTAAAAAAAAAAATCAGGCCTTATTAAAAAAAAAATTGGGGCCTTATTAAATTGGGGGCCCTAGGCGAAGGCCTAAGTGGCCTAGCCTTTGTGCCGACCCTGGTCTCAACCTGGCCCATGGCGGGTCTCTGGCTAAGACCCGCCTGGGTCACCAGAGACCCATGGCATTTGTGACCCAGCATGGGTCAATTTTTTTTTTCCTTTTTTTTTTTTGTCTGCCACGTCAGTACGTAAACTTTGTTTGTAAAACTTCCTACATTACCTATAGCATTTTTCTTTTAGGGAAAAGTATAGATCACCCCCCCTGAAGTTTAGAGCGATTTTCAATTCAACCATCGATATTTTAATTTTCACAATGTACACCTCCAAAGTTTCAAAATCTCTCAATGTAAGCACTCTGTCAGTCAAACCGTCATTGACCGACGAAACAGTGGTCACGTGCGTCGCATGTGACCACTGTAGCCTATTTCTTGCCTAAAATACCCCCGACCCTATCACCTGTTCAGCCCTTTTTGTCCTTAACAGTGATCACGGCGATTTCTGAGATTTGGCAAGCTTCTTTTTTCTTTTTTCCTTTTTTTTTTTTTTTTGATGATCTCTAACGAAGTTTAGATCGAGCGTATATCTCGCTGGAGAATCGAATCCGAAGGTATTTTTTGGTGAGGATCTCCGAACCATTGCGCCAGCAAAGATGAGCAATCACCGCCGGAGAGGTGCCACTCGTCTGATCTTCATCTTCTTCTTTTGCTCCGATTTTTCTTCCATTTTCTGCGAAAGCAGCAGATCAAGAGGGATGATGGATCAGATCAAGAGGGAGATATCGGTGATGAAGATGGTGAAGCACCCCAACATCGTCTACCTGCATGAGGTGATGGCCAGCAAGTCCAAGATCTACTTCGCCATGGAGCTCGTGTGCAGCAGCGAGCTCTTCTCCAAGATTGCTAAAGGCCGGTTGAAAGAGGACCTGGAAAGAGTTTATTTCCAGCAGCTTATCTCCACCGACGATTTCTGCCACAGAGATCTCCATTTTGAACGAAAACAAAAAAATTTCTACATTCTCTGGCAAGGTTTCACCGGAATCCGGCCAGATCTAGTTGGAATCTAGCCAGATTTCGCTAGAATCACTGTTGATTAGGGTTTCAGCGTGAACAATAATGGGATGGGGGTATTTTGGGTAGGAAATAGGCTACAATGGTCAAGTGCGACGCACGTGACCACTATTCCGTCGGTCAATGACGGTTTGACTGACGGAGTGCCTACATTGAGAGATTTTGAAACTTTGGGGGGTACATTGTGAAAATTGAAACATCGGTGGTGGAATTGAAAATCGCTCTAAACTTCAAAGGGGTGATTTGTACTTTTTCCTTTCTTTTATTAAATAGGACAAATGTTATCTTTTGAATGGGTATGGTATGGCAACACATTAAAAATTTAATTGAAGGTGGGTATAATGATTTATTTGATAATGATTAACCTTAGGAAGTAAATTGATAACTTTTAAACTTTAGGGAGTGATTTAATAAAAACCCATACTTGATGGACCAATAGAAAATTTTCCCTTTATTTTAAGTTATCAATAAAGATGGAGAGGTGTTGCCATACGGTCAAAAACATGAGTTTTCTACCTTCTATTAAAATGTTGTCACCTCACTTATTGCACCTCCCTAAAATAAGATCAAAACACCATATAAAACATACCCATAATTTTTTTCCCCACTTCTCCGTGCTTTCTCTTTCTCTCCCTCTCCTCTGTCTCTCTCTCCAACGGCATCAGTGATCTTGCCGGAGCTCGAACCACAGCTTCCAATTGAAGGCACCGGAGTCCAGCCCAGCCTAACGCCAAAGATCAGACCTCTCTGGTGCAACATCTCTCTCTCTCCAGCCCGACGCCAGTTCCTCTCTCTGGTGCTCCATCTCTCTCCTCACTGGCGGCGAAGAAAAAAAATCCGGAGCCCAGCTCACAACTTCCGATTGAAGGCATCGAAGTCCGGCCCAGCCCGACGTCGGAGACCAAACCTTTCCGGTGCACCATCTCTCTCCAGATCGACGCCGATTCCTCTTTCTAGTGCTCCATCTCCCTCCTCACAGGTGGCGAAGAAAAAAAAATCTGGTTTGGTCGGGACAAAATTTTTGTGTTTTTTAAAAGGAACTGGCCGGCAAAATTTGTGTAAAATTTTCCATCTCACCGCCAAAAAATAAAAAAAAAAGAACCACAACAATCAGTATTAAGATCATGCAGGAGAGGGAAAGACAGAGGAGAGGGAGAGAAGGAGAGAGCACGAAGAAGTGGGGGAGAAAAATGATGGGTTTGGGAAAAAGAATCTTTTGTTCTAGGAAATTTGTGTGCAATATTTTTACTTTAGATGAGGTGTCTTATTTCTATTGGGTGGCAAAAAACTCATTGTTTTTGCCACGACCGAATAGAAGATATCCCCATAAAGATGTAGTTATAGTCCTTTAATTTGGATTTTACAACTAGCGGGTTTAATCCTTTAAACCATTTAGTTTTTAATGTTAATTTTATTTAATAAGAGAAATGTTTGTTTTCATTATATTGTAAATCTCTTGTTCATCTCCATATAAGAGATGAACAAATCCATCATTGAACATTGAACATATGGTCTCATAGATTTAATGATAAATTTACATATTTCTTGTATGGAGATAGACAAAAAAATGCGAAGACTATGATACCAAACATATCTCCTTCAATAATGATGGACTTCCTAGCAAGATATCAATGGCTGAAATTTTCTATTGACCACTATAAATTATAAAATAAGACATTAATTACCCAATTTTATCTTTGAGCGGATTCTCTTATTGTGGTTCTTGCTATCTAACATCGGGACCTTCCATAAGATTAGAGGATTTCTCATTAGTCTTATGTATCTTCTCTTCCTTGGTTGTTGACTCAAATAGTCGAATTGGTTGGTAGCTAAGGTCCATCAAAGTACAAATTTTACAAGAAAAATGTTAAAAACCATTCACCAAGAGCTATAGGATGATTTGGTTATTCTCAAAGGTCATGGGGTGGTTTAGCCACTCCATACTGGTTGTAAGGGGTGGCATAAACCACCACTAGGCTAAACGGGGGTGGCTCACCTTGAAGGTGGTTCTTATGATCCCCATTTTGCTATTTGGAGATGGCTAGCCACCCTCAAAAGGCCAAAACGAATACAAAATTAGGAGTTTGGCTCGTTGGAGACACAATGTCAAATAGAGGTGGGTAGTTCGGCTACCTCCAGACCAACTGTGGGAGGTGGTTGCTCAGCCACCTCCATTAGCTAAAATAAGGTGGTTGACCAGCCTCATTTTGCCCAAAGGGGTGGTTGGAGCCACTCATTCTTCTTCTTATTATTTTTTTAAAATTTTCTTTTAGTTTTAATTTTTTTTTTGTTAGTTGTTTTTTAATCTTTCCTATTTTTTTATTATTATTTTTCATGATATATATGATCACGTGGTAGGTTTTGATTGATTTGACATGAAATTTCGTTAGGGAAAAATACATTTTACCCCCCTAAAGTATCCACCGATTTTCACTTTTACCTCCAAAGTTTAAAATGTGACACTTAACCCCCCAAACTTTTAAATTGTGACAATTTAACCCATTTGGCCTTTTTATTCCCAAAATGACCCCATCACATTTTTTTTTTTTTAAAAAAAAAAAATTTAAAAAGAAGAAAAAACCAAACGGGGTGGTCGGCCACCCCGTTTGGCCAGGGGGTGGTTCGGCCACCCCCAGGCCGGCCGTCTGGGGGCGGCCGAACCACCCCCAGTGGCCTAGGGGGTGGTTCAGCTACCCCTTGGCTTACATTTCTGCGTCTATACCCTATCAATGGACCTCTAGGGTTTTTCCGGACATTACCAGAACCTCAAACCCTTCCACACTCAATCTCATCCGCTTCTTCACCTCCACCGATGACTCAAACTCCTCTGTCGATCAGAATCCAAACCCAGTTCCCGATCCGGTCATGGCGTTCAATGTGCTCCAGTTCTTCCGCTGGGTCGAGCGGGTCGGGCTGGTCCACCACGACCGTGGCACCCATTTGAAAATGACTCCGTCAACCCCTGGGCCACTGGGGGTGGTTCGACCGCCCCCAGACCGGCCAGCCTGGGGGTGGCCAAACCACCCTAGGCCAAACGGGGTGGCTGAACCACCCGATAGGTGGTGGCCGGCCACCCCAGCATATATTTATATATTTTTTTGGTTTTTTCTTCTTTTTTTTGAATTTTTTTTTTTTAAAAAAAAAAATGTGATGGGGGCATTTTGGGAATACAAAGGCCAAATGGGTTAAATTGCCACAATTTGAAAGTTTGGGAGGGTTAAGTGTCACATTTTAAACTTTGGAGGCAAAAGTGAAAATCGGTGGATACTTCAAGGGGGTAAAATGTATTTTTCCCATTTCGTTAATTTTATGGACAAAGGTACTATATCGGGACTATCATATGCAAGTTAATTACCATCAATAGTTGTAGCCTCAAATGAGTTTTTTAGGTATTATTATAAAGAGTAATGCTAGAAATTACATTTTTATTTTATAATTATCCCTTAATATTAATATAGTATTTCCAATCCATCGTCTTTATTAAAAGAAAAAAAAAAGAATTAATTGAAACTGTCACATCAACCATTGATTTATCTAAATTAGTTTATTTTTTCGTGCATTTTTAATTACTATTTTTAAGAAACAAAATTTCCTATATACTAGCCTCTAAAAGTGACATGTGTTTTTTAAACATGTGCGTATTGTTAAAAAAATGAGTAATTATATAAGAAGGACTAGAGTCCTCAAAGAGTCATTTCAAATATGATGTGACATTTAAAATTACTATTGAATTTAAGATGATTATTATTAAATTTTAATCTATTGGTAATTTTAAATACTACATCATATTTGAGATGATTCTATAAAGACTATAGTCATTCTTTTATCATTAGTCATATTTCTTTCTCACTGAAAGATTTTCTTTCTCTTAATACACTACTTCTTTGCTTCTTCTCCTTCTCTCCTCTTCGTTTGGTTTCATCTCCTTCTCTTGCATCATACCCTATTTTGGTATTTGCATGATGGATAACTCAATGATGGATCAGAGTGATCTTCAGGCCCTCATAGCTAAAACAGAGGCTTTAGGTTGGGATAAACCAGATTATTTAGTGGCTCACGATGGGGTCCTTGCTCCACAAGATGGGTTTGCTTTTGTTAGAAAATTGCTGACTCTAAAAACTCAAAACAGTTATCATGTCCGTTCTACTCTCTTGTCTGTGTGGAGTTTTGCTATGCCCTTGATCATGGAGGTCTTAGCTCCAAACAAATATTTATTTACTGTTCCTCATGAGAGCCACTATCACAATATTATCAACCAAGGGCCATGGAATGTTAGAGGTTCTTTGTTATTGCTCCAGCCCTGGTCCTCTGAGTTGGCCATTGATGAAGTTAAACTGCATTTTTGTGCTTTTCGAGTGCAAGTCCATGATCTTCCAAGGCAATTTATGGCCACAACGAATGCTATCCGCACAAGCAAAGGTATTGGAAAAATTTTAGAACTGGACAATAATAATAAAATCGAGATTAATACTTTCTTGCCTCTTGCATCGGGATTTTATATGCCTTGTGAGGGAACGAAACCTCGATGGATAACTTTCAAGTATGAATGACTGGATGAATATTGTTCTTCCTGTGGTCTTATTGGTCACATAAAGAAGTTATGTCCTGCTCCTCAAGAACAGGCTACTCCAGACAAATACAAGAAGTCTCTACGTGCGCCACCTTATGTCCATCCCAGATTGGTGAATAAGCCACAACAAGAGGACTCAGATTCTGGTATTTCATCGGCAGCCTCAGTTGGAAACTCACCGAGTTGTATGTCTCCATCTCGTCCCTTAGACTCTCCATGCAGCAGCTTCGGTCAGCTTATCCCACGTGACTAGGTTGATTCTCATGATTCCTCCACCAATATGTTTAGCTTGCAACACGTAGACTCCCCTAGCAATTTAGTTCAATCTCAATCAAGCCAGTTACTTCAACAGTGGGATCTCTCCTCTTTTCAGCATTCTCTCGGTCATTATCCTTCTAAAGGTACATCAAATCTTATCTCTTTGAAATCCAAGATATTTGATTGGCATTATCCTTCATTTAATGACCCCACTTGCCTACCATACCTCTACCAATTCACACCAAACACCACACAGCTGGCGCCTTGCTCCACTTCTAGAAGCCAAAAAATGCCAAAGCCTTTAGGTATTATTTCATCACCAGGATCCTATGCATCTATCATACCGAATGCACCAACTCTTTTAAGGCCCGATTACTTCAATAATTTTCTCCATACTTGGGCCCAAAACCCAAATAATCCATGCCTATTAGACAAGCCTCCTCCACCATTCCACTTAGGCTCCAATACTACCCAATCCAACCCACCTCCTGATGAGCCCATCATAAACCACTCTTCAAACCTGGAATTAAATTGAAAGCTTTCCACCCATACACACTCAAGATTCAGGCCATACGAACTCACACGTCCATTTCATTCACTTTCGTCCTTTCCTCCACACATGAAACATCATTGTAAACACCATACCCTAGACGTTCACCCTCCCCTCACACAGGTTGTTTTGAATTATACAGCATCCCCTCACACAGACTTTCCTTGTAAAAATGCTCCACCATTTACCACTCCTCCGTCAAATTATAACCCACCATCCAGCTCATCTGTTACAACTAATCCCAGTTCCCTTTCCTTCTCT
>CM017324.1:9599960-9669531 GCA_006937295.1 Carpinus fangiana
TTGGTTCTAAAGGGGGTCTTTTGTTGGCTTGGCGACATGGTGTGGATTTAGAATGTTTTTTGTCTATTGTTAATACAATAAATGCTTGGTGCTACTCTGATCCGCCTAACAAACCATGGTTGTTGACTTGTATTTATGGACCTCCTGAAAAAATTAACAAATCAATTTTTTGGGGCTCGATTTTGAATGAGGGAAAGATTACCATGAGCCTTGGCTGTGCATAGGTGACTTTAACATGATTTTATCTCAGTCTGAAAAATATGGGGGTAGGCCTTTTGCTTGTTCTTCTAATGATCCATTTCGTAGCTTTTTGGATTCTTTTGGTATGATTGATTTAGGGTTTTCTGGAAATCCCTTTACATGGAAAGTGTTGCCTTTTCTTTCACAAAGCTTCAAGGTGATCCTTACTTCAAGGGCTCAGTCCATAAATTTTTAACCTCCCCTCTACTTGGTAGCCATGGCCAGATGGTGGACTTTATGCCTCAATATGGAAGTGGTTTTGCTGCAATCAGTGAGGACTCTGTTGTGCCTCATCCGAATACTCCATTTACTACAGTTACAAACAAGAAGCCTTTTACGCCGTATGTACCTGTTGTCTGTGGAGCTCATTCTCTTTTGCAGGTACCATATACTTTTATGCCAGCTTCTCTGGATGGGTTTGAACTGTCCCTGATATCCCCAACTCACATGGATATACATCAAGATCCTATTTCTACAGCTTCTATGGCTGTCTCACAAGGGTCTATCACGCGTCGTTTCTTTAGAGCTTCAAGGGGACTGCTGCAAATTTGAACCAACCCATTGAAGCTAGTGTAGTCACTTCTCTATCAAATGTGGATATTTTGAGGGAGAGCCCGTTGAGGCCTCCTCCTCAAGTATAAAGCTCCTAGACTGGAATTGTAGAGGGTTATTCCGTGCCTTTGCAATTCGCAGTTTAAGGGGAAAGATTCGAAAACATTCTCCAGAAATCCTTTTTTTGTCATAAGCAAAAACTCAATCTGCTGCTGCTATTGTAATTTTGAATAGTCTAGGTTACTTTTTGATGTCACATGTTTCCCTTGTTGGTTCTAAAGGGGGTCTTTTGTTGGCTTGGCGACATGGTGTGGATTTAGAATGTTTTTTGTCTATTGTTAATACAATAAATGCTTGGTGCTACTTTGATCCGCCTAACAAACCATGGTTGTTGACTTGTATTTATGGACCTCCTGAAAAAATTAACAAATCAATTTTTTGGGGCTCGATTTTGAATGAGGGAAAGATTACCATGAGCCTTGGTTGTGCATAGGTGACTTTAACATGATTTTATCTCAGTCTGAAAAATATGGGGGTAGGCCTTTTGCTTGTTCTTCTAATGATCCATTTCGTAGCTTTTTGGATTCTTTTGGTATGATTGATTTAGGGTTTTCTAGAAATCCCTTTACATGGTCTAATAAGCGTCAAGATGATCATCTTATCAAAGAACGGCTTGATCGTGGTATAGCGAACCCCCAATGGGTCCATCTGTTTCCTCATTATGCAGTACAACATCTTCCTACACAAATCTCTGATCATAATCCTATCCTTTTAGACACATCTCATTCAAATCTCACTCTTCCTCGCCCATTTAGGTTTGAAGAATTTTGGACTTTGATCCATCTTGCAACTCAGTCATCTCTAGGGCTTGTGTAAAAAATTTTCAAGGTTCCTCTGCATTTGTTCTCTTGAAGAAGCTCAAAGCTACTAAATCGGCTCTGAAATTTTGGAATTCTCATCACTTTGGTAATATTCAGAAAAAGATTGCCTCATCTCTCATTCAACTTGATTTCCTTCAGCAATCCTCTCCATCAAATATCGCCTTTGATTAGGAGGCGCTTCTTCAAAAATCTTTGGATGATCTACTTATTCAAGAAGAATCTTTGGCGAAATAAATCTAGAGAAGTTTGGCTCACTTGCAAAGACTTGAATACAAAGTTTTTTTCATACCTCGACCATTATCAAACGATGAAGAAATGATATTGATTTCCTCAAGCTCCCATCAGGGGTCTGGTCCTCTGAAAGGAAAATTATTGGTAACTGCTTTACTACTCATTTCAAGGAATTATTCTCTTCTTCTGCTCCTATCCTAGATGTTGATCTGTTGTCTCTTTTTGATAATTGTATTTCAACTGAGGCTAATGATTCTCTATGCGCCCTTCCTTCGGAGCAAGAAATATTTTCTGTCTTGACTAGTATTGGTTCTACAAAAGCCCCGGGTTCGGATGGCTTCACAGCTCTTTTTTATAAGAAATACTGGCATATTGTTAGGGAGGTTGTTCTTTCTTGTATTTGGGATTTTTTTTGGGAATAATCGGCTTCTTAAGGATCAAAATCATACTTTTATAGCCCTTATTCCCAAACAGTTGGGTGCTTCTACGGTTCATCAATTTCACCCCATTAACCTGTGCAATATCATCTACAAGATCATCTTGAAAATTCTTGTCAATGGATTTAAAGCTCTTCTCCATCTCTTTATTTCACCTTATCAATAAGCTTTTGTACCTTCCAAGAATATTCAAGATAATACTATTATGGCCCATGAACTTTTTAATGTCATCAACTCAAAAAAGGGCCGATGAGGACTTATGGCTATCAAAACTGATATGGAAAAGGCTTTTGATCGTATGGAATGGAGCTTCATTCTAGCCATTTTATCCAAGTTGGGGTTTCATCCAACTTGGATTAATTGGGTTAAAATTTGTATCACCTCCCCAACTTTTTCTATTCTCATAAATGGAAGCCCTTTTGGTCAATTTTCTCTGGAGCGAGGACTACGTCAAGGAGACCCATTATCTCCCTTTCTATTTATATTGGGAACTGAAGTTATATCTCGTCTTCTTATTTGGCAAGAATCTTAAGATCTTCTCAAAGGTATCAAAATAGCTCGTAACTATGCTTCGATCTCTCATCTCTTATTTGCGGATGATCTTATTATTTTTGCAAAAGCTACATCTACGAAGGCGGTTATTCTCAATTCTTGTTTGGATATATATTGTCGTTGGTCTGGACAGGCTATCAATTGCTCAAAATCATCGATTCATTTCAGTAAGAATATGGCCTCCTCTACCATTAATAGCATTAGTGGTATTTTCCCTTTCAAAGGAGCATCTATTTCCTCCAAATATTTGGGTTTACCCCTTTTATTTGGTAAGGCGAAATCTACGGCTTTTAATGACATTTTAGGAAAAGTCTCCGGGAAAATTGATGAATGGCATGCAAAGACTTTGTCTCAAGCCGGGCGCTCTGTGCTTATTAAATTTGTTGCGGCTACCATTCACTTCTTATGCCATGAGCTCTTTCTTGCTGCCAATTTCTCAAAGCTCATCTTTGGACCAAACTTTCAAAAAAATTTGGTGGGGTTTTCTGAAGGATAAAGCCAAAAATCTCTCCCTTAAATCTTGGAATTCTATTTGTTTACCAAAGGAAGAAGGAGGTCTGGGTTTCCGTCGTATGCACGAATTTAATCTGTCTCTTATTTCAAAGTTGGGTTGGAAATTGCTGTCAAATTCTGATTGTCTTTGGGTTAATCAACTTCAGAAGAAATATGTAAAATATGGTAATTTTATATCTTCTCCGAATTCTTCTTCCTCTTCCTGGATTTGGAAAGGTATTCAAAAAATAAAGCCATTTATCTCTGCTGCAGCTTGCCTTACAATCTCTAGGGCCTCTATTTCTTCTATATGGATGACAAATTGGGTCCCTTCTCTTCCCTCTTTCATGCCTTTGCCAAAATTCCCCTCCAATAGGAAATTTAAAGCTCTTCAAATAAGGGATTTGATAGAGCCAACTCTCTCTAGTTGGAAAGTTCCAGTTATCAATTCTTTGTTTGACCCAATTTCAGCTCAAGCGATTCTCAGGACTCGTATTTCTACGGAAATCGTTCCAGCTTATATTTGGACTCCTTCTACATCTGGGAAATTCTTTATGTCATCAGCGTATAGCTTTATCACTGACTCCAGCACCAATGCTTCCTCTTCTCCAATTAGGCCTCAATTTTGGAATTCTATTTGGAAGTTGAATCTCAATGATAGGCTTAGATTATTTTTGTGGAAAATAGCTTGGAATATTCTTCCTACAAAGGACCTGCTGGGTCAATTAATTAATGTCAATCCTGATATCTCATGCCCCATTTGTAAGATAGCAGACGATTCCCTTCAGCATCTATTCTTCGGATGTATTTTTGCTAGAGTTGTTTGGTGTCATTCCTTTTGGCCTTTGGATTCTACAAGGTTTAATTTCTCTTCTATGGTGGATTGGATCAAATTAATCATTTCTCCGACTAATTCTCTTGGCATCCCTTTGGCGAATTGCCATAGATTTCAGATCTTTGCCTTTGTGGCATGTGATATTCTCTGGTATTACAAGAATCAGGCTTTTCATAATGGAATCATTTTCGAGGCGCGTAATGTTTTTGTGCACATCAATAAAATTACTCTTGAGCACTTTCAAGCCTAGCAATCTATCTCTTCTGCTCCGGTGGAAAAATGGATTCCTCCTGCTCCTAATTGGGTCAAAACTAATTTCGATACTGCCATTCAAGACTCTTTCTCAGCTTAGGTGGCCATATGCAGAAATTCTGATGGAAAAATCATACATTTGTCTTCTCTTATCAGCTCTCCTTGTTCTGCAAATGTGGGTGAAGCCTTGGCAACACAATTGACCATTTCTTTAGCTTGTTCTTTAAACTTTGACAGGTTCATTCTCGAAGGCGACTCTGCAGTAGTCATCCAAGCTCTCAACCAGCCTTTATCAAATATAGATTGGACGATCTCTCCCATTATTATGGACTCTTTAGATAATATTCATTCTACTTCTTTTTGGGAAGTTAGAAAGGTTAATAGAAGTACAAACTTCTGTGCCCACTCAGTGGCACGTTGGGCCGCAGGCAGTTCTCATACTGGCAGCATTCCTTTTTCCTACTCCACCCCCACTTCTCTCACTCTAACTAGTGGGATTGATCCTGTTGTGTCTAGTTTGTAGTTTGGTTTTGTTGTGCTTGGTTTTACCAAGGTGTTAGGGGTTCTCCCCATAGTATTCTCCTAGGTTCTCTCAAATTTACGTAAAACATGATTTAAGAAAAAATAAAATTGTAATATCATTTTTTTGCCAACAAATTAATTTTTATAAGTTAATATTTAGGTTCTAATGCTATAAAACTTATTTTTGGATTCAAAACTAAAACCTAAAGGTGGAAGGTTAACTCTTTGGGGATGATATCACCCAAAATAGATTTGATCATCCTAAATTTAATGTNGACGATCTCTCCCATTATTATGGACTCTTTAGATAATATTCATTCTACTTCTTTTTGGGAAGTTAGAAAGGTTAATAGAAGTACAAACTTCTGTGCCCACTCAGTGGCACGTTGGGCCGCAGGCAGTTCTCATACTGGCAGCATTCCTTTTTCCTACTCCACCCCCACTTCTCTCACTCTAACTAGTGGGATTGATCCTGTTGTGTCTAGTTTGTAGTTTGGTTTTGTTGTGCTTGGTTTTACCAAGGTGTTAGGGGTTCTCCCCATAGTGTTCTCCTGAGTTCTCTCAAATTTACGTAAAACATGATTTAAGAAAAAATAAAATTGTAATATCATTTTTTTGCCAACAGATTAATTTTTATAAGTTAATATTTAGGTTCTAATGCTTTAAAACTTGTTTTTGGATTCAAAACTAAAACCTAAAGGTGGAAGGTTAACTCTTTGGGGATGATATCACCCAAAATAGATTTGATCATCCTAAATTTAATGTTAATGCCTCAAATTTGGTGCTAATGCCTAAAAAAATCAGTGGTGGAGTCCACTATAATTTTATTTTTTCTTAAATCATATTTTACGTAAGTCTGAGAGAACCCAAGATAACATTATGGAGAGAACTCCTAATATTTTCCTTTTACCAATGTGCGTAGAAAAAAAAAAAAACCCATATTTTTTCCGTACCGGGTTTAGAGGAAATTTCTGTGTAAGGGAAATATGTCTTTTTTAAATTATGGTCTGTATAAAATTTTCTACTATAGTCAAAGCATTCAAAGGCCGCCTGAGGAATTGAAATATATACATCGACTCAGTGATCCGGTGCGTCTCTTCCTTTCTTCTCCGGACGGAAGCCGAGAGCGACGAAGCTACAGGAGCTCAATGGAAGTGGTACCTGAGGGGAGCAACGAATCGAAGGACCTCAAAACCCTATTCTCATTCTACTCCAGCTATCTCTGGAACCGAGTGGTCGGTTTCTTTCCCTCTTCTTCGGGCTCGAACTTTCTCGGGAAAATCTCAAATCTCTGTCGCCAAGCGGCTCGCGCTGGGTACCGGAGTCGCAGGAAATGTCTCCCCCTACCGTTGCCTTCCAACTCGCTCGACTCTTCTCTGTATTGTAGCTACTTCTTTTTACTTCTTTGTATAGTGTTTTTTCTTGTTTTCCTTTTATGACTTGTTTGGTTACCGAGAAAATGGAGGGAGAGCATTTCGAGGTTCGCATTTTCTTTTGTTTCCTTGGTTAATGAACAATTCGACTAAATTTAGTTCTATACTAGTGTTACATTTAATTGCTGTTCGTGTTCTTCATCTGGTTATTGTGTCAAGCTTTAGTAACTCAATTGTGGTACACTTTCGACGATTTTTCGTATTTAATTTTTTTTTTTTTGGCTGTTGGAAGTGATTATGTAAAATACTGATGAGTAATTGATTTTTAGTAGTCAGTGCCTTTGAGATATTTTCAATTAGTTAGATAGTAATTTTGGTTGATACTGAAATGTATTTATGTGAATGGCATTTTAACTGCTGAAGATAAAGTTTGGGAAATTCTTTTACTTTAATTTTCTGTAAAAGCAGGCTAATGAGAGACTTCCTATTTATGTTTTTTATGAAACATATCATGCTTTGTCAGCAAAGGAACCATTTTCTAAGAAATTGAGTTAATAATGCATTTGTTTCTTATTTTTGGGAAACATCAAACTATGGGTTAAATGCTCTACCTGCCCAGGGTTATGACAGAGACGTCCAGAGTTTATGAGGTTTTGGAGGATATTATGGAGCACATCTTTTTGAATTTGCATAACATCCAGAAGAATTTGCAGTTTTGGCAATCTAGGGCAGAGGTTAGTAGACCATGCATATGATGCCCTCCAACTGGTAGTTTATGTTAATTATTATCCTTTTTATAGGGACATCTAATATATTGTCATTGTTTCTATGATATTATTTCAGGGATCAAATGCTCGTAAAATGTACTTCATGATTTTTGAGAGAGGGCCACGGGCTTTTATCAATGGAACGGTTCAGTTGATACGTGAATGTGCTGCTGAGGGTTCTTCCATGCAGCAGCTGTCCCATTCTGCGTCACATCACATATCTGAGAGAATAGCCATCTTAAGTTGCTTAAGATGCGCGCTTGCTATGTTCTTGGCTCAGGTTTGCTCAATCTTATTCTTGGTTTCATTTTGTGCATTTAACTAATGATGGTCTCTTCATTAATTTTTACTTAAAATTGTATGTGTTCTCCATAAATAATCTTATGTTGTTCATTTTCCTTTTGCGTTTTCTTTACTGACAGCTTAAGCTCCCTATGTTTCTGTTGTGCGTGTAAAATATAATGAACATATCTCATGATGAGTGAATAATATCATACTACAATGTCCTTGCTCCCCATGATAGTTTTCCTTTCCCTTGTAGAAGTATTTGGCGGAATAAGGTTCTCTTGAGAGTGACGTTCCTTGCTTGGTCGGCCGCATTAGAGAAGATCCTCACCATGGACAACCTAAGGAATCAGCATGTTATTGTGGTTTATTGGTGTTGCATGTAAGAAGAGTAGGGGGTTAATGGATCGTATTCTACTCCATTGTGAGACTGCAGTGCTCTTTGGAATACTATTTTTCAGCAGTGTAAGATTGGTTTGGGTTATGTTGGTTTCTTCTTTCTTTGAGCTTTTGTATTCTATCAGATTGAGGCAAGGCTGTGAGGATAAAATATATTGGATCCTATCCAAAAGACAGAAGTTTGAAGTGAGTCCTTTTATCATGTGTTGTTCACTCCAGCTAGTTCCCCTTTTCCCTGGAAGAGTATTTTGAGAGTCAAGGTTCCTTTGAGAGTGACATTCTTTGTGTGGACGTTGGCGTTAGGGAAAATGTTTACTTTGGATAACTTGAGGAAGAGATAAGTCTTACTGGTGGATTGATGTTGTATGTGCAAGAGTAGTAAGGAATCCATTGATCATCTTCTTCGTCACCATAAAGTGGTAAAAGAAGTATGGAATTCACTTTTCAATCTTTTTGGTGTTGAATGGGTTATGCCTAGAAGGGTAATAGTTGAAGAGATTCGTTGGGATGCTGTAGCATTTTGGAAGTTTGGCAAATAGCACCTTTGTGCTTAATGTGGTGTATTTGGAGAGCGGAATGCAATGAGCTTTGAAGATCACGAGATTTCAGTGGTAGAGCTAAAAAAACTGTTTTGTTCAAATCCCTATAAACATGGATAGCAGTGTATGATAGTCTTCATTTTTTCTGATTTTTTGGACTTTTGTTTTTCTTTTTCTTCCTAACAAGGGCATTCTCTTGTATACTTCTTGTGTGCTAAGATTGCACCCCTATGTGCTTTTTAAGGAGATCAAATTGTTTAGTAAAAAAATGTTTAGTTGGTTTGCATAAGATATAATTTGAAAGCATCATACCCTATTTGTCAAGGAACCATTCAGAGTGCTAGGCCATCAATCCTGTTTAACTTTGCTATGGTACTTTAGGCCTGCAATACGTCCTTGTTGACCATATTCTCACCTATATGGCATTGTGAGGTTTGTTAGTGAGTTTGAGGAACTGTTGCATTATGTTTAGCTAAGGTTATGGTTCCACCCATTCTCACTCACTGACACTACCCATTGCACACAAATGCGCATACACACACGCATGCAGAGTACAACATGCTTAACCCATATTTTATATCTATAGACACGTGTGCTACCTACTTAGCTTCATAGTTATGTGTTGCAGGATAATTGCATGAATGTTTATTGCTTTCTTTTTTTCCAAGAGTATGTAATTTGATTTTGAATGAATTTCATTTATAGATTTACATGGAAGTTGATAGATTTGGGGAGGAGTTAGTCAAGGATCCTGAAAATTCATTGCCCTTGTTATTGGTTACAATTAATGGTCTATTTTCAAATTTGGAGGCATCAATTGGACATCTACATTCAACGCATCAGGTGACTATATGAACATAAGACCTATCCTTTTCCATGATTTGCTTGTGGTGATTGCCGTTTGCTTTTGCATTGTTTACATTTCTGTAATTGTGTCCACCATGTAGCATGCAGGACACTCAGATATTTTTGTTATTATTGCTATTAATATTTAGGAAAATTGCTCCAAAAGTCCCCGAGTTTTGCTCATATGATGAATAAGAGTATGAATTTCTAATTTTGACAATTTAAGGTCCAAGTTTTGTCTTTGTGAGAAATAATTGTCATATTTTCATCCAGCTTTTAACGGAAGACTTGGTAGCTGTCATCTTCTCCATGTTAGACAAATAAAAATGTGCCACGTGTATCCATATCCATGTCATTATGCCTCAAAGGCAATTATGCCCAAAAATAAAATAAAAGAAAGAGAAAAAGAAAAAGAGAAGGTGAGACCCCACCACCCCCCTTTGCACCCTCCACCCATCAAAGTAGGGTGGGGGTGGAGCCACTCCATTGCCTCCTTTGTGGGGTGGAGGGTGTAGAGGGTGGCGGTGGGGGTCAATCTCTTCCACCTCCCACTGCCCATCTCTGTCCTCTCTTTTTTTTTCTCCTTTATTTTATTTTATTTATTTTTTTAAAATTATTTTGGCATCATTGCTTATGTAGCATGTTGACATGGATATGGATATATTTGACATGTTTTCATTTTTTATGGACATAGTTTTCCACTAAATTGTGTTGGAAGAACTTTCATCAACATATTCTATAAAAATGATATTTATCACTTTTCAATAGTATGTGAGAAGCACATGCTTTTTGAATAAATTTTTTCCAACTTTGTCATTGCAATTAAAAAAAACATGTGCTTCTCGCATGTAGAGGACACGTGTCATTTTTATAGAATAATTGGTCTGATGTGGAGAAGATACTAGCTGCCAAGTTTTCCATTAAAAGTTGGGTGGATAGTATAACAGAAGGATTTGTTTGTTACAAGGCCAAAATTTTGGGCTTTTAGTTGTCAAAATTAGAAACTTAGGCCCTTATTTGACACGGGTGAAACTGAAAGGATTTTTGGGGCAATTTCCCCCATATTTATTTTGAAATTTTAATTTTTATTCCTCCTTATACAATGAATACTATGCAGAGTGATTCTTCTGGTGAAGGGAGCTATTCAAGCCCACTACTGTTTGAGATGCTACCCAAAGTAAATCAAGAAGGGCTGCAGTGGACTGATTGTGAAGTTAGAGATGCTATCAACTTGATTCATCAAAATCTACTAAAGTTGGATTCTTATTTATCTGAACTTGTAAGAGTTCCTATGGTATTTTTTTTTTTGTTTTGTATAGATTTGTGTTGTTAAATCACCAATTATCCCAAAAGTTCAAGCCTATGGTGAGTATAATCATTTAATTATGGCTCGTTTGGATTGCAGATTGAATATCCCCTTATGAAAAGGAATAGCTATTATTAGGAATAGAGGAAAGTGAAATGAAATAGTTATTCATATTCCTTAGTTTGGTAACAATATATGTATTCTAATTGGAGTTAAATCAAAATTATCAAAAACCCCACCCCTAAAAAAAAAAAAAAGGAGAACCTAGAATTGTGGGGTTGGCCAGCAACCCCATTGGAGTGGCCGGCCACCCCCTGGCAGGACCTGGGGGTGTTGCACCACCCCCAGAGCACCCTGGGGTGGACACCCAAGGTGCCCTTGGGGTGGCGCGACCAGCCCTTGTGGATTTGGGGGTGGCCTGGCCACCACCGATGGTGATGGGGGAGGTCGCGGCCACCCCCACAACGTTTTGGGGGTGGCTGCAGCCTCCCCCATTGCCATTGGAGGTGGCCAAGCCACCGCCGATGAGCCTCAGCCACCCCCAAATACACTGGGGGTTGGTCGCACCACCCCCAGGGCATCTCAAGGGTCCACCCCAGGGTGCTTCAGGGGTGGTGCGACCACCCCCAGGTCCTGGGAGTGGGTGGCCGGCCACCCCTTAAATTCTAGTTTTTTTTTTCTTTTTTGATTATTTATTTATTTTAATAATAAACAAATTTTAGGGTTAAAATAAACTTTTTGTTAAAAATTGGTTTTTTTGGAAGAAGTTGTCCATTTTTTCAAGAATGGCCATTCCTCTCTTTTTTTAGAGGAATGGCTATTCTTGTGTGTAAGTGATTAATGATTCCTACGGGTATAATTATTCCTAGAAATATACCCTTATCAAACAAAAGAATGACTATTCCATAGAAATAACCATTCCATTCCAGGGATCCATTCTGCAAACCAAACGGGCCCTTAATTTTCTAATATTCTCCTTTACGTGTAGGTGCAGGCTTTTTCTCAATGAATGGGGTTTATCTCTTAGAATATTTAACTTAAATGGGAGTATGATGTGAAGTCAAGGATTGAACATAGGTTTTCTGGTCTGATACTAAGTTGAATAATGGGAGAAAAGAAAGGGAAGAGAGAGAAGATGGGAAAAAAGGAAGAGATAGAATGGCTGTCAGAAAGAGAGGACCTCGAATTAGGGTTCCCACGTTACTAAAGTATTACTTTATACTAGAGTGGGAAAGGTACAAATACTTAAATGCTCTATAAAATAAGAACGACAATATTGGAAATAGTACACCTCATCAACAATCTTCAGATTTGGCTGTTACTTAAAAGTATCCATGGTTTTGAGGTTATTTTGCACAAAAAAAATAATCAGACCTTTGATGGGGGAGGAGCTCTTGTATAACGAACTCAAAGATATATTTTCAAGATCTTTGTATGAACGGCTGACTAACTATCTTGGGAAATTTCCCCCGCCTTCCTCTTTTATGGATTTTCTTGGTTCATTAGATTTTTGAGTGTCATATTTATGAAGATCTTTTATACACATTGTGTATACTTGAAGAAATCATCCTGAACTCTATTAAAATTATTTTCTACTTATCAAAAAAGAAAAGCATGCAATATCTAGTATATCTCTGAGATGCTCCTTAAATGGACTAGACATATTCAATTTATTAGTTGGAATATACTTGTCAGTTCAAATTGGGATATTGTTAAATTTAGTTTATTATTATTGGATGTTTGATAGGAGAGTAATTATCCAAACTTGTTTCTTTCGGGGTTAGTTTGGGTGATTGACAGGCTTATTCTGTGGTTTCTTGTTTAGTTTGGTCAGGTTTGAGACATGTTGTGTGGTTGCTTTTTAACTTCTCTTAGGTTGCCGAACATCGGAAACCCAGGAAGATAACTTTACATTGGATCCGCTATACATGTGGTGCAGTTGGCTTCTCTGTTTGTTCTATGTGGGTCCTACGCCACAGTAGTTTGATGGGAAGTTCTGACATTGACAGATGGATTCGTGAAGCGCGGGACTCAACAGTTAGCTTTTTCAATGATCACGTAGAACAACCGGTATATTAATTCTTGCTGTACTCGCTATTAGTTCCTTTCACATTGGAGTTTTTGTTTTTTTTGCTATTTATAATCATGGATGTTTTGGTGGCTTGTAACTTGCTTTTGTTGTCATGAACGTATGACCCCTTGAAGATTAAGATTAAGATCTCAAATCGTCAGTATTTGGTAATTCCTGAGGCATAGGCGGAGGAAAGGGCTGCAAATGTCCAGTCCTAATAAAAATGGCCCATTGGAAAAGATGTATCCCTTCCCTGCCTGATGGTGAAGAATATTTGACAATTAAAGGGGTTGAGCTGGCTATTTGAAGAAAAGAAGTTGAGATTACAAGGGATAATTGTATATCCATTAATTTTGTTTTTGTTGATATGGGCTTTTGATCTTACTAGTCACTACTGCCACTGTTGAAAGGGCCTCATTGTCAATGAATATTTTCACAATCAGTGTTGCAAGCGGTGGGGGATTAGTAATTGAATGATAACCTTGTCGTGTAAGGTTGGAAAGATATATTCAAGATCCTTTGACCTTGATAAAATTGAACAAATTCAATTTTTTTAAATAAAAAAAATATCAAGGGCTTCTTCATAAACTATCAACAGACATTCAAATATAGTTGATAACTAATATTTAAATTATATATTTTATATGGAAATTAAATGTTTGGTTATTTTTTATTTATTTAATGCCTACTGACCTCTATTAGTGTAAAGAGCATTTTGGGAATATTGTTAATTCCTTTTCATTAGTAATTTTGTCTTTTAAAATCTAGGCAGTCATTTTAGAACGCACCTGCGCGCGCGCGCAAGTGGTGTGCTTTGTATGTATTCTTCATTGATGCTAGCAATTCTCTCACTCTCTTCCTTCTACTTATCCTTTGTACATTGCATTGTTCATATCTCGAGTGTTCACAATTTTCAAAGATTAACTCAATCGTTTAACAGCTTCTGTCTATTAGAGATGAACTTTTTGAGACATTTAGGAAGAGGCACAAAGGTGTTATGGAGCCTGAAGAAGTGCAGTTAACTTCCAATTCCCTGCGCAGGTTATTGTTTTTATACCATTTTCTCCATCAAACAGATTCCCATTTGTTAAGCAGACTATTCTTCATCATAGATTGCTTGTGGGATTGCATTGGTTATTAATATCTGATTTCACAGTGAACATAATTTGGGTTTAATAGATCTTGCTGTTACTTAAAATATTTGTCTCCATCGTTTGCAGAATGTTGTTGACATTCGCTGAGCAGACCAAAGGTCAAAAGTTCCCAGAGAATGCATCAGATCAGGAAATGCTTGAAATAGTTATGGCCAGGTAGGTCTCTCGTAGTGTTTACTTCTTTTAGTTACTTGTAACAGGATTTGCTTTTGATGAGGTGCTTAAATCTGCCTGGAAAACGGTTGTAGAGGATAGTTTTGTCCTTCCTATTTTTTGGTTCTATTTGCTTGCCATGACCATTTTTCGTGAAATTACTTATATAGAAAAAAAAAAAAGAAATTTCTTGAAACACCTTTTATTTGTTTTGTGTATTAAGTAGGATGAGAAAATAGGAACTTCTGGCATAAAGTTGTTTTTGGCTAACTTACTTAAAAAAGAGCTTATATTCTTCCTGTCTACTAGGGGACATTGACACTCTTCTGCATTTAATAAATATATGCATACATGCACTTGCAAGTATTCATGACATGTCAAATAGTCAGTGTCCTCTTAATTCGCTTCACGTGAACATCATCATTTACTGAAATTGACTGTGAGTTCTAACTTAAGAGCTTTGGCTTGGCTGTCTTAATTTCAATCAGATCCTTGGTCAATTGTGCCAAATTTATTAGTACAGATGAGTAATTAGACCCTTTTGAGTTAAGAGGGAGCAGACCTACTGGTGTGGATAACCAACGGGAAATATCACTAAAGCAATAGTTTTAACAGTGTTGGAAGTGAAGAAAGTAACTGAGATTAATTCTTGATCATAGAAAATGTAAGTATACGTTCAAGGTCTTTAGATCATCCAAGGATCAAGACGATCAAGACAGATTTACATGTCAATAATCTAAAATCTTCCAACTCCATATTCTTGTTAATGTTTTGAATTACGTTTCTAGGGATGTAATGGTGTTTGTGTAACTCTGCTGATTTTGTCTTTTTATTAGAGAGATAAGTTCATTGATTTCTTGGATGTAGGTATGAAAAGGAACTTATGCATCCCATTCAGAACCTTCTTAATGGAGAACTTGCTCGTGCTTTACTCATCCAGGTAATATACGCTATTGTCAATATGTACTTGTTTATGAATCGATAATTTGACGTGTGTTTTGTCGCATCACAGGTTCAGAAGCTGAAACTGGATATTGAGACGTGAGTTTCATAGGGTGGCTATCCAATTTTCTTGATAGACTAGTTTGTCTCATGTTTTAGTTCCTAAAAATCATTTTTTGAACAGGGCAATGCTTGAGCTGGACCAGATTCTTAAGGCTAATGAAATCAACTTTGCCATTCTGGCTGCCTTACCAGCATTCTTTCTCTTTCTTGTTCTGCTCATGTTAGTGCGTGCATGGTTCAAACGGGTAGGAATATTATAAAGCTCTTTTTATTTTTATTTTTTTGAGGATAATCTAATGATGTGAACTATATTTGTTGCATGTCAGCATGCGTGCAGTGCATAACGTAGTTCATTGCACTGTTTAAATGGCAATGGAGCTTGCTGTGTGTCTTTAGTTAAGGTCTTGTCTACTGAGCTAGTGGGTTGCATATTCAATTTGAGAATATAATAATCTTCTAGGCAAGTAGCGAATTTTGAATTAAAAATTGTTAAAGGTTGTAAGAATTTACCTTTTTTTTTTTTTTTTTTGCGCCACAAATTCCATGATTATATAACATTTCAAAAATGTGTGCTTTTACTACTGACCAATTATGAATGGTTTTTGGAAATGGAGGGAAAAGCGTGCAATTGCCATTTTTGGTAACTGATTATAATTCACTGGTACTTTCGAAAGTTACGATTAAAGATGCATAGTTTTGAAATGGGTTTGTTCTGGTCTCAATATCCATCATCCAGTTTCATTGCTGGACATTCTGCAGGAACATGGTTCATTAAAGATGCCTGTATGGACGTTGCTGAAAGAGATTTAAAGCTAGACTTTTGTCTTTTTCTTATTTTAATGGAGTAACCTGTACCACCTACTGGATGGAGTTATCAGACCTTTCCAAATTTTATCTCAACAATTAGGTTTCTCGTTCTTTTTGTTTTCCTTGTTTAAGGCATAGCTTAATCTGATTTTTGCTTATTTAAATCAGGATCCCAGAGCAGAAGGAAGGGGAAGAATGGCTCGGCTCCAACGAAGACTGCTGCTTGTGGAGGTTGAGAAAAGGATTTTGCAGTACCAAACTTATGTTGACCAAGGGCAGGTATGTAGCTAAATGACTGGTCAATTCTTGTCGAAAGAATTGTTTGTGTGGCTATGTGGCAGTGTGCTTTTGTGCGTTTTCCTTCACATAGAAGTATACAGTGAAAACTCTGTTGGCAGAATGCAGTCACATGAATGTAAGGTCTCCCATTTGTTAACAGGAGATTACTCATGCTATAAGCCTTAATTTACGAGTAGTTGCATAGGTTAAGAATTTATTTTTCACTCTCATTTAAAGTCATTTTCAAACAAAGCAATCAAAATATATATGTGCATAAAAAATGAATGCGCCAAATCATATGCCTAAACTTATTCTATGCTTTGTTTAAAAAAGTAACAACAATAGTTATTACATTGAGTCAATAACAAAGTATTGTGGGAATAAGTATATCTAGTAATTACTTTTGCAACTTGATTGCTCTTTCCTTGTTTGAGAACTTTCATTTCAAATAAATGCATGTTAAACACTTGTTATGTGATTTATGTCAGCTATTGTCAAATAATTTGTTAATCTTTTTTCTAAATCATCACCTATTTATGATGAAAAAGCTACCTGTTCTTCACAGTTTTTCTTTTTTTTCTTTGAGTAGGATAAATTAAAAAGAATAAAGTCTCTCACATGGTCTACCAGAAGTATCTTCACTAAGTGATCGTATAAAGATAAAGTAAAATGTCTGAAATCCCAAAATAGGTATCAATTGAGTTTAGCCCATGGAAGCGCATAGAATCTGCTGCTTGATTGGATGTTCTAAAAATCTTATTTATCTTAATCTCCAGTAATGCAGTGAAACATATCATGACACCCCCGAGTTAAGGTTGCAGTCTAAGATGGAAGATTACATAAACAATAAGGCTGTTTATACCGATTTTCAAATCACATTTTATATGAATTTAACATATATCTTGATTAATTACCTGAATTAAGCATTCTCTTAAAGTCATAGGTTAGGTGAAGAGAAATTTCCTTTGCAACCTTTACTGAGCACTCCTGTAGGCTGCTCTCAATCACCATGAATTACTATTCCCACTCTCATGTTCTTAGATGAAACGACAACTTCTGCACTTATTCCTGATGCTGGTGGCTTCACTGACAGAAATATGCAACTTTTATCTTATATGTGGCCATATTTAAAGTTGGCAGTTCGTGTTCACATGTTGGGTTCGTGTTGTATCGTGGTGTGAGTATAAACTTATATAGGTCAACCATTTTTCGACCCATCTAATTAAACAGGTCAAATCCTTCAGCCTTAACCCGCTAATTTTGGGTTGAGTTCGCTGGTCTTATAAAACATTGGTAGCCCTAGCCAGATCTCATCCTCATAAGAAACAAAAAGACTGAGAAATAATAGTGACAATGTATGTTTGATAGTGTACTAACAAGTTTCAAGCATTCAGTTGCATGTTATGGAGTATTCCTTCTGATTTCATACCTTGTTTTTCCCAATTATTCTTTAATATACCTTATTGGATTGCAATTTCTTTCCGGCTACCTCTCATTGCTTTATTTATGAATCAAGAAAAAGACGTCAAGACACTATTTGCTTCATTTAAAAGCACCACCCCTCCTTCATCTTTCATGTATTTTACAGGAAAAAGAAGCGCAATGCATGTTTGGATTAATCTTGTATAGTCTGGATCGCCTGTACCATGCTGTGGAGAGGCATGCAAAAGCAACTGGAGAATGGCAGTGGTTAGTTTTATATGTCTGTTTTACTAGCAATTGTGCTGAATTCTTCAATGTATTATATATATGCTTGCCTTGTGTTGCCTGAGTGTGTCACAGAGCAGGAGCGTTGTGAGAAATCATGAATTTGGACAATGAGCTAACCCCCAAACAATATTTTGAACAGTTTGAGACAGGATATTATTGATCTAGGAAAGCCTGGCCTTCAAACTACATATAAGCTCATAGTGACATCGCGCATGGAGCGAATATACGACTGCTTGCTGCCTTCACTGAAACGCCAATAGCACTTCGCTTTTTCCTCTATCATTTGGCTTTACAAATTGCTGTTTGATCACAATTTTGAGAGGTAATCTAGCATTTTAAATATCTACAATGCTTAAAATGGTAAAAGCACTTTGTATCACAATGCTCTGGATAAGGAGCTTTGAGAATTTTTTTTTTTTTTAAATTTTAATTTTAATTTTTTATGGTTACTTTTATTTTCATTTCTTATAAAATAAAAATAAGTTTTACTTTATTTGTGGTTATGGCACATGATGTGTTGTGGGTAGCTGAAGTTATATGTTGCATTGCCCTTTTATTTTTAGATTTGGCTTAGGTAGTTTTCTCAATGATCTCTCTTTCTCATAGTACAGAGAGTGGGGCATCAGAAAATTGATTTTGTGCTGTCCCACAAGTTATGGTAATCAAAACTTGTTGCCCAAGGCATAAGAATGATTCTTATCAAATTTCTGTTTTTTTTTTTTTTTTTTTTGAGATAAAAAATATTTTAGATGTCTTTGGGGTTCAATAATTTTATCACTTTAAAATTATGAGCAAAAAAAATGTTATGAACCAAAAATAAAACTGAAAAGGAAAATAAAAGCTGATCCATCTGATGGGCAAATGGATGGTAGCTAGGAGGTTTTAGTTAGGGTAGGACTGGGCAAAACTCGAACAAACGGACCCGCTCCACGAAGACCGGTTTTTAGTGTTAATTTTGCGGATCCGAGTTGGGTTTTTGACTACCTGTGAGAACTGGGTCGGTTTGTGGGTAGAAATGTTTTAATTATACAGGTACTCGACCTGCCCCACATGTAGAATTGTTTCTAACCCTCATCACTTCACTTTAATCTCCCCACAACCTCCACTCGTCTGCCTCTCTCTCTCTCTTAGTTTTTCAATTTTTTATTCTCTACTCGTCTGGCTCTCTCTTTCAGGTTTCTCTCTCTTTCAACCTCTTTCATTCTCTCTCTTGCCGGTCGCCACAAAGATAGCACAAGGTGGAGAATCGATTTGTGCCGTCCTCCAATTGCTTCCTAGTGAAGATCAGGCATTGCTGATCTGACGAAGATTAGGCGCTCTCTTTGTCTTGGATCTTGGCCTTTACGTTGTTGATGGTGTCGAAGCTCTCGACCTTAAGAAAGATGGTCTTGCCTGTTAGGGTTCTCACGAAGATCCACATCTTTCAAAGCTTAAACTTGGGCTAACTTGTGAAAAAATACTCGTCCCGCCCCGAAAACCCGAGACCCGGTGGATACTATTCATTCAAGCTGAGTCTTGGGTATCGCTTTTAATATCCGTATGTTGCAGGTTGGCTACAATGAATCTCTCAAACTCGGCCCGATCCGACCTATGCTCAACCTTTTGGTGGCGTCACATTTTAGCTAAGGAGGTGATTTAGCCACTTCCAAAAAATGACTTTGGGATAGTTGAACCACCTTGACAGCTATGGTCGGTTGTTTAGGCAACCTTGAGATCCTTAAGGTGGTGTCTGAACCATCCTCTAAACATGAGGGGTTGATTTGACCAACCACAAAAAAACTACTCTAGCGAGTGGTCCAACCACCTTTGCAACAATGGGGGATGGTTTGGTCGCCCCCTAAAATACCGAAGACCGTGGTTGATGTGGTCTTTTTGTAACGACTCACTTTCCAATGACATACAATATTGTCCGTTTTTTGTTTTCATCAACCAGACTTTCCAGGAATTTACCCATCATGGTACTACTGTTGCAGAAGCACACTTAATTGCGGAGTTCTAATAGGTTCATGACCATTACGACTTTAAAATGTATTGTTGTCATAAAAGGTGCGAGTATACATATAATTATATCCTCATCTCCATACCCAGATGATGTGCAACGTCACAATCACTCCCTCATAGGACCCAGTGTCCTCGTTGGTGACCTTAATGGGATTAGCCCATTATTGGCGTCCCACAACAAGTGCCTAATAGCAACTTTCATGGGCTTGTGCATGCTCCCCCATCTCAGATTGTGGCTATGACTCTAATATCATTTGTAACGCCTCACCCTCTAATGACGCACAATATTGTTACAACTATTGTAAGGGTTTTTTTTTTTTTTTTTTCTTTAAATGTAAATACCACCCTTATTTATGTGTAGCTTCAAATATTGTGTTGTAGTTACTTTGATTTCTTAAAATTTTATGAATTATATACTATGATCGTAAGGAATTTAAAGGAATAGGGGCTATTAAGGCATTTTGATAATTTATGTGAAAATGATTAATTATCCCTTTCCTCTCATGAACTACTATTTAATTTCCATATACTCCCATAAACTATCAACTTTACATTATAACTCCATCAAATTACCATTTCGTTACCAAAACCCCCCTTCCATCAATCAACGTCGTTAAGTCGGACAGTCAACCCATTACATACACGTAAAATTACAAAAAAAAAATGCATACGCATTCAAGACAAGTGATGCGCACATGATGGGTTAATCATCTGACTTAACGAGCTTAAATTAACAGAAGGGAGGTTTTGGTAACGAAAAAAATAGTTTGATAGAGTCGTAATATAAAGTTGATAGTTTATGGAAGTATATGGTAATCAAGGATAATTACGCCTTAAATTTATATTGAATAACTAACTTTTCGATTACTTTTGCAAATTATTTTAGAAAATTACTACTAAATATTTTGTTTACTTCCTTTCATTTTTTATTTTTATTTTTTTAACCATATTTAACCATTTCTACTATCGAGTGTGGATTCCTTTCCATCGACTTCAAAAGCTTCTTCATAATTTAATAATTTATTTGTCTGGTTTTTTTTATTCATTCTCTTTTACAATAAATGTGGGTATTTTGATATGTCACTTTCACTTGTAATTTTCATCATTTATATTCTCTTTTGCATAAATGAATTATTTACGCTCTATAAACTCCAATATTATATGCTTACAACTTCTTTTAAACCAATCATTTCTTTAAAAATATTGTTCAAGTAAAGGTTATGATCTAATATGTTGCGAATATTAGATGACATCTCTTCACCTGTCCTTTTACACTTTTATTTTTATTTATTGCAGTCGACGTTTGCAAAGAGTGATATACTAATTGCGAAAAAAATATATATTGTAAAACCATATGGTCTTAGTAAAAGACACAACTTGAACGACAATTTATTTAACTAGAATACTATCATATTTCAAACCTACAATTTTTAAACAACTATATAAGAGAATTTATGTATTTGACATCCATATACGAGAAATATGATGGCTGGAAAATGTATCCGAAAACTTATGTTAATTATGATCGAGTTGATTGTCCTCATAATAATCGAAGTAAATGGCAATAACCCTACCCCTCTCTCCCCCGGTCCCGCTCCATTTCCAACTGGCCTTCATGTCTTCCAACTTGGTCAAAGCCATAATCACATTTGCCTTGAAAAGACAGTTGACAGATGTGAAAAATATCAACGAATACAAGATGTGGAGGACAGTGTACTATCCGTTATATTTTTCCATGCCTTTTCAAGAATCCAGACCATCTTGAATTTCCTTTACACAAACGTTACAAGATTATGGGACACTGCATAGGTTATTGTTTTGAGATATTGAAATCTGAAGGCAACAGCAGTGCAGCATGATTAGTAGACTGCTATGAAGAGCAGATCAACAGGCATTAAATGTTCTAACTCTCTCTAAACGAAATCAATGATCTCCTTCTTCAATATATACGCGTAAATGTTCTCATATCTATCATAAAACGACAACAAACAATTTTTTTTTTTTTAAAAAAAAGGGTAATTTTACTTAACTCTCCTGAAGTTTCGCACATTTTGCAAACACCCCTACAAAGTTCAAAGTCTCTCACTTTGGTTTATTGAACTTTTGTTTCGTTTTAAATACCTTCTACCATTAAATATTGCACTTAAATCAAAAGGAAAAATGAGAAATATAATTAAGGGTATTTTAGTAATTTCACACCCATCTGTTAGGATTTAACAGAAAATCCTAACGGAATGGGGTATTTGAAATGAAACAAAAGTTTGATACACCAAAGTGAGAGACTTTAAACTTTGGAGAGGTATTTGCAAAAGGCGCGTAACTCCAGGAGATTAAGTGAAATTATCCCTTACAAAAAAAATTATTCTCCTGCTATACTATAACTCACCCACCCCCCCACCCCGCGCGCGCCCTTGTTATATAATATCTATACACAAAGGTTGTCTCACTTGAATTTGTATTGATGGTTTCAGGTTGTGTACAATGGCATTACATGTTGGTGCATGAGATCTTGGATAGTTAGATTGTATGGATAAAAGCTCCTTATTTTATTGCACATTTTATTTATGTATCTCTTGTAAGAGCATTCCCAGTAGCTTCGTGCAGTTCCCTACATTTAAGGATCTAAACTAAACTACTTTTTGCTTCCCTATGTCAAAATACACTCCAACAGCTTCCCTTAGTCATTCCCTATAACATTAGAATATTATTATTTTTATTTGACCTTTTTTATATTATATTCATTGAATTTATAATTTCTCTCTCCCATTTCTTCTTTCTTTATTTCCGATGCAACCTTTCTTCTCCTCTGCAACAACCCATTTCTTCTTCCTTTTCTTCTCCGTTTAGATCCTTAATGAAGACTTAAATCCACGCGAACCACAATCATCAAATCCACGCGAACCTATTTCGACTGACCAACGCGAACCCACGATGAAGAACTCGTTGGTGCAGGCGCAGAAGCAAGGGAGGTTTCTCCACGAGATCGACGGGATTGGCGTCCTCACTGGAGAGGAGGGAATTGAAGCCCCCAAACAAAATCCTTCCCAGATCGGCAGGATTGGCTCCGCAAGCTCCAATCTTCTGGAGTTTTCCCAGATTTCGAAGCCTCCACCGGAGAGGACGGAATCTTCATCCGCAAGCTCCTCGCCTGGCTCCAAAAACTCTGAGCGGGAGACATTTTTGGTTTGTGATTGCAGGGGGTGAGGTGTTCGAAGATAGGCGAGGTGCGGGAGATGTTTTTGGTTTGTGATTGCAGGAGGTGAGGTGCGAGAGAGAGAGAGAGAGGAAGAGAGGCGTGAGAGACAGAATGTCAGGAGAGGGAAAGAGTTTTTTTTAATTAAATAAACGGTTCAGATGCTACAGTAGAGCCTTATAGATAAGGCTCTACTGTAGCATATTAATGTTTAGGGAGCCATATAGGGAATCTGCTGTAGGACATTTTTTGTTATTTTTTGGACCTATTCCCTATACATAGGGAACTCCCTTATAGGGAGTCTGCTGGGAATGCTCTAAGGGTTTATGCCCTAAAAACCAATTTATGTTGTATGACATTTTGGTTTAGGGCTTGCTAGGGGTTCTCCTCGTAGTGTTCTCTTGACATTCTCCCAGTCTTACGTAGAACATGATTTAAAAATATATATTGTAGTACCATTTTTTTGCCAACAAATTAATTTTTATGAGTTAATATTTAGGTTCTAATGCTTCAAAACTTGTTTTTGGATTCAAAACTAAAACCTAAGGGTGGAAGGTTAACCCTTTAGGGATGATATCACCAAAAATGGATTTGATCATCCTAAATTTAGTGCTAATGGCTCAAATTTGGTGCTTATACCTAAAAAAACTGGTGACCTCCGGATTTTTTGGCACTCCCAGGAATGGTCTAGAGCGGTTGCAAGGAGTGGCTCATGGGAACTCGAGTAGTGGGGACTCAGTTCACGTCCATAATGACAAGTCTGCAGAGGATCGCGGGACAACTGGTCGTGGGGTCGCAGCTTTCTGTAACGCCGAATATGAAGGAAACAATGGTGATCATGATATGGCGGTTGTAGAAGGAGTGCTGGAGCAAACTTCCGTGAACCAAGGAGATAACGTGGAACCCCTTCGCACTTCTAACGTGCATGCTGATGCAGACAACGTGAGAGGCTCTCGCCCCACTAATGTGCAGAGGGGAGATATTTCTGCTCCAAGTGAGGGGAGTGGAGCACATGGGGGAGTAGTTGAAACTACCCTGCAGGAAGTGGGGGCATGGGACCCTCACAACAGCGGAGTGACGTGTACCCTGATGGAAACTTCTCTCTCCACGATGCTAGGGGCGAAGGCACCTATTGGAGTATTTGGACTTGGAAACGTAATGCAAGACAGGGGCCAGGTCCTGTAGCTCCAGTAGCCTTGGCCTATTTGGCTAACAAAAAATGAAAGGCTAAATTGTGTGGCCCGGCAGGGGGGTCCACAAGGGGACGGAAGCGAAGCAAAGGGGTTGAAGCAACAGAAGATGCAGAGACACAAGAGATGGCGGCGGCTGAAACTCAGCCCCGCTGTCAATTATGAATCTTTTAAGTTGGAACTGCCGAGGGCTTGGGAACCCTGAGGCAGTTCGAGACCTTTGTCATCTGACAAAGGAAAAGAAGCCCACCATTTTGTTTCTTATGGAGACGAAATGTAGGAGACAAAAAATGGAGTATCTTCGGGTAAGGATGGGGTATGATTGTATGTTTGTAGTGGACCCAATTGGGAGGAGTGGTGGCCTTGCTCTGTGTTGGAATGATGCTGAGATGTTGGAGATTCAAAATTTTTCTAGAAGACACATTAATGCAATTGTGACAAAAGGAGACTTGAGATGTAATTGGAAGCTGACTTGTTTTTATGGTCACCCCGACTGGAGCCGAAGACCCGAATCTTGGGCCCTATTAAGCCATCTTAAAAACTTTACACCCTTACATTGGCTATGTGTTGGAGATTTCAACGAGATCACAGACCAATCAGAAAAGTCTGGGGCAGCTTTACGAAAAGAAGTTCAAATGGCACAGTTCCGGGAAGTGTTGGAAGATTGCCACCTCGGTGATCTAGGGTATACGGGGTCCAAATTTACATGGTCCAATTGTAGACAAGGCGCAGGTTTCACTAAGGAGCGGTTGGATCGGGCAGTTGCTAACACAGGGTGGTGTAACCTCTTCAAGAGGGTGGAGGTTCATATTTTAACGGGCCGAACCTCGGATCATAAGCCATTTCTCATCACGTGTTCGGATACGGAGGGGGACCAAGTTCATGCCAAGTGTGGAGCAAAGTTTGAGGCTCGATGGTTGCTGGATGGGGAAGCTGGTGACATTATTGCAAATTCATGGAATGCCGAAACAGCAGGTGGGTCGAAAATTCAGGTAGTGCAACAGCGACTTAAGAAGTGCAAAGGTGATTTACGAAGGTGGAGTTGGCAGAAATACGGAAATGTTGAAAAAGCCATCAAAATGAAGACTAAGCAACTGGAGACTCTACAGCGCAATGAAGGTGTGGCGGATGGGCAAGAAATAAAAACCTTACAAAGAGAGATTGAAGTTCTTCTAGAGCAAGAAGATACAAGATGGAAGCAACGAGCCAAGCGTAATTGGTATCGTAATGGAGATAGAAACACTCCATTTTTTCATGCTTGGGCTAGCCACCGGAGGAAGGTTAATACCATTCAAAAAATTCAAGATGATGCTGGCCGGGTGTGGAAAAAACAGAAGGAGATCGGCAAGGCCTTCATTGAGTTCTATCAAACACTCTTCACGGCTGGAGGGATGCATGGTGTGGAGGAATGTCTTAGAGGATTGGAGGCTCGAGTCTCTAGAGAAATGAATTGCCAACTGCTCAAACCTTTTACAATGTTAGAGGTGGATATAGCTTTGAAGCAGATGCACCCTACAAAGTCCCCGAGGCCTGATGGTATGTCCACATGTTTTTATCAACATTCCTGGACGGTGGTGCGGAATGAGGTATGCGCGGCTGTTTTGGATTTTTTAAATAATGGTAATTTTGACATGTTGATTAATGACACGTATATCACGTTGATTCCAAAAGTCAAGAAGCCCACCAAAATTACAGAGTATAGGCCTATTAGCCTTTGTAATGTCATTTACAAATTAATTGCAAAGGTATTAGCTAACAGGTTGAAGAAGGTTCTTCCATTTGTAATCTCTGCCAATCAGAGTGCTTTCGTGCCGGGGCGTCTCATTACAGACAATGTCATGGTGGCCTTTGAAGCTCTTCATACAATGGATGCCCAGATGTCGGGGAAAAAGGGCTTCATGGCGCTAAAGCTCGACATGAGCAAGGCCTATGACAGGGTTGAGTGGGACTTCTTGGAGGCAATTATGCTCCAACTGGGCTTTGACAGAAGATGGGTGGATAAAATGATGATATGTGTCCGCACTGTGTCCTATTCCATTTTGATAAATGGCCAACCGAATGGGAAGATTGTACCTACTAGAGGGATCAGGCAAGGAGATCCATTGTCACCCTATTTTTTCATTATGTGTGCGGAAGGCCTCAGCAATTTGCTACGGGTGGCAGAACAGGAACGGCGACTAACGGGGCTGCCCATTACAAGAGGTGGTACAAGAATTACTCATTTGTTTTTTGCAGATGACAGCTTGTTATTTTGCAGAGCAAATGTGGTGGAATGGAACCGACTCCAAGCAGTTTTGGAGGTATATGAACAAGCCTCTGGGCAAAAATTGAATCGGGACAAGACTTCCATTTTCTTTAGCAAAAACACGAAAATGGAAGTAAAGGAGGTACTAGTGACGGCTGCTGGAGTCAATGCCACAACAAGGTTTGAAAAGTACCTTGGTTTACCTGCATTAATTGGGAGATCAAGGGTCAGTTCTTTCTCATCTATAACAGGAAGGACTTGGGAGTGTATGAATGGATGGAAAGAGAAATTTCTCTCACAGGCTGGGAAGGAAATTCTTTTAAAGGCCGTTGTGCAGGCAATCCTTACATACACAATGAGTGTGTTTCAGCTCCCTAAGACGTTGTGTAAGGCCATTACTTCTATGATGTCTAAATTCTGGTGGGGGCATAAGGGAAATGACAAAAGGATTGCATGGATGAGTTGGAGCAAGATGGGAAGGGGTAAGGAGAGAGGAGGGTTGGGATTCCGTGATCTTGAGATTTTTAATTTAGCTCTCCTCGCTAAGCAAGGTTGGTGATTGATACAAAATTCTGAAACTTTGGTGGCAAAAATCTTTCGGGAAAAATATTACCCAAATGGCTCTTTTTTGGAGTCCAACTTGGGGTGGAAGCCGTCGTATGTTTGGCGAAGCATTAGGAATTCAATTCCTCTCCTACAAGAAGGGCTTGTTTGGAGAGTAGGGGATGGTGCTTCGATCAGAATATGGGGTGATAGGTGGATACCAACACCTGGTTCACATTTGGTCCAGTCCCCGGTGAGAGTCCTGCCATATGATGCCAAGGTTAGTGTGTTGCTAGATTCGGATACTAATTGGTGGAACACTTCCATGGTACAAAATGTTTTTAATGAGGAGGAGGCCCACGTGATTTGCGGTATGGCTGTATGCCCCAGGAATGGAAAAGATCATTTAGTTTGGGCTAGTACTAAGCATGGTGCCTATACTGTACGAAGTGTTTATCATATGGTTAAAGAAAATAGGATACGTGAAGATGGGAGTTGCTCAAATGTTCAGGAAACATCAGTTCTATGGAAACGGATTTGGAAGATAAATTGTGCTAGGGTGGTTAAAATCTTTTTGTGGCAAGCATGTACTAATATTTTGCCAACAAAGGAGCTTTTATTTAAATGACACATCACGGTGGATCCCTTTTGTCCAATTTGTGGCCTGGTGACGGAGACCGTTAGCCATATTTTATGGGCTTGTCCCTCAGCCAAAGACGTTTGGATGGAATGCAACACCAAGGTTCATAAATGCACTAGTGATGACGCTGACTTTATTCATGTTTTGGAGAAACTGATGGACAGAGTAGAGGCCGACCAAATGCATTTTATCGTTACTGTGGTGAGACAAATATGGTTGAGGAGGAACTCCATGGTTTTTAGTGGTGTGATGGTTGCTCCTTCGGATTTGATACGACATGCAAAGGAGCAGTTCGAGGCTGTTTGTAATTCAGCAGTTAAGGCAAACCTAGCGGTCGTGGTTCCCTCCCCAGTAACTATTTGGCAACCACCCCCAGTGGGACACGCCAAGATTAACTGGGATGCATCAATTAGTAAGCAACAAAACAAAATGGGTGTTGGAGTTGGTGTCCGTGATCACACAGGTGCAGCTTTAGTCATGGCTTGCGCAACAAAGGAGTTTGTCACTAGTCCTACAATGGCGGAAGCGGTTGGAGCGTGGATAGCAGTGGATATGGCAAAACAGTTGGACCTTCGAAATGTGCTCATTGAGGTGGATGCTTTAGAGGTAGTGGAGGCAATTACCAAGGAGGGCAACTGCTGGATAGACTATGGGCAAGTCGTGAATGCTATTAAGGAGGAGCTAAAGATGAAGCAGGGCTGGGCATTCCAACACGTCAGCAGACGAGCCAATGGTGTTGCCCACCAGCTAGCACATGTAGCGTTTCATGCATGGAGTGGGTAGAGAATGGCGAACAAAGTTTTTACTTTGTGTGGATGATTGTGTAACTGTTGCTACTTAAGTGTGGATTTCGTTATATATGAAAACCAATTAAAAAAAAAAAGTTATTTTTTTTAATTTTCTAGAAAATGTTTTTTGGAAAATAATTTAATCCAATTACAGTGACTATTCATATTGTATTAAAGTAAAATTAAAGGTACGGATCTCGAGATATTAAAAAAAAAAAAACAATTTAGTCCATGGAATCAAATTCTGTTAAAAAATTATTTTTATTCGCCCATTGATTTTACTTTAATACTACATGAAACAATCTGTAATTTAGACCAACCACAATGACTAATTATTTATTTATTAAAAAAAAAACTTTTTTTTTTTGTAATTTTAAAAAATTGTTTTGTTTTTCTTACAATTATTTTAGTTGTTAAAAGAATATGGGTATTATAGGAATATTAAAAAAAGAAAAAGAAAAAGAAAAAGTGGCATTTTTGATACATTTTGGTAGTTTGGGGAGCTACTTTAATACCTTTTGAACATTGGGAGGTTATATTGCAAATGGCTGATAGTTTGGGAAGCTTATATATATATATATATATATATGGGGTTTGCTAGGGGTTCTTCACATAGTGTTCTTTTGGGTTCTCCCAGATTTACGTAAAACATAATTTAAGAAAAAATAAAATTGTAGTGCCAACAGATTAATTTTTATGAGTTAATATTTAGGTTCTAATGCTTTAAAACTTGTTTTTGGATTCAAAACTAAAACCTAAGGGTGTAAGGTTAACCCTTTAGAGATGGTATCACCCAAAATAGATTTGATCATTCTAAATTTAGTGTTAATGCCTCAAATTTGGTGCTAATGCCTAAAAAAACAGGTGGTGGATCCCACTACAGTTTTATATTTTCTTAAATCATGTTTTACATAAGTTTGGGAGAACCCAGGAAAACACTATGAGGAGAACCTTTAGCATTTTCCTATATATATATTAATGACATGTGTCACCATTTTTACTGGCGTTGAGGTCTCATTTAACCGAATTCGTCACATTTTTTAACAGAATTTGACTCCAAGGGCTAAATTGGATTTTTTTTTTTTTTTTTTTTTTTAGAATATCTCAAAAATCTTTGATTTTACTTTCATATGACATGAAGCAATTTGTAATTTATGCCAATTACAGTGATTAATTATTTATTTATTCAAATATATATATATTGTATTTATTTGCCCATTGGTTTTTTTTTTAAAAAAAAAAAATTATTTTGTTTTATTTTTAATCATTATTTTATTGTTTTAAAGAATATGAGTATTGCAGAATATAAAATAATAAGTTGCATTTTTTATACATTTTAATAGTTTGATGTGCTACTTTAGTATCTTTTAAATATTGTGGGGCTTTAGTTTGAGCCTTTGAGGGCCTTTTTTATATTTTTCTCTTACAAATACCAAGTGATATTTTTTGCTTTTCAAACACAAATTGGGATTCAACCTCAAGGCAAATGGATTTTAAAATGGAAAGTACTACTCCATTTTGGGCTTTAAAATTTAAAAGTAATATAAATCAATATTGCATAATGCTGTATATATACATAACCAAATTTATAAGCTATTCAAAAGTCAATATTAGTGCTTAAAACACCAAAAGTAGTTTTGGATATTGTTAATAATATTTTTCGCCTCATTTTTCTTTTTATCCCAAAAAATCTAAATATTAACAAAATAATTTTCTTCACAAAATACTTAGAAAAAATATAAAATTCCTTTTACTTTAATTTTACTTTAACATAAAATATAAAAGAAAAAATTAACAAAAAAGAAGACCCAATCAACAGTATTGGTGTATCATATACAACCCATCCCATGTAGAGATATGATGAAGGCAAAAAAAAAAGAGAAAAAATAAGGACAAAACAAAACACCAATTACTAATTAGGAAAACATTATACATATAAATAAATAAATACATAACTAAGGCCCAAAACCGATAGTCAGCTTACATCAGCTTAAATAAGGATTTAAAGCCAATAATACAATTAGCACCAATAGGTTTGTGACCCTATCTTCCATAATATGTTAGATGACACTATTAATCACAATTAAGTTAACTAAATAATTTTGATTGCACTCTAATTTATATTTTTAATTTAAATGAATTAATCCTCGTGACATACTTATTTATTTCATATTCCCATTCTATTATAGAATCATTTTGTAGTTGAACCAAAATCCATATAGTATTATAACTATTATATCTTAATATGTGGAAAAGGTATACCAAAATAAAAATTATAATTATAATTAATTAGCAAGGAGTTATTTTATAATTAAAATTTTATTTTATTATATTTTAACTCCATATATGATAATATTTAAGAATAATGGCTTCTTCTTCTTTTTGGCGGTCGTCTAGTTCAAAATTTAAATTCAACAACGGCAAGTCGTTGGTTGGTTCACCGCCTTTAGCTAAGTCGGTGGCATTGGCCCTTTATTTAAGAGGGAGAAGTGTCTTCAAGTGGAAGTGAAACAGAGAGTTGCGGGAGGGAGTCAAAACAGAGAGTTGCGGGTGTGGTTGTGAGTGTGAGGATCACAGTGAAGACGTCTCTCGTTCTTGTTTTTCTTAAAGAGGAAGAGGGAGTGAATGATGATGATGCCGGTGGGATTTCGTTTTCATCCCACGGATGAAGAGCTCGCAGGCTTCTATTTGTTGAAAAAGGTAAGGGGAGAAGATCTGGGTTGGGATGGCATCGGAGAGTTTGATATTTATGGTGAAAAGGCTCCTTGGCAATTCTGTGGTGATCAGGAGAAGCTTTACTTTTTTACGAGGCTGAAAAAACTAAGCAAAAATCGAGTGGCACGAATAGCGGGTTGCGGTGTTTGGCATGAGAATTCTTCCGACAAAATCTATGATGGCCAGGGTGATGTTATTGGGGCCAGGAAAATGTTCTCTTTCAAGGTGAAAGAGGGCTCGTGCATGAAGAAATCCAACTGGATAATGCACGAGTTCTCATTAGTTGGGGAGCTTGAACGGAAGACTGACTGGGTCCTGTGCACCATCCAAAAGAAAGGAGCAGGATCAAGAGCTGGCGTCAAAAGATGCTTTCAAGATCGGTCTTCTCCCACCGTCATCTCTGTTCAAACTCCATCTCCATGCTATGAAGAAGAAGTGCTCCTACTTGAGGACGGATCCCAGCAGAGAAAGAAGATGCGCTGCGATGTTGAAGCCACTGGGACCGCATCAGAATGTCCATCTGAATTTGGAACACCTGAGTCTGAATTTACACCATCACATAATTCAATGGATATTGTGGAAGAGTCTAACACACGCAGACGATTGATTTGGAAACCCCAACCCCTACGGGCTGTCTACCCGCTAGTGATAAACTCTGATTCAGAGTTTAGTGTTTCATATGAATATTTGGAAACCTCGATGAGCTGTCAACTAGCCAGTTATCTGTCGCCACCTCCTTCCCCTGTGTTGAAGGACTACGTTAAAGACGATACCAGCACCTTGTGAATGATCAAAACAGAGAACCAAAACTCTGTTTTACTGTGGATGTCGGTTAAGATAGGAAAAGATTGTAATTTTTTTTTTTTTTTTTTGGTTAAATTTTTTTGGAGCACATTGGTGTACTCGTTCCTTATTTTTGTTATGGGATATCCACTTTGTCAACTTTGCTTGAAATATCTCTTCTCTTGAAAAGTGTTGTCAAAGCCTTCTCTGAACAGTCAATACATGGGAAAATTCTTGAGTTGGGGACTCTCTAATCCTTGATTGAATTGTGCTTCATCTAAACATTCAATGATCAGGTCCAATAAACTTAAGATCTATTTTTTCTGAGAAAATAATATTCATTAAAAATAAAAATACAATAAGGGTAGAAACCCTGACTGCTAGATCTTCTGACCAGCAAGAAGAAATATTCTGTAGACTAGAGTTTTTTGCATCACAATATTCTGAATATTCTACCTTTTCTTTTGTGGGTCTTAACAGTCTTTGTAGCCACTGAGCTTTAAGACAGAGAAAGCCTTCATACCTTGGGGCAAGTCCAGTGAAATGTAATTTACATGCATGCATGCATGCACGCACATATTTATGCATATGGATGGACGTATGTATATGACCATTTAGGAGGAAGCCTGCCATCTTACTGGGATTCTTTTAAGCCTCCCCTGAGCCATTTGATTTAACTGATGTTACACCATTCAATGGCCCTGTTTCTGATTTTGCTTAATTACTCAATTCAGACCATTTGATCATGTGAGCTTGCTGCCAACAGAACTAGTCTGGAATTGTTTCCCTATGCTACCTTTGGGTTCCAAAGAACTAATTACTACATGCTTGTTGCTTGAAATAAAAATAAAACAGAATCGGAAAAAGACCTAGTAAAGAAGCTTGTAGTTCCATTAAAGCAAGTCTCCATTGATGTTTCTGTCCATAAAAGTTTGGACATTAATCGAACGACGTTTTTTTAATGATGTCCAATTTATTTGGTCTTTGAATGCTTCTGAAAATAAGTGATTTTTGAATTTTATTAGTTCTTATAACTAACAGAGTTATAGTCAATTTCTTATCATTTTTACTGATGACAATCTTGAAATGCTTAGTCATAATCTGTGGCTACTTCTGAATTTCTACATGGCAAACCATTCATCAAATCAAGCATTTCTCCCTACATCTAAAACTCTTGCTGATGCAGTGGAATTGCTTGCCAGAGGAGTTTATACCAGAGCAAAAATTCAATCTTTCTTAAATTCTTCAAATTTGAGTAATACCGCTGAGTGCTATTTGAGCTATTTTCTTGATATCATTCTCATAACTTCCTGTGTACTTGAGTGATAGTATTTTGGCTCTTCCTAATAAATAATCTCTCAGGTAGAGCGACTGATAGTTTGTGGAACCTAACAGTCTTGTCAATATACGACAGTTTTTGGTTTTTCTTGCAACCATTTTTTTTTTTTTTCTACAGTTTTTGGAAGTTTCGAACTTGCTAAATAATAATTCCTCTCTTTCAAGCTTGCTGGCTCTCCATCTGTCTGGTATGTCTCAAGCAGGAATTTTGATTTCCAGTTTGAAGTGAGCTTCCAAGGGAAGGTTAAAAAATATCAAATGGTTAAGACTTTCCATGTGTTGTTGATAGAAGATTATAACACAAAAGGATGAAACAAGCCTCTTCATACCACTGATATTCTCTGAGAGAAAAATAGCCAAAGGTCGGGTATTTTGGTGTTTGGGGGTTGTTTTTGGTGGGGTGGGTTTCAATTGTCTCTTTCCTGTGTCTAGAGATCTTAGTATAAGAGATACTAGAGATCCACAATTGAGGGAATTATGCAACCTTGAAAACTAAAATTGAAGAAAATTGAGGAGGGAAGGTGCACACTGAAATTAAAATTGAAGAAAACAAGAAACTAAAAGGCAACATGCTCATAGTAGCGATTATAGTTGAACAATTTGAATCTGAAACACTTTAGTTGATAATTACCGTGGTATGAGCATGGCAGTCTCAAAGAGAGACTGTCGCTGAGATTGCAAATCTTGAAGAACTGAAGCACCAAGCTCCTCTGTTTCCAGCATGGTTCTTCTACTTTCCTTAATTCTGTCACCAGATTTGCTTAATCTTTCCATTGACATCATTAGTCTTGCATTCTGATCAGCCAATACCTATTGCACACGCATCAATATTTACGTCAAATAAAAATCTACAAATTCAAGGATGCATGATGTGCCAACATTCAGCAGTTATCAGTCCTCAAAACCAGGCACTAAAAGTTTTAATGCATAAAAAATTAAAGCAGATACTGATATTTAACGCGAAGTAAAGGTCATTTGAATAAAATAATCTTACCATGGAAGTGCCCTGGCCTGAATCCTTCATCCTTCATCCATGAGCAACAATTACTGTCATGGCCAGGGTATTTACAATTAGTGGATGGTTGAGCTCTGCTTGATGATTGCTCCAATGCTAATATATTACTTTCTCTTAATGATTCTCTTGTTTTAGTTTTCTGGTGTTCGAGGGAAGTTACTAGGGCTGATGAACTATCCACCTGACTGGCAATTGTGGTGTTTTCATCCTGATAATTTGTGCTGGCCATGGTTTCCAGTTTTGTTTCACTGATGGCATTCTTCTTTGCATCAGCAATTTTGATCCTGGCCTCTCTTAAGGCCTCTCTTAAGGCCACTTTAAAACTGTGGTCAGATGCTATCCCTTCGTCTGCACATTTAATTGCTTCATGATACAAAATATTGTACTGCAATTTCTTGCTTTTCTGAGAATTGCCTTGTGTTTCGCCACAGGCCTGAGCATCCAAAATGGCCTCATCCTTGTCATTTCTTGTCCATCGCTTTAAAATATAATGCCGTGGAAGCATAAAGACATATGATGAAGCAGAGCAGCTGAGGCATCCCCATTTAGAACACTAGCAGTAGCTTCTCAGTCATTTTCCATCAATTTAGGAAATAAAACTACTTTTTGATTCCCTATAAAAAAATACTTAACAATAAATTTCCTTATTTTTTCCTACATAAATTAAATACCATTTCTTTTTGTCATTGCAACCAATGAAAAGAGGAGAGAGGAAAAAGCATTGTTGGGACATGTGAAAGAGAGAGGAGAGAGAATGAGATGTTTTATAATTTAATAATGCATAGGGTGTCTACAGTATTTCTCAATGCATCGGAAAACATTATTCATGTCCTTTGATGGTTAAATTTGAGGCTTTTGATGTGGGTGCTTTTTTGTATTTTTTTTTGATTTTCTCTAAACATAAAGAAAGAAATAGGCTATAAGGAGTCTACTGCTAGTGCTCCAATATATCACCTTTTATACCAATGAAGTCTGAACGCAGCAAGAAAATTAGACCAAAAGGAACCCAACTGAAAGTTGGTGTTGGAAAAGACACCAGAGGTCATCAAAGAATTTGGGAACTGTTCAGGTAGGAAACCAACATCTGTGGTTTTCTTGAAATTGAAGTTGAGACAAGAATAGTAGATGGAACTAGCTGTCCTGAGAAAACATCAAATTCTGTTGAATAAATTGGAAATGCCAACTCAGAAACAGCCTTGGTCTTGGTGCATATGTTGTCAGCACATACAGATAGGAAACAATGGTGTTCCTCAAAGCCATGATGCTCTTCACATTCTACAATAAGCCCTAGCTCATATCCGATAAATGCAATCGATGTGACAACTTTAGGTATGAGTTATCTGTCAAGTGAAATTTATTCATAACAAAAGCCATGTTTGTACTTGAGATTGGCATCATCTTTTGATCTATTTCTAATTGGTAAGTAAACTGTAATTGCATTATTTTTGTATTGCACGAATTTGTTGTATTAGTTGATGAGAAAAATCATTTAACAACTTGTTGTGCCTTGCAGATCTCTGGTGGGTTGTGATCAAGTTCTGGAGCTCTACCTTGATCAGTCTTGGAGCTTTCTGGTTGATAAGAGCTGCTCTCCCTACCCAAACAAAATATTAGATGTATACTTGCTTTGCTTCTTTATCATCCATGTGTTTGTCACTCGACACACTTGCTTAGTTGGAAGACAACCTCATAGGAGGAAGGGGCTTCCCACAATCAAATTGGTCTGCGGTTGTTGTGTTTTTGGATTGTTGCTAGCAGTAAACAACGCAGTTTATTGTACTCATTTATTTGATAGCCTCCACATTTTGTGTCTAAACCGTTCATACAAACTATAACGCTGTGAACATAAACAAAAGTTACAAAAGGCAATATGATACCTCCAGCATAACAAAAAGCAAAAAAACTACTGAATCAAAGTAGCGACGAGCCGAGTACTATGACTACAAGGAGGAGCAAAGCTTCATAGACAGCTTGTTTACCTTTTAGCAGGGGTGAAAGCTGCTTGTAATTTTCTGCATTCAATCATTTCCACAACCCACAACATGATGTATATCAATATAAAAGAATGTCAATATCAATATAAAAGAAAAGGTAAAGAAAAACACACCTCAGAAATTGAAAAATAAATAAATAATGTCAATTTCTCCAAACTTCAAGTATTTCAACAAGTTATCCAATATAAAAGATCATTATAGTAGCACAGATTATCAAACAAGTAATTTGGCAATAAGAGTGTACTGATGAATTCTAGGGAAACTAGCAAAATCACGGCATGTCCAAGTGAATTTGTTCCTGAAAAAGACAAACCCATATACAAGAAGAAAAAGAATTTGGATTAAAAAATCCATATACAGAAAGCTTAACAAGATCCAGAACCCACGCCAAATCAATGCACACACAAATTGACAATGCAGACATAATCTATTCATATGAATAGACAATGTACAATCTAATTAAAAAACACCAACCAGCACAATACTAGAATCTCAGTTCATCTCCAGTACCATTATACAAAAAATACATAAGCATAATCACAAACATGCATATAAGTAAATTAGACATTGCATATCTGAGCTAAGATACCACATGGAAATCTACCAAAATTTCAGAACACAACCAATATTTTCATCTAATTATAATTGATCATCCAATAAATCACTAAGATTTTAAGAAAATAACAAAGAATTATCTCAACCCGTTTGGAAACAAAATAATGAGCTTCTCCAAGCAAATTATAAGCCACCCCTAAAATTTATTCAAGCCTATGAAAAGGGTATTGAATCTAACACTAAAGGAGTAATACGAGGGAATTTTATTTTAAAAAAACCACAGGTACTAAAATTTCTAAGTCACATAAAGAGCATCACAATTTGATTAAAAAACACCATAATAGAAAACTTCCTCAGGGAAATTACAATCCATGAATAGGAGGGGGAAAAGTCCATAATTGCAACATAGTTCCCAAAATTTAATGAGAAAATACCAAACTTTCACTAGCTAATGGTGGCCTACTCGTATAGAACCCTATGAAACCGTGAATGGGGTATCGTTATTCAAAGCAAAATTAGAAAAATTTAAAAGATAATTAAAGAAATTTCAAACCTGCAAACAAAAGGGTGTCTGAATTCGAAGAAAATACAGAATTTGAAAGAGGTAAGCACACCTATTTGCATAGAACACCATGAAAACGTGCAAAGGGTATTGATATTCGAAGCCAAAATAGCAAACTATCTCAGGGAATTAGAGAACTTTCAACCCAGCAAACAAAAGAGTCTCTGAATTCAAAGAAAAAGCAGAGAAATTGACAAAGAAAAGTACCAGGCATATAAAAAGAATTTTAGGTCTTCTAGTAAAATTAGACTTTTAAGGTTCCTGTAAAATGCATGCAACATATAACAAGTATTTGGCCAACAAAGATACACAACTATCAATACAGAGATGCATTAGTTTTCTATAATATATAGTAGGAAAAAACCGTCAACTTAGAGGACCGGTCTTTATTGGACTATCTTAAACAAAAGAAAAAAATATATATATGTATAGCAGTACAATCTTGAAAGAGTAGCTTCATTTCCTATTGCGATCAAAAACAATTATTTCTTGTGTGTCTATATATATATATATATATATACATATTGCTCAACCTGAAACGTATTACAACCTTAATGGATTGCTCAAGAGAGATGGAATTAGAAACACAGAGAGACAAAATGGTCATACGAGGAAGAAGAGCAAGTAGAAACGAGTATCTGGAAGTTCGTATTCAGGTTCACAGAAATGTGTAGTCAAGTGTGCTATTGAGCTTGGGATAGCAAATGTAATTAAATGCCACGGAAGCTACCGCTATATTTATTCAACTAGGTAATAGAAATATTTGAATGACATATATGACCGACATATACCAACAATTTTACTCCATCACAATTCATTACTACCTAGCACAACTTCAACTATTTGACAACTCCTAGCCGCTTCATCCCTGAATTGACGGAATCTTTGAGCCAAGAAGCAAAGCAGAAAACATACCTCCAAGAAGGGTAAACGAATAATAAGAATCTTGAACTGCTCCTCCATTTGCTGATATAATCAAACGAAAGAAGGAAAAGTGTCACTAACAATAGCTATGTAGCCCAACAATTGAAATAAAATAACATCTACCAAATGATATTTTTTATACCATCTATGAAGAAGCGTATGAAAACTGAAGAACTAAAGAAGATTATCATGTCATAAATATCAGGATATCATTTGCTCGGTCTCATGTAATAGAACCCTATTTTATACATAACCATGTGACATTGGTGGCAATGCATAAGAAAAAGGGAAAATATGCAAAATGAGAGAGAGAGAGAGAGAAGAAACTCTATATCTCTCACCGTGTCAGCTTTACTAGCCATTTCAAACATAATTATACAAGACCAAGATTAAAACTTTATGTTTCCCAAATTATTCTCAGAAACCAACCAGTAGTTGAAAGAAATGATAATTAAGAAAAGGGAAAGATAAAGAGAACACACATTTACCATATGGATGAAGATGACAAATCTGGGGCAAAGAATGATAGGGATATCAGATATTACCTACCAAAGAAGGAGGTGGAGGCCTCTGCAATTGAGTGCTAACATAATCACACTTTGCCCTTCAGTACAGCAAGTGTTGATTTGCTTTGTTCATTGCTGGATGCATATTTGTGTTCTCTAATTTTCATCATGTATAGAACTGCGGTTCCTCTATAATGAGTACATATTGAACAGATAATGATCAATCAGAAATTAAATACTATTCCATTATGCATTTGAAGAATTTCCATGGTGACTTTTATTCAATGCGTATGCTTTTCTTGGAAGAAAACTGGTTTTTGAGAATGATTGATCACTATTTTGCCATTGCAATTGGTTCAAAATTGATTATGATCCATCAAATTACAACTAGCGATTATTGAGAACTTTGAGGTGCCCTAATCCCAATAGATTCCGTGTTAAAATATGCCTATCAAATGGAAAATGTTGATTTATAACATCTAGATTTACCAAATATGAGGAACCACAGCCATAGAAATCCCATCGATTTTTAACTTATAACAAATCATGAGTAACGATATGTTATTTGCGTTAGAAGACATTCTTTATGACACAAATAAAGAGAAAGAGATATTTCGAGCAAAGTTGACAAAGTGGATATCCCATAACAAAAATAAGGAACAAGTACACCAAAGTGCTCCAACAAAATTGAACAAAAAAAAAAATTACAATCTTTTCCTATCTTAACCGACACCAACAGTAAAACAGAGTTTTGGTTCTAATGGGTTTCCAATTCAGAAACAAGCGTTCCAAATTCAGGGTCCCAGTGGATTGAGGCCCATCACATTCGACATGGCATCGTATCTTCTTTCTCTACTGGGATCCGTCCTCAAGTAGCAGGACTTATTCTTCGGATCCGTCCTCAAGTAGCAGCACTTATTCTTCGGATCCGTCCTCAAGTAGCAGCACTTGTTCTTCTTCTGTATTACTCCAGGTTTGGGGTGTTTCATAGCATGGAGATGGATCTTGAAAGCATCTTTTAATGCCTGAAGATTGTTTCTTTTGGATGGTGCACAGGACCCAGTCAGTCGTCCGTTATCCCTCGCCAACGAATGAGAACTCATGCATTATCCAGTTGAAATTATTCATGCACGAGCCCTCTTTCACCTTGAAAGAGAACAGTTTCCTGGCCCCAATAACATCACCCTGAGCATCATAGATTTCCGACGATTTTGTCGGAAGAATTCTCATGCCAAACATCGCCGTAACCTGCTGTTCGTGCTACTCGATTTTTGCTTAGTTTTTTTAGCCTTGTGAAAACGTAAAGCTTCTCCTGATCACCACAGAACTCCTGATTACCACAGAATTGCCAGGGAGCCTTTTCACCATAAATATCAAACTCTCCGATGCCATCCCAACCCAGATCTTCTCCCCTTACCCTCTTCAACAAATAGAAGCTTACAAGCTCTTCATCGGTGGGCTGAAAACAAAATCCCACCGGCATCATCATCATTCACCCCCTCTTCCTCTTGAAGAAAAACAAGAACGAGAGACGTCTTCACTGTGATCCTCACACCCGCAAGGCCGCAACTCAACTCTCTATTTCACTTACACTTAAAGCCACATCTCCCTCTTAAATAAAGGGTCAATGCCACCGACTTAGCTAAAGGCGGTGGACCAACAACTTGCCGTCGAATTTAAATTTTGAACTGGACGACCGCCGTATTCGGCCCAAAAAAGAGCAAAAAAAAGCTGGTTTGATTTGGAAATCAAGACGCGCACCTTTTACGCCTGCAGCTCCTCCGCATACAGAAGCACAGCTTTGAGTGTTGAAATCATCTCCTCCGCATCCATGATTTCTCTCTCGCCGTACAGAAATTTGTTGAAATTTGAGTGGATGATTTCTCCGCATCCATCATCTCCATCGCACCCAGTCAGCTCCTCTGCTGCTTTGAGTGAAAAGAATGCACTAGAAAGGGAAGAAGGAAGAGAGAAGGCGTACAGAAATTTCTAGACCATCGTTTCCCCTACCTTTTTATTTTAGGGTTAAATACTAAAACTCTTTAAAGTTTGAAATCTTTATTTTTCGTTTTTAAATTTTTATTTTTATGACAGGAGTTATTTTAATTTTCATAAAAGACGAAAAAAATACTTCTATTAAAATTGCATTTAAAACTTAACGAAAATATAATATATATAGAGTTAAATATAATAAAATATATATAATATATATAATTTAAATTGCTTTTAAAAAATATATGACAAGCTATATAATATAATATATATAGAGTTAAATATAATAAAATAAAACTTTTATTTGTAAAATAACTCCTTTCTAATTCTAACCACTCCCACAATTTTTTTAAGTAGACCTTTTCCACATATTAAGATAGAATAGTTAATTAGTTATAGGTGGTGTTTGACAACCCGGTTTGGGTTTTGGGTTTGCACTGTTCACGGTTTTTTCCTGTTCATTTTTATCTTTTTAGTTTAAAGGTTTTCAGCATCAGTCAAACACCTCAAATCTTGAAATTACCAAAATACCCATGGATGTATTGTCTTCTCACACGTGTTATACCCATTACAGAAAGACCGGTCGGCATGCTCACAACCCATTTCTCCACTTGTTCTTTGCCAGACAGAGAAGGATGATTCTGTGCTCTGAAAATGTCATTCGAATCAACATGGTAGGGTGTTAGGTGATACGGTGAGAATTGAGTGTGCAAATCTGGAGCCTTCGTTTCCACGGAAGGGAATTGTTTTGGGTTTCATAGAGGTGGTGGTGGCGGAGAGTCCCTTTGGTCATGTAGTTGTAGACAAGGATCATCTCGCCCTCCTCGTTGCAGAAGCCGATGAGAGAGACAAGGTGGACGGTACATCAACCAACTAGAATACGTTCGGGCGGTACATCATACGTTTTGGGTATCAATGGTGGGTTTCAGCCATGTGTCATGTAGGAAAAGGGAGAAATCACATGGTAATGCTTCCATTGCTGCAACCACATCATCTTCTGCTAAAACTGAAGGTGACGGTGATGGTGACAGAGATCTCAGCGAGTCTTTGAAAACGAAATTAATGGCATTGGGGAAGGATTTGTTGTTGCAGAGGTCGCCGTCAGTGATGGTGACGAAGAAGCTGAGGTGCCAGAGGAGGAGGAAGCTGAAGGAGGAGGAACAAGCCGCTGTTTGTCTGATGGCATTGTCCTGTGACTTTGTTTTTGCCTAAAAGGAAGAAAAAGAACAAACCCATATAAAGATAAACAACACCCTAACCAACCAACCAACAAATATTAATACCTTTTGTTGTCTTTTGGCTTACCCTTTTTTTTTTTTTTTAATATTTTTAATTTAATGAAATGAAGCAAAATACCCTTCTTGTTCATGGTATGTGGGTATTTCTATTTCAAATACAGAGAAGGGGAAATGAGGGTGCTGGTTGAAGGAATGATGTCCTTGCCTTTCTGGTAATATATATTTCGATTATATTGTATATAAACTCTCAAGTAATGGTATATGATCTTTCATTCCCCACCCACACCCAGACTGAACCCCTTTTCCATCACTTTTCGCCGCTGAGGAAGAAGAACAGGGGGCATAGCATGTTGAGTTTCAAGTCTGGAACAAGCTGGAGAAAAGAAACAAAAGTGAGGGTAAATTCGTATTTTTCGCCTGGACAGAAGTTTGAAAAATTATGTTTTTCCTGCCAAAGTGCACAGTGCAAACCCGCATAGTGCAAACCCCCAAACCCAAACCCCGTTGTCAAACAGGGCCATAATAAAGTATCCAGGAGCAAGAGGTATTTTTTATTTAAGGTTAAAATACTTTTTTGTTATCTTCAAAAAAAGAAAAAAAAAAAAAAAATTGTTCTCAGTAGTTTAACAACTCCATTTTTTTCTCTTTTCGTTACATTTTGTATCATAGATAATATAATAGCTAAAAACAAAGATCGCATCTACATTTAATTTCTGTCCAAAATTTGACAAAAATTTACGTCATCACCATAAACAAATTAAAAATCGACATGTGTTCATATACCTGATTAAAAATAAAACATTTTAAAACTAAAATTATTAAAATTAAGGATAACTTCACTTAACTTCATGAAATATCGTGCTTTTTGCAAACACCTCTCAAATGTTTAAAATCTCTCATTTTGGTATATTAAACTTTCATTTTATTCCAATTACCCCCCTTCCGATAAATATTGGGTTAAATGAGATGGTATAAATAGTAAAAAGACCTTTATACTCCTAAAATTTTACACTCCTCCTTTAGGTTTTACATAAAATCTTAACATAGGAGGGTAATCGGAACCAAATGAAAGTTTAATACATTAAAGTGATAGACTTTAAACATTGAATGAGTGTTTGTAAAATGCGCAACATTTTAGGGAGCTAAGTGAAGTTACCCCTTAAAAAATTTAAACTAAAACTAAGGTGAGATTGAGTCTCATACGGTACATAAGAATAATCATATAGTTAAATCAGTTACTCAAAGAAAATACTCAAAATAGGTAGTCAACAAAGTGATAGTATATGGATTTTAGTTCAACTACAAAATGATTCCATATAATAGCAATATGAAATGAATAAGTATGTCACGAGGATTAATTCATTTAAATTAAAAATATAAATTAGAGTGCAATCATAATTATTTAGTTAACTTAATTGTGATTAATAGTGTTATCTAACATGTCATGGAAGATAGGGTCACAAACCTATTGGAGCTAATTGTATTATTAGCTTTAGGTCCTTATTTGAGCTGATGTAAGCTAACTATTGGTTTTGGGCCTCAGTTATATATTTATTTATTTAGGCTGTTTTATTTAATAAGGGTTAAATACTAAAAGCCTCCATTAAGGCCAAGTATCTTAGAAATTCTAATTTGTTGAATGTGACCATTGACCCTTCTTCTTCCTGGATTTGGAAGGGTATCCTAAATAACAGAGAGATTATTGCAAGGAATGCTTGTTGGGCTATCTCCTCGAGTACTAATCTGGATATTTGGAAGCCTCCCTGGATTCCAAGTTTGCCAAGGTTCAAGCCTTTACCTAATTTGCATCTTCCATTACTGTTGCCTAATATCTGCATCTCTGATCTTATTAATCCGATTGATAGATCCTGGAAGACTAATCTTCTCTTCTATTTGTTTGAACTAGTCTCGGTGGCTCAAGTGTTATCCATTCACTTAAGCATCATCCCTACCTTTGTTTTTTGGGTTTGGCCCTATTCTCCTTCGGGTAAGTTCTTTGTCAAAGCTGCCCATGAGGCCTTTTCTCTCTCTAATGGCCCCCATATCTCTCCTCTCGACTTGATGGAATGGAAAGGGATTTGGAATCTTAAAATCCAACATAGACTCAAGCATCTCCTATGGAGGATTTCTTGGAATATCTTTCCCACCAGAACTAACATTTTGAGTTCTCTCCTCATATTGATCCTGAATCTGTTTCTTGTCCTATGTGTAATGGCCCTCATGAAGACCTGCAGCATTTATTTCTTGATTGTCCTTTTGCTAGAGCCATTTGGAGGAATTCTGCTTTTCCCTTCAATGCCTCAGTTTTTTCCAATATTGCAGAATGGACTAAAGCTATCATTAATCTTGGCTCTCTCCTTGGCATTCATTCGGATAAGGTATGAGAGTTTCAGATTTCAGATTTAGTTACTATGGACACCATTTGGCTAGCTAGAAATAAGCTTATTCACAAGGGCTTAGTTTTGGATCTAGTTTTTTGTTTGAAATCCATCAGCTCTATGAGTAGAGCTCATCTTAAAGCCTGGCATGACTCATCTTCTGCCTCTGAAGTTTGGTCCCCTCTGCCCCAAGGCCTCTTGAAAGTTAATTTTGATGTTGCCATTCGTCCCCAGTTCAGTGTTGCGGCTGTCGTTCTTAGTGATCATACAGGTCAAATCCAGGCTGCTTGTACCAAGAAGATGCCCCATATGGATGCTACAGCTGGGGAAGCCAATGCTGCTCTCTTGGCAGTTAGTTTCGCTGCGGATTTTGGTTGTTCGTCTATTCTCCTTGAAGGTGATTCTCAGTTCTGCATCCTTGCCATCAATAAAGATCATCTCTTCTCGGATTGGCTGTGTGCCCTAGTGATTGCTGATATTCGATTACATCTTCTGCGGTTTAATAGTTGGACCGCGCCAAAAGTCTCAAGATGTGCTAACTCGAAAGCACATTCAATTGCTACATGGGCTGCTTCCAACAATATGCTTGGAAGCATTCCCGCTGTTTCCCCTTTTCTCTGCTCGCTTAGTTTTAAGAGTGGGAAAGACCTACATTTGTAATCCCCTTTTCCCTTTCCCCCTTTGCTTAGTTTTAAAAGGGGGATAATTTCACCTAACCCCTCTGAAGTTCCATGCCTTTTGCAAAAACCCCTCCAAAGTTCAAAGTCTCTTACTTTAGTGTATTGAACTTTTGTTTCATTTCAAATACCCCTTGCCATTAAATATTACAATTAAATTAAACGAAAAAATGAGAAAAATAACTAAGGGTATTTTAGTAATTTCACACCCATCCATTAGGATTTAACGGAAAATCCTAACAGAATGGGGTATTTGACACGAAACAAAAGTTTGATACAGCAAAGTGCGAGACTTTAAACTTTGTAGGGTGTTTGCAAAAGGCGCGGAACTATAGGAGAGTTAAGTGAAATTACCCTATTATTTATAATATTGTGAAGGCATCCCAAATGAATATTTTGTAAATGATGATATCTATGTTTAACATTTTTTATCTGGATATAAACTGTCCACTATCACACACTAGCACGCAATTACCTGCTTACTAAGTCGTCGGACTTACCCCTTACTTTTTCTCACCAAAGGGACCTGACGTTGGTTTATAGAGCAACTAGCAAGGGTTGAGTAGATTGGACTTGGAGACAGATGCGGCTATTTGAGGTTAAGATATTGATCTGGCTATGACTTGAAGACCTACTATAGAATTACAAAGATTATTTGTGTTATCTAACATTTAAGATATATTTGTATATTTTAGGAGGGTGCAGCTACCCTTTGTGGTATCATGTATAATTGATAACTCAACTTATATTAAGATTTTAGTAATTCTCTGATTTTAATGACACATACTTACAGATCGAAATAAATTATGTGGACTTTCCCTACTTAATTACTCTGATTGAGGAAAATAGATCCTGTGAACTTGCCAATTTGTGGTTAAGTTTGGGAGACGCTTGATAATTTAATTACTAGTTAATTAAATTATCGGGACGTTACACTATATGCTTGTTAAATAGTGCATATTTTGATGCCTAAAAGGCACAGAAAAGGGCAAAATAAGCCCAAAACTGAAAATTGGACCAAAAAAAAAAAGAGTAAAAAAGGTGAAAAAAAAAAAAACATTTAAAGTGAGCCAAGAAAAAGCCTAATTTTCAAATTCGGCCCAAAAAGAAAGCCATAAAAAGCAGTTAACCGCTAACCAGGCGGTTAACCGCCTAGTGGTTAGTAAAATGTAATAACGCTTAAGTGGTTGCGGTTAGCGGTTTTAGACACTAACCGCTAACGGCAACTGCACGATCACCCCTAATTTTGGGCATTAAAATTTAAAACTAATATAAATCAACCTAATCTATTTTATCTCCAAAATTTTATTTCGTGCATAACTCTCCTTCATTTTAAAAAATTTTCCCAAAATCATATGTACTCATAACAGTATTGGTGTATCATATACAACACATCCCACGTGGAGCTATGATGAAGGCAAAAAAAGAAAAAATAAAGAGAAAAATAAAACACCAATTAGGAAAACATTATACATATAAATAAATATATAACTGTGGTCCAAAACCAATGGTTAGCTTTCATTAGCTCAAATAAGGACTTAAGCCAATAATACAATTAGCTCCAAGCCTCCAATAGGTTTGCAACCTTATCTTCCATGACATGTTAGATGACACTATTAGTCACAATTAAGTTAACTAAATAATTGTGATTGTACTCTGATTTATATTTTTAATTTAAATGAATTAATCCTCATGACATACTTATTCATTTCATATTACCATTCTATATAATCATTTTGTAGTTGAACCAAAATCCATATACTAGCATTTCTCTTATTATAACTATTATATCTTAATATGTATAAAAATAAAAATTATAATTAATTAGCAAGGAGTTATTTTATAATTAAAATTTTATTTTATTATATGTTAACTCCATATATAATAATATTTAAGAATAATGGCTTTTGTTTTTTTATACATGTGGTATTAAAATATATTAGGCCCAAATTGAAGTGGAGAAGCTGCAGGCGAAAAAGGTGTGCGACTCAGTCTTGCTTCTCTTTTTAAAATGCTGCAGTTCCCACCGTTAATACGGTGGTTTTCCAATTCAAAATTTAAATTCAACAACGGAAATTCGTTGGTTGGTCCACCGCCTTTAGCTAAGGTGGTGAACCTAAGTCGGTGGCATTGGCCCTTTATTTAAGAGGGAGATGTGGCTTCAAGAGGAAGTGAAACAAAGAGTTGCGAGTGTGGGTGTGAGGATCACAGTGAAGACTTCTCTCGTTCTAGTTTTTCTTAAAGAGGAAGAGGGAGTGAATGATGATGATGTTGGTGGGATTTCATTTTTGAGCCCATGGACTAAGAGCTCGTAGGCTTCTATTTGTTGAAAAAGGTATGGGGAGAAGATCTGGGTTGGGATGACATCGGAGAGTTTGATATTTATGGTTAAAAGGCTCCTTGGCAATTATGTGGTGATCAAGAGAAGCTTTACGTTTTTACAAGGCTAAAAAAACTAAGCAAAAATCGAGTGGCATAAATAGTGGGTTGTGGTGTTTGGCATGAGAATTCTTCTAAAAAAATCTATGATGGTCAGGGTGATGTTTGTTAGTCAGATACTTAGCCATAATTAGTCTTTCTAGTTATGGTATATTTTTGTATTATAGCTGTTGTATCTTGTAATTATTAGGTGGTTTTTAGTTGCCTTATTTGTTCTCCTAGATTACTGTAATCGCTGAGATACAGCTTTGTAATTAGGTTTACGATTTCCATATAAGATGAGGAACTCTCACATTGAGCGGCATTTAGTTCAATTGACATGGTATCAGAGCCAAAATCATCTAAATTAGGGTTGTGATTGAGCTATTAGTCTCTTTGGCTATTGGTAACTTCAGGGGAAATTGTCGATAATTTTGGTGAGGGTTCTAAATTGCTAAGCAGCAATTTTGTTGAGGGTAGAGAATTTATTCTTACCGAAATTTCTTCTTAATGGCCGTCGGCAAACTCTATGGAGGTTGTCGGTAGGTCATGTGGCTGCTTTTCCTTGCCGGAGCAGTCTTGGAGAGGCTGTTGGTGATTTCTAAAGGATATGTGGCTGTCGGCAATATCTGAAGGACTTGGGGCCGTTGGCGTGGAGGATTTAGGTGGTTCCTAGCGACTGGGCTATTGTGGATTTGGGATTACAGTGGAGATTTGGTGGTGTCGGCAGGTTCTGAAGGAGTGTTCCGGGCGCTTTATTTTGTTGGCGGTCTATAGTGCTATTGGCGATTTAGGAGATCAGGCTGGTATGGTGAGCTTAGGCTTTTAAGATTGCTGGTGGTGCGCTGAGCTTGGGCTTGCAGACTGGAGCAGTGAACGTGGGCTGGGAATTGTGGGCTTCTTCTTTTTCTTTTTTTTGTTTTTTGGTTGCTGTTTGGTGGGCTTGGTCTTGTGATTCAACAAGTTGGGTTAGTTTTTGGTGGACTTGGGCTTGCTGTCAAACAGATCTGGTGGGCTTGTTACTCCTTTATAAAGTTTTATAATTTCTGATTTTATTTTGGTTTTATCATGTCTTCTAGCGAGTCTTTCGGGGTTCCTTTTATTGAAAAAAATTATTCTACTTAGGAATTTCAGTTTCAATTGTTTGCTACGGGAAAAGATTTGTGGGGCCATATTGACGATAGTGATCCCGCTCCTATATAATCTAAGGAGTTGGCTGAGTGGAAGGTCAAAGATGCACGTGTGATGTCCTGGATCTTAGGGTTTGTCAATCCTCTTATTATGCTCAATCCAAGACCTTATAAGTCTACGAAGATTATGTGGGAGTATTTTCTGAAGGTTTATCACCAAGATAATACAGAACGCCGTTTTCAGTTGGAATATGAGATTGCTAGTTACACTCAAGGCAATCTCTTTATTCATAAGTATTTTTCTGGTTTTCAGAATTTGTGGGGAGAATTTTTTGATATGGTTTATGCGAAAGTACATGCTGCTCTCTCTGCTGTTTAGCAAGTTCATGAGCAAAGCAAGAGAGATCAGTTCCTGATGAAATTGCATCCTAAATTTGAGGTTACTCACTTAAATCTAATGAACCATGATCCTTCTCCATCTTTGGATGTTTGTTTTGGAGAATTACTTCACGAATAGCAGAGTCTTCTCACACAGACTACATTCCAACAAGATTCCAATCCGAATCCAGTAGCCTATGGGAAAGGGAAGGGTAAAGATATGCGCAAGGTCCAGTGTTTAAGCTGCAAGGAGCATGGTCATATTGACACCAACTGTGCAAAGAAATATTGCAACTATTGTAAGAAACAGGGCCACTTTATCAAAGAATGTCCTACTCGGCCTCAGAATCGTCAAGCTACTGCTTATCAGGCTATAGTGAACACCTCTTCTGCTTCAGTGATGTCCTCAGCTTCTTCTTCTGTGGCCGGATCAACTGTTTTTACTCCTAAAATGGTCCAGCAAATGATTATATCAACCTTTTCTGCCTTGGGGCTCCAAGGTAATAGTAGTATTTCGTATAAGTCTTGGCTTATTGATTCTGATGCATCCAATCATATGACTAGATTATCTGATATTCTTTGAATTGTTCATCCATATAATGGTTCATCACATATTCAAGTAGTTAATGAGAGTCATTTAGCTATTAATGAAGTAAGAGATATCAATCCTTCATTCAGAGATGTTTATGTATCTCCTGAACTTTCTAATAGTCTTATTTTAGTTTGCCAGTTAGTTGAAAAAAATTGTGATGTCCATTTCTCTCGTGATGGTTGTCTTGTACAGGATTAGGTGCCGGGGAAGATACTCTCGAAGGGGCCAAAAGTTGGCAGACTATTTCCACTGCACTTTTCAATTCCAAGTTGTTTATCTTTGCCTTGTATGATAGTTAACACTTTGAACGAAGTATGGCACAAACGTTTGGGTCATCCGAACTCTGTTATTCTGTCTCATATGTTAAATTCTGGTTTATTAGGCAATAAATAACGAGTTTCTAAAAATTTGTCATTTAACTGTTCTATATGCAAACTTGGTAAGAGTAAGATTCTTTCGTTTTCTTCTCATGGTAGTTGTGCCGCAAAATGCTTTGATATTGTGCATAGTGATGTATGGGGCATTTCTCTTGTAATTTCTCATGCTCGATATAAATATTTTGTGACTTTCATCGATGATTTCAGTCGGTATACTTGGGTCTATTTTCTTTGGGACAAATATGAGGTCCTATCTGTTTTTTAGACTTTTGTTGCATATATTGAGAACCAATTTTCTACAGGTATTAAGATTTTGAGGTCTGATTTTGGTAAAGAATACATGTCCCACAAGTTTCATGATTTCTTACACCACAAAGGAATTATCTCTCAGCGCTTTTGTCCTTATACTCATCAGCAAAATAGGGTGGCGGTGCGAAAGAACCGACATCTCTTGGACGTTGTTCGCACCTTACTGCTTGAGTCCTCTGTTCCTTCTAAATTTTGGGTTGAGACATTATCTACTGTAGTTTACTTAATTAATAGACTGTCCTCTCAGGTCTTGAATTTTGATTCTCATTACCGTTTGTATCATCAGCATCCTACCTATCTTAATCTGCATACTTTTGGATGTGTTTGTTTTGTTCATTTACCTTCTCATGAATGTCACAAACTCTCTGTTTATTCTGTTAAATGTGCCTTTATGAGTTATAGTATTTCACACAAAGGTTATATTTGCTATGATCCTTGTTTTAACAAATTTCGTATATCTCATAATGTTGTTTTCTTTGAGAATCAATGTTTCTTTTCTACACATGTTGAATCATTGCTTGAGATTAGTATTCTACCTTGCTTTGATGAATTGACTCCTCTCCCTGAACGGTTCAAACCAAGATTTAAAGCAAGATCCATTAGAAAAAATAAAAAAATCAAACCCACCAGAGCAAAACCCATCAGAAAAAATAAAAAAATAAAGTCGTCAGAGCTGGTGGCCGGCCAAATCCAGGCCAGCCAGACTCAGGCCAGCCAAACCCAGGCCAGGCCGGTCGTGGGTCTGCAGCGTAGGTCACCCACGGTGAGGAACCCACCGTTGTCCAGCTCACCCGCAGCGCCCAGCTCACCAGCACCGCCGTAGGTCTGCAGCATGGGTCACCCACGTTGAGGAACCCACCGTCATCCAGTTCACTGTCGTCCCCCAGCTCGTCGCTGTCCAGCCCTTCCAGCGTCTTCTTCCTTCTTCGTTTCTTCCTTCTTTCTTTCTCTTATTTTTCTCCTCTCTTTTCTTTTCTCATATAATTAGGTGGGTTTGGTTTTATTTTGGTAGTGTGTTCCATGTTGAGGTGGCAAATTATGAATGGCCTGCACAAAAAATATCTTTTGTGCAAGTTGAATATATAAGTTATTCTCTAGTATTTAACCCTAAAATAAAAAGGTAGGGGAAAGGATGGTCTAGAAATTTCTGTACGCCTTCTCTCTTCCTTCTTCCCTTTCTGGAGCATTCTTTTCACTCAAAGCAGCAGAGGAGCTGACTGGGTGCGGAGAAATCATCCACTCAAATTTCAACAAATTTCTGTACGGCGAGAGAGAAATCATGGATGCGGAGGAGATGATTTCAACACTCAAAGCTGTGCTTCTGGATGCGGAGGAGCTGCAGGCGTAAAAGGTGCGCGTCTTGATTTCCAAATCAGACCAGCTTTTTTTTGCTCTTTTTTGGGCCTAATACGGCGGTCGTCCCGTTCAAAATTTAAATTCAACGGCAAGTTGTTGGTCCACCGCCTTTAGCTAAGTCGGTGGCATTGACCCTTTATTTAAGAGGGAGATGTGGCTTCAAGTGGAAGTGAAACAGAGAGTTGAGTTGCGGCCTTGCGGGTGTGAGGATCACAGTGAAGACGTCTCTCGTTCTTGTTTTTCTTCAAGAGGAAGAGGGGGTGAATGATGATGATGCCGGTGGGATTTTGTTTTCAGCCCACCGATGAAGAGCTTGTTAGCTTCTATTTGTTGAAGAGGGTAAGGGGAGAAGATCTGGGTTGGGATGGCATCGAAGAGTTTGATATTTATGGTGAAAAGGCTCCCCGGCAATTCTGTGGTAATCAGGAGTTCTGTGGTGATCAGGAGAAGCTTTACGTTTTCACAAGGCTAAAAAAACTAAGCAAAAATCGAGTAGCACGAACAGCAGGTTGCGGCGGTGTTTGGCATGAGAATTCTTCCGACAAAATCGTTGGAAATCTATGATGCTCAGGGTTGTTAGTTTTTTTGTTGGCTGAATTCGGTTCCAAAATACAAAGGTTACTATTCACGTGCTCAAACACTAATATAGAGTGATCTGAATCCGATCTCCACCATTCATAATGAGGATTCATGTGTCATGAACATGCATGCAAAGTTTCAGCTCAATCAGACCACAAACGCTTATCGATCGGAGCTGTTGATCAAGACTGGACAGCATTTCCAGAATGCGATTTTCTCCCTCTGCAGGCCATGTCCGGACATGCTACTATGGTGTCCGGACACAAATTCCAGGAAGCAGCTCCGCAAGGCCATGTCCGGATATCCAATTAACATGTCCGGACATCCCGTACCTGTAACAGTTTTAAATGATTTCAAACTGTGTCCTAGGTTTAGGGATTGTGAGGCTATTATAAATACATCTCTATAGAATTAGAGAGGCACGAATTTTCACCCCCAGAGAGTTCGTGAGAGGCTGTGCTTAAAGAGAGAATTATTGTGAGCCTTGTTATTCCTCTTAGAGGATCTTTGTTAGTTTGTTTGTGAGTGTAATTGAGAAGTCTATCGGAAGGGTCCGGTAAGGAGAATCACGTTGAAGAAGATTGTGAGTAAGGAGACGAGTTGTATGCTTGTCGATCTTACAGAGCCAAGGTCTTGCAAAGGGTTGTAAGTGTTCCTAGTGTCTGTAATCTCTGGATAATCTTTTGATAGTGATTTCCTGGGTTTGGCTGCCCCGGAGAGGTTTTACTTTTAGATCTGTTTCTAAAAGGTTTNAAAAAAAAAAAAAGAAGCTTCGACGACTTTTCTACCCACCCCAGCCTCAAAAATCGATTTTAATGCCTAAAAACTCGTTTCTAATGTCCCAAAAATCGATTCTAATGTCACAAAATTCATTTCTAATATCTCAAAACTTAATTTTGGATTCAAAGCTAAAAACCTAGGGGGAAAGGTTAACCTTTTTTGGGATTTTATCACCCTAAAAGTCGCCCCAAAAAACAAGATCCAAAGCAAGATCCATTAGAAAAAATAAAAAAATCAAACCCACCAGAGCAAAACCCATCAGAAAAAATCAAAAAATAAAGTCATCGGAGCTGGTGGCCGACCAGATCCAGGCTCGCCAGACCCAGGCTGGCCAAACCCAGGCCAGGCCGACCAGACCCAGGTTGGCCGTGGGTCTGCAGTGTAGGTCACCCACGGTGAGGAACCCACCGTCGTCTAGCTCACCCACACCGCCCAGCTCACCCGCACCGCCGTGGGTCTGTAGCATGGGTCACCCACGGTGAGGAACCCACCGTCGTCCAGCTCACCTGCACCACCCAGTTCACTACCGATGCCCAGCTCGTTGCTGTCCAGCCCTTCCAGCGTCTTCTTCCTTCTTCTTCGTTTCTTCCTTCTTTCTTTCTCTTATTTTTCTCCTCTCTTTTCTTTCCTCATATAATTAGGTGGGTTTGATTTTATTTTGGTAGTGTGTTTCATGCTGAGGTGGTAAATTATGAATGGCCTCCACAAAAAAATACATTTTGTGCAAGTTGAATATATAAGTTATTCTCTAGTATTTAACCCTAAAATAAAAAGGTAGGGGAAAGGATGGTCTAGAAATTTCTGTACGGATTCTCTCTTCCTTCTTCCCTTTCTAGAGCATTCTTTTCACTCAAAGCAGCAGAGGAGCTGACTGGGTGCGGAGAAATCATCCACTCAAATTTCAACAAATTTCTGTACGGCAAGAGAGAAATCATGGATGCGGAGGAGCTGCAGGCGTAAAAGGTGCGCGTCTTGATTTCCAAATCAGACCAGCTTTTTTTTGCTCTTTTTTGGGCCGAATACGGCGGTCGTCCAGTTCAAAATTTAAATTCAACGGCAAGTTGTTGGTCCACCGCCTTTAGCTAAGTCGGTGGCATTGACCCTTTATTTAAGAGGGAGATGTGGCTTCAAGTGGAAGTGAAGCAGAGAGTTGAGTTGCGGCCTTGCGGGTGTGAGGATCACAGTGAAGACGTCTCTCGTTCTTGTTTTTCTTCAAGAGGAAGAGGGGGTGAATGATGATGATGCCGGTGGGATTTTGTTTTCAGCCCACCGATGAAGAGCTTGTAAGCTTCTATTTGTTGAAGAGGGTAAGGGGAGAAGATCTGGGTTGGGATGGCATCGAAGAGTTTGATATTTATGGTGAAAAGCCTCCCCGGCAATTCTGTGGTAATCAGGAGTTCTGTGGTGATCAGGAGAAGCTTTACGTTTTCACAAGGCTAAAAAAACTAAGCAAAAATCGAGTAGCACGAACAGCAGGTTGCGGCGGTGTTTGGCATGAGAATTCTTCCGACAAAATTGTTGGAAATCTATGATGCTCAGGGTGATGTTATTGGGGCCAGGAAACTGTTCTCTTTCAAGGTGAAAGACAGCTGGTGCATGAATAATTTCAACTGATAATGCATGAGTTCTCATTCGTTGGCGATGGAGAACGGACGACTGACTGGATCCTGTGCACCATCCAAAAGAAACAATCTTTGGAGGCATTAAAAGATGCTTTCAAGATCCATCTCCATGCTATGAAACACCCCAAACCTGGAGTAATACAGAAGAAGAACAAGTGCTGCTACTTGAGGACGGATCCGAATAATAAGTGCTGCTACTTGAGGACGGATCCCAGTAGAGAAAGAAGATACGATGCCATGTCGAATGTGATGGGCCTCAAGCCACTGGGACCCCTGAATTTGGAACGCTTGTTTCTGAATTGGAAACCCATTAGAACCAAAACTCTGTTTTACTGTTGGTGTCGGTTAAGATAGGAAAAGATTGTAATTTTTTTTTGTTCAATTTTGTTGGAGCACTTTGGTGTACTTGTTCCTTATTTTTGTTATGGGATATCCACATTGTCAACTTTGCTCGAAATATCTCATTCTCTTTATTTGTGTCATAACAAATAACATATCGTTTACTCATGATTTGTTATAAGTTAAAAATCGAAAGGATTTCTATGGCTGTGGTTCCTCATATTTGGTAAATCTAGATGTTATAAATCAACATTTTCCATTTGATAGGCATATTTTAACACGGAATCTATTGGGATTAGGGCACCTCAAAGTTCTCAATAATCGCTAGTTGCAATTTGATGGATCATAATCAACTTTGAACCAATTGCAATGGCAAAATAGTGATCAAACATTCTCAAAAATCAGTTTTCTTCCAAGAAAAGCATACGCATTGAATAAAAGTCACCATGGAAATTCTTCAAGTGCATAATGGAATAGTATTTAATTTCTGATTGATCATAATCTGTTCAATATGTACTCATTATAGAGGAACCGCAGTTCTATACATGATGAAAATTGGAGAACACAAATATGCATCCAGCAATGAACAAAGCAAATCAACACTTGCTGTACTGAAGAGCAAAGTGTGATTATGTTAGCACTCAATTGCAGAGGCCTCCACCTCCTTCTTTGGTAGGTAATATCTGATATCCCTATCATTCTTTGCCCCAGATTTGTCATCTTCATCCATATGGTAAATGTGTGTTCTCTTTATCTTTCCCTTTTTCTTAATTATCATTTCTTTCAACTACTGGTTGGTTTCTGAGAATAATTTGGGAAGCATAAAGTTTTAATCTTGGTCTTGTATAATTATGTTTGAAATGGCTAGTAAAGCTGACACAGTGGGAGATATAGAGTTTCTTCTCTCTCTCTCTCTCTCTCTCATTTTGCATATTTCCCCTTTTTCTTATGCATTGCCACCAATGTCACATGGTTATGTATTAAATAGGGTTCTATTACATGAGACCGAGCAAATGGTATCCTGATTTTTATGACATGCTAATCTTCTTTAGTTCTTCAGTTTTCATACGCTTCTTCATAGATGGTATAAAAAATATCATTTGGTAGATGTTATTTTATTTCAATTGTTGGGCTACATAGCTATTGTTAGTGACACTTTTCCTTCTTTGGTTTGATTATATCAGCAAATGGAGGAGCAGTTCAAGATTCTTATTATTCGTTTACCCTTCTTGGAGGTATGTTTTCTGCTTTGCTTCTTGGCTCAAAGATTCCGTCAATTCAGGGATGAAGCGGCTAGGAGTTGTCACATAGTTGAAGTTGTGCTAGGTAGTAATGAATTGTGATGGAGTAAAATTGTTGGTATATGTCGGTCATATATGTCATTCAAATATTTCTATTACCTAGTTGAATAAATATAGTGGTAGCTTCCGTGGCATTTAATTACATTTGCTATCCCAAGCTCAATAGCACACTTGACTACACATTTCTGTGAACCTGAATACGAACTTCCAGATACTCGTTTCTACTTGCTCTTCTTCCTCGTGTGACCATTTTGTCTCTCTGTGTTTCTAATTCCATCTCTCTTGAGCAATCCATTAAGGTTGTAATACGTTTCAGGTTGAGCAATATGTATATATATATAGACACACAAGAAATAATTGTTTTCGATCGCAATAGGAAATGAAGCTACTCTTTCAAGATTGTACTTCTATACATATATATATTTTTTCTTTTGTTTAAGATAGTCCAATAAAGACCGGTCCTCTAAGTCGACGGTTTTTTCCTTCTATATATTATAGAAAACTAATGCATCTCTGTATTGATAGTTGTGTATCTTTGTTGGCCAAATACTTTTTATATGTATGCATGCATTTTACGGGAACCTTAAAAGTCTAATTTTACAAGAAGACTTAAAAGTCTTTTTATATGCCTGGTACTTTTCTTTGTCAATTTCTCTGCTTTTTCTTTGAATTCAGAGACTCTTTTGTTTGCTGGGTTGAAAGTTCTCTAATTCCCTGAGATAGTTTGCTATTTTGGCTTNATGCATCCAGCAATGAACAAAGCAAATCAACACTTGCTGTACTGAAGAGCAAAGTGTGATTATGTTAGCACTCAATTGCAGAGGCCTCCACCTCCTTCTTTGGTAGGTAATATCTGATATCCCTATCATTCTTTGCCCCAGATTTGTCATCTTCATCCATATGGTAAATGTGTGTTCTCTTTATCTTTCCCTTTTCTTAATTATCATTTCTTTCAACTACTGGTTGGTTTCTGAGAATAATTTGGGAAGCATAAAGTTTTAATCTTGGTCATGTATAATTATGTTTGAAATGGCTTGTAAAGCTGACACAGTGGGAGATATAGAGTTTCTTTTCTCTCTCTCTCTCTCTCTCTCATTTTGCATATTTCCCCTTTTTCTTATGCATTGCCACCAATGTCACATGGTTATGTATAAAATAGGGTTCTATTACATGAGACCGAGCAAATGGTATCCTGATATTTATGACATGCTAAACTTCTTTAGTTCTTCAGTTTTCATACGCTTCTTCATAGATGGTATAAAAAATATCATTTGGTAGATGTTATTTTATTTCAATTGTTGGGCTACATAGCTATTGTTAGTGGCACTTTTCCTTCTTTCGTTTGATTATATCAGCAAATGGAGGAGCAGTTCAAGATTCTTATTATTCGTTTACCCTTCTTGGAGGTATGTTTTCTGCTTTGCTTCTTGGCTCAAAGATTCCGTCAATTCAGGGATGAAGCGGCTAGGAGTTGTCACATAGTTGAAGTTGTGCTAGGTACTAACGAATTGTGACGGAGTAAAATTGTTGGTATATGTCGGTCATATATGCCATTCAAATATTTCTATTACCTAGTTGAATAAATATAGCGGTAGCTTCCGTGGCTTTTAATTACATTTGCTATCCCAAGCTCAATAGCACACTTGACTACACATTTCTGTGAACCTGAATACGAACTTCCAGATACTCGTTTCTACTTGCTCTTCTTCCTTGTTTGACCATTTTGTCTCTCTGTGTTTCTAATTCCATCTCTCTTGAGCAATCCATTAAGGTTGTAATATGTTTCAGGTTGAGCAATATGTATATATATATAGACTCACAAGAAATAATTGTTTTCGATCGCAAAGGAAATGAAGCTACTCTTTCAAGATTGTACTGCTATACATATATATTTTTTTCTTTTGTTTAAGATAGTCCAATAAAGACCTGTCCTCTAAGTTGACGGTTTTTTCCTTCTATATATTGTAGAAAACTAATGCATCTCTGTATTGATAGTTGTGTATCTTTGTTGGCCAACTACTTTTTATTTGTATGCATGCATTTTACAGGAACCTTAAAAGTCTAATTTTACAAGAAGACTTAAAAGTCTTTTTAAATGCCTGGTAGGCTGGTACTTTTCTTTGTCAATTTCTCTGCTTTTTCTTTCAATTCAGAGACTCTTTTGTTTGCTGGGTTGAAAGTTCTCTAATTCCCTGAGGTAGTTTGCTATGTTGGCTTCGAATATCAATACCCTTTGCACATTTTCATGGTGTTCTATGCGAATAGGTGTAATTACCTCTTTCAAATTCTGTATTTTCTTTGAATTCAGACACCCTTTTGTTTGCAGGTTTGGAATTTCTCTAATTATCTTTTATATTTTTCTAATTTGGCTTTGAATAACGATACCCCATTCACAGTTTCATAGGGTTCTATACGAGTAGGCCACCATTAGCTCGTGAGAATTTGGTATTTTCTCTTTAAATTTTGGGAACAATGGTGCAATTATGGACTTTTTCCCCTCCTATTCATGGATTGTAATTTCCCTGAGGAGTTTTCTACATGGTGTTTTTTAATCAAATTGTGACACTCTTTATGTGACTTAGAAATTTTAGTACCTGTGGTTTTTTTTAAAAATAAAATTCCCTCGTATTACTCCTTTAATGTTAGATTCAATACTCTTTTCATAAGCTTGAATAAATTTTAGGGGTGGCTTATAATATGCTTGGAGAAGCTCATTATTTTGTTTCTAAACGGGTTGAGATAATTCTTTGTTATTTTCTTAAAATCTTAGTGATTTATTGGATGATCAATTATAATTAGATGAAAATATTGGTTATGTGTTCTGAAATTTTGCTAGATTTCCATGTGGTATCTTAGCTCAGATATGCAATATCTAATTTACTTATATGCATGTTTATGAGTATGCTTATCTATGAGATGAACTGAGATTCTAGTATTGTGATGGTTGGTGTTTTTTAATTTGATTGTACATTGTCTATTCATATGAATAGATTATGTCTGCATTGTCAAATAGCAAAGATTAAATTTGTGTGTGCATTGATTTGGCGTGGGTTCTGGATCTTGTTAAGCTTTCTGTATATGGGTTTTTTAATCCAAATTCTTTTTCTACTTGTATATGTGTTTGTCTTTTTCAGGAACAAATTCACTTGGACGTGCCGTGATTTTGCTAGTTTCCCTAGAATTCATCAGTACACTCTTATTGCCAAATTACTTGTTTGATAATATGTGCTACTATAATGATCTTTTATATTGGATAACTTGTTGAAATACTTGAAGTTTGGAGAAATTGACATTATTTATTTATTTTTCAATTTCTGAGGTGTGTTTTTCTTTACCTTTTCTTGAAGTAGGGAGAAATTGACATTCTTTTATATTGATATACATCATGCTGTGGGTTGAGGAAATTATTGAATGCAGAAAATTACAAGCAGCTTTCACCCCTGCAAAAAGGTAAACTAGCTGTCTACGAAGCTTTGCTCCTCCTTGTAGTCGTAGTACTCGGCTCGTCACTACTTTGATTCAATAGTTTTGTTGCTTTTTGTTATGCTGGAGGTATCATGTTGCCTTTTGTTACTTTTGTTTACGTTCACAGTGTTATAGTTTGTATGAACGGTTTAGACACAAAAGGTGAATATAGAATGCAATGACATAAGCTAAGAAAAACGAAAAGCAGAACGGAAAGTGGAGCACTTCAGCCACCCTCTCCTAGAATTTTTTAGGATACACTCCGGCTACAAAAATTTGTCAAAATAGGGACATGTAGAAGGTGACATTTTAACCCCCAAAAAAACGTCACTATTGAATTCGTGACATTCGGATAGTGACATGAAGCACCATAGGATGCAATGACATATGCAACTGGATTGAATCATTCTCTCTTGTAGTGATTTCACTGGTCATAATTGTTATTGCGAGAGATGTAGAATTCCATAGAAGAAATTATTATTGATTTTTGAAAATGTATAAGTGGGATTGGAAATTATAGGAGGGACAAATCATTAAGCAAGTACATTTGAAGAATTGTAAGTGATGACTCGAAGAATAATAATGACTTTAAGGGGGTAAAGGCAGTGGAGGACCATATTTGAAGACCTCTCCACTTTCCATTTTGCTTTTCATTTTTCTTAGCTTGACTGGCCCCCTAATTGGGCTCACTTTAGTTGAAGGTGATGACCCCCAGTTTTCATATTTTGAAGATGAGGAGTAACTCACTTAAAGTATGTGGTTTATAAAGATAGTCAAGCTTCACATTATTTAATTATTAGGTGAAATTGTGCTTTAAAAAAAATTCTAGGAAAATTATGAAGTAACTAGTTCTTTTGGAGTAATAACATAGATGTGGCATTTTTGATACATTTTGGTAGTTTCGGGGGCTACAAACATTAGGGGGCTATATTGCAAATGGCTGGTAGTTTGGGGGCTTTTTTTAAAATATTTTTCCCTTTTTTTTCTATCTCTTCTTAGGAAAAAAAAAAATAAGAAGCCCCTCAAACTATCATGCCATTTGCAATATAACCTCCCAATGTTCAAAAGTTACTAAAGTAGCCACCAAACTACCAAAATGTATCAAAAAGGCAACTTATTTATTTTTATTTTTTTTATATTCGTCTAATACTCTTTCTTTTTTCTTTTTTTTTTTTTTAATATGTTCCTATTATACTCCTATTCAGGATTAATACGTAAGAAAGAGGGGAAAAAAAAATCCAAACAGAAAATTCAAGAAAATAAAAAGGAGAATAGAATCAGTAAATCATTAATTACCACGACTTAGGTATTAACTAGAACATGAATACACAAAACATGGTTAAATATAATTTGGTTTCTGTTAATTTATAAGGTTTGTTGTCAATTTTAACCCCTTTAAGTTTGATTTGGTGAATTTAGTTTTTCGATTATATATATAGCATTTTTCAAATGCTTTGATGCTTAAAAAGGGCTTAAATTACATAATTTAAGAATCTACAATTTTAATGAAATTATAGAGGATCTTGATTCATGATTAGGTAAGCTAGATTTAATCATGCTAGTTCATAATAATAATATTAAATGCGGCTGTGGGAGATAAAATCATGAGGCCCCAATTGTAAAATGATGGTGGTGACATTTAGCAAATGAAAACTTGATTAGAAGATCTTCTAATCAAGTCTAAATAAATTATGACCATTACTAACAGGTGTTCTTAAATTAATTGTAAAATATAATGTTGCTTTCTTAAGATGATAAAAAAAAATGTTGAATTTAATCATTTATTAATTTTGTAACACTCTCATATATATGACACATATTTGGGACTCCCCGCTCTTGTGGGACGGTCACAAACTAAAGCTTTCTAAGGGATTGAGGATAGAATTTGGAAGAGACTGCAAGACTGGAAGGTCAAATTTCTTTTGCAGGCTGGAAAAGAAATTCTTATTAAGGCAGTCATCCAAACTATACCTACGTATAGCATGAATGTATTTTTGTTGCCCAAATGTCTGTAATGAGATCAACACTTTATGACTTCTGCAACACCCAACTTTTACTGTGACATCTTTTCCTGCAAAGAGTTGAGATTTCTGAAATGGTATTAAATTCAATTTAATGACATGGTGGCCTTGTAGACATTTATATGCTCTGCATGGTATGGAGTACCCACTGAGCAAGGATCCAGAGATGGCCATTTCAGGACTTCTGCTAATTTCTTGAGCTTTAAGCGTGCTCATGGAGATTAATGACAAGGAAACAAAATCAAAGATGAATGATTACGAAGTGATGGAGCAGATAGGCAGAGGAACATTTGGAGCTGCATTTCTCGTTCTTCACAAATTTGAGAGGAAGAAGTAAGAAAAATCACTTTCAAAAGTCATCTTCCTTATGTTCATTATGATTAGGCCAGACATCTATCGTTTTCATCTATTCTTCTTTCATAATACAGATCAAACATGTTTTCACTTCAAAAAAACTTTTCTTAGTAACATCTTTACTAGCTTACACTAGTTGTAATTCTGTAGTTTAACTTCACTTCTTGGTTTTTGTCTACTGTCTTATTATTATTGCATTGGTAATTTTAGGTATGTATTAAAGAAGATTCGATTGTCTAAACAAACAGAGAAACTCAAGCGTGCGGCACATCAAGAGGTTATCCTTTTGAATACTATGTATTGCAAAATGAAATTTTGGTTTTTGGCAATAGTGTTTATATTATATTTTTCATCAAATTGAATTCTCTGAAATTCTCTTACATTTTAGCTTGTTTATGCTTATGCTTTCTCTGATATCTTCTTCCATTCAAATTTCAGTGACTGCAATAATTTACTTTATAGGTGTAATTGAGGTTTAATCAAGAAGACATAATACAAAAGGAAGGTGTAATTGCTTCTTGATCTTTTAAGTCTGGCTATGAAAAACCATTTTTTGAGGAACTCTGTTTCGCAACACTAGCCACAGGCACCAGGCCAAAAAATGGGGTACTATTTTGCAGGAAATTTTCATATTGACTATTCTGTCAATCATTTTAGAGTGAAAAAAAAAAGTTTTCTAAATTTGGAAAAAGGGAATGAATTTAATCTTTTTTGTGGTCATGATTCATGAAGACACAGAGGTCTGAGCCTATAAAACAAATCATGTTCAAGTAAGGTCCTGATTCAATCATTTCTATCTGATAAGAAAACAGACTGATTTTGTTTGTAAACAATTAAATTTCTATTTTGAGAAACATCTGCTTACTTACTTAAATCCAAGACTATTTTGGTGAGCTACTTAAATTCCAGCCTTTTTTTATTTTTTATTTTTATTTTTTGTAAGTTACTTTAATCCAAGATGCATACAGGAAGTAATGTAACTTTTGACATTTGGTCCTGCTGCAGATGAAAATAATAGCACAGCTAAATAACCCGTATATTGTGGAGTACAGAGATGCATGGGTGGAAAAGGTAGTCTATTCGCAAGGTGCTACTTCTGTAATTTTAGCCTACAGTCAGAATTAGATTACAATTTTCCATTTTATTTGCATTAATAGAACTGAAATAATATTGATAATGCTCAAGTACCACTTTTTTTTTGGATAAGTAATGATTTATAAAAAAAGCGTAGAGGGGCGCAACCCTAGTACACAGGAAGTATACAAGAGAACGCCTAAGAGGGGTTAGAGAAGAGATAAAGAAAATCAGAGAAGGAAATCACAATAGGGGCCAACCAAGCAGCCGCCCACGTGAAAAGAGTAATAAAAAAGAAATGTAAAAGATCTTCCAAACTTCTTTCAGAGTCCTCAAAAAATCTCTCATTTCTCTCGGACCATAGGCACCACATGATACAAAGCGGAACCATTTTCCAAACCATAGCACTGCATGGACGTCCCCCCGAACACCAACAATGCAAGAGATCCACAACCCCCCGAGGCATAACCCAAGCCAGGCCAAAATGACTAAAAAAGGCGTTCCATAAGAATTAGGCACTTTCACAATGAAGAAGCAAGTGGTCAATAGATTCCTCTTCTTTCTTGCACATCCCACATCTATTGACCAACATAATATTTCTCTTCCTCAGATTGTCCAATGTAAGAATTTTGCCAAGAGCAGCCGACCACACAAAGAACGCCACCCTCGGAGGGGCTTTAGTATGCCAAATGCTCTTCCAGGGAAAAGGGAAACTGACAGAAGAGTTTAGAATATAATAGAAAGATTTCACCTCAAACTTTCCTTTCCTATTCGGAACCCACCAAATTTTGTCAGCCCCACCACGCAAATTATAAGAGTACAAGAGGCTATAAAGAGACGCCAAATCCTCCATTTCCCAATCATTCAAAGGTCTCATAAAACTGATGTTCCACTGACGAGAGCCACTCACCGAATCAAAATTATCCATGATGGAGGCCTCCTTGTTGCTGGCCAGATTATATAACCCCGAATAAACCTCCAAAAGAGGCACACTGCCACACCACACCTCCCCCAAAAACTGATTCTGGAGCCGTCACGTAGAATGAGTCTAATATGATTGGAAAAGTGAAACCATTCCTTGCTTATAAACTTCCACAAGCCCCTTCCATGAGAACCCACTCCAACTTTGGACCTCCACCCCCCTCTCTCCGACCCATACTTTGCCTCCACCACTTTTCTCCACCAAGCTCCAGGTTCACTAGCATACCTCCACAACCACTTACCAAGTAAAGCGCGATTGAAGCATCTCAAGTTGTGAATGCCTAGACCCCCTTCCAGAATAGGAGAGCAAACTTTCCACCAATTCACAAGATGGAATTTGAATTCCTCACCCATACCTCCCCATAGAAAGTCACGATGGATCGACTCAATGCGCTTCGCAACCGCTACTGGAATAGGCAACAGTGACAGGAGATAAGTAGGGAGGTTGGATAAAGTACTTTTTATAAGAGCAATCCGACCTCCCTTAGAGAGATATGACCTCTTCCAGCTGGCAAGAGCTCTCAGAGACTTTTCCACCACCCCGTTCCAGCACGCCTTGTCCTTGAACCGAGCCCCCAACGGCATACCCAAATAAGTAATAGGCAAAGAACCAACTTCGCAACCCAAAATCTCTGCCAACACACCAATATCACTCACCTCACCAACGGCACAAGAATCGATTTAGCCAAATTGACCTTGAGCCCAGAAACCAACTCAAAGCAAATAAGCAAATTGCTAATGGTTTGCACCTGCGTCCGAGATGCCCCAGTGAATATCAATGTGTCGTCTGCGAATAAAAGATGCAAAATGTGGACCTGCTCACTCCCCTTACCGCCTACAACAAAGCCTGAGAAAAGACCATGCTCAACCGAGGCTTTAACCATTCTACTAAAGGCTTCCATAACAATCACAAAGAGGAACGGGGAGAGGGGGTCACCTTGCCTCACCCCTTTCGAGCTGTTGAAGAAACCTGCCGGCGAACCATTGATCAAGACTGAGAACGAAGCCGTAGAGATACAGAAAGCAATCCAAGAACACCATTTCTGCCCAAACCCACATCTCCTAAGCATATATAACAAGAAATCCCAGCTGACATGATCATAAGCCTTTTCCATGTCTAACTTGCACAACAACCCCGGTTCACTTGACTTAAGATGGAAATCTAGGCTTTCACTAGCAATAAGCACCGAATCTAAAATTTGTCTACCCTTGACAAAAGCATTCTGAGGAGTAGAAATAATCCTGCTCAACACCACCCTCAATCTATTTGCCAAGACCTTGGAAATAATCTTGTAGATCCCGCTTACAAGACTAATGGGACGAAAATCCTTGAGCTCCGCTGCCCCAGACACCTTAGGGATGAGGGAAATAAAGGTGGAATTCAAGCTCTTCTCAAACTTACCGCGAGCATGGAAATCAGAGAAAATGGCCATGATGTCTTTTTTTAGCACCTCCCAACATGCTTGGAAAAAAGCCAAAGAGAAACCATCTGGACCAGGGGCTTTATCCCCATCCATACCAAAAATCACATCTTTCACTTCCTTTTCCAAAAAAGGGGCTTCAAGGGAGGTAGCTTCATCTTCGGATAAAGACTCAAACTCCAAATCATCCAACTTAGGCCTCCAAGACATACTTTCAGCAAACATGGATTCAAAATAGTTAACTGCATGCTCTCTAATGGCCACCGGATCGGAGGACAAAACACCATCGATGTGGAGCGAGTCAATGGTATTATACCTCTTATTGGAATTAGCCATCAAGTGAAAATATTTTGTACACTTGTCACCTTCCTTGAGCCACTTGATTCTGGATTTCTGCTTCTAGCTGATTTCTTCTTGTAAAAGAGCTCTCTCCAAGTCCCTACAAAGCTGCCTTTTCCTCTCCCTATCTTCCTCACTTAAGCCTCCCCCTTCTGCTGTAATTTCTAGAGCCTTCAATTCCTCCACCCTCTCCTTGATGAGCACTCCAACATTGCCAAAAACTGTTTTGTTCCAATTAATGATGTCCCCCTTAAGAGCCCTGAGTTTTTTAGCAAAAATAAAGCTAGGAGTGCCTTGAAAATTATACGAATCCCACCAGCCTCTAATCCTTTCCACAAACCCCTCCTCTTTCAACCACATGTTCTCAAACTTAAAAGATTTCCTTCCCCCCTTGTTCCTTCCACATGCCAAAACAATGGGAAAATGATCCGAACACAGACAAAGGAGTCTCTTTTGGAGAGCTTCGGGGTATCTCACTTCCCATTCCGGCGATATCAAGAACCGGTCAATTCTAGACCAAGACCGGGTGTTGGACCAAGTGCACAAACCCTCGGTGAGAGGAAGATCCATGAGGCCTTTCTCAAAAATGAAATCCGAGAACTCCCTCATCGCTACATGATGCGCCTCCCTCCGGATCTCTCACTTGGGAATCTAATGACATTAAAATCACCCCCAATACACCAAGGAAAATCCCACAAACTCATCAAACCCGCCAATTCATCCCATAAGCGACGTCTCTCAAAGCCCCCATTAGGACCATACACCCCTGCAAAAGCCCACTAAAAACCATCCACTACATTCTTGAAGGAGCAGGCTGCCACACATTCCTCTACCTCCATATCCATCATAGAAACCACCCTCTTATCCCACATCAACAAAATACCCCCAGCAGCCCCTATAGCAGCCACATAACACCAATCTACATAGGGGCATCCCCACACACTATTAACAACCCTTCTAGAAATATACTCCAATTTGGTCTCCTGCAAGCAAACAATGTCCACCCGCCATTGACGCAGCAAATTCCTCACCATCAACCTCTTATCCGGGCTGTTCAACCCTCTTACATTCCAAGAAAGGATGTTGCACTTCATAACACAATCCGGTTCCCCCTTCCCTTGCCTCTACTACGAGTCACACTCCCACTTCCTCCCTCATAGTTAACCGTAGTGAAGAGATTAAAGAGTTTTCTCGTTCTTTTTCTACCTACCTGACCACCCCCCCCTTATTTTTCTTAGCCGCCTCTTTCTTACCAGCCAATATATGAGCAAAGGCTGCCTTGAGTCTCTCTACGTGACCATCACAAAAAAACGCCTACAATGTGACGAAAAGCCATAATTAACTCCATTTCCCTATCCGCCTCCTGAAACCCACCTCCACTGCCCACCTCTATTGCTAGATTCCAATCTAGTGGAATAGGCTCCTCATCCGCATAAGGCACCAACTCCATCCCATACGGAGTAGACTGTTGAGATAGAGCTACAACCCCATCCCCCTCAAACCTCCCAAAACAGATTTTCAAAGGAATATGCTCCCCAACCACAGAACCGCTTAAACCTCCACTATCCAAAACAGAGCCTCCAAAATGCCAAGGTACCAACATACTAACCTCTACACCCGGTTGACTTGCCTCCTCAGTGAATTCTCCTTCCATCAAAGACTGAGCCGCACCAGCAGACAACTCTATCCCCTCTGACGTGCACAGCATAGCTTCAGGTTGACCCGCACCACAGAACCTAGAAACGTCGGGTCCGAAATCCCCAGACATCGCCGAAATACTCTCAGGCAACTCTGTCGGCGTCATCTGAGTCTCCTCTGGTTGAGCCACACCGAGAAGCCTAGCATCGCTAGGTTGAACACGGCTCCTAGACCCCACCGCCGGCGCCATCTGGGCAGAAAAGCCCACCTCACTTTGCCCCTGGACTGCCAGAATCTTCTAAGTCACTGCCGGCGTCATCTGAGTCTCCTCAGATTGACCCACCGCCGACGCCACCTGAGGAAAGTAGCTTGCCTCGCTTGGCCCCTGTTCTACCGAACCCATCGCAGACAGGCTCGCCGGCGCCATTGCCTTGCGAACCCAATCAAACTTCCCCAGAATCGACGGCAGCCGCAATGTCGACCCAAACACACCCGCAGCTCGCGCGGCTCCTGCCTTGGAAGACTCCCCCACCTGAAACGACCGCATCTCCACTGTAGGTCGCGTGAATAAAACTCCTGTGTCACCTCTTGCCCGTGAGACACCGGGCTCGGGCCCTGATACATGCTTCTTCTTCTTATTAGTTTTCCTTCCTTTGTTTTTTCTTTTGGGCTTTAAAAATGCGCAACCCACTACCTTATCGTGGCCCAAGTTCTGTCCTTCTCCCGTGCCCATGTTCAGCCCATCAAACTCTAATGAGCCCATCACCTCCTCAACCCTCTTAATGCCCATGTCAACGTCTTCCTTAAGCTTTGTCAGAAAACTTTTCAATTCCTGCAATTCCACGCGTATTCCCCGCTGACCCAAGGACACTGACCCATCCCCTACAGACTCGCTACGTCCTCTCAGAGCCTCCACACCAGGATTTACGGTATATGGCAGAGTCATGGGAGTGAGAATACTCACCGTGAAGGGACCTCTGCTCACTGGAACACCAACGTTCGTGCCCACTTCGGTCGCCGTAAAATTCTCTTCCCCTACCACTGTCGCTTGCTCCTCTTCCTTCGACTCAGTTTTTGACCCATCTAATGGCCTCGCCGGAGCTTTGTTCTGTCTGCTTTTCAGAACGCGATCCTTATACTCACCAGCTTGGGCTTCCATCACAGCCTCAGCATAACTCCTTCCCACCGTTACCTTCTTGCACTTCCATTTCTCTCTCACGCCAAGAGAAAAGTTGGCCCTACTCACCTCCGTCTTCAGTCGATCCCATCCTTCGCCGTACCGGCCCTCCGGAATCATAATCGACTCGCACCTTTTTCTGCCATTGAACTCCTCTAACATCAAAAAATTCCCATGCCGGTTCGAACATTTCTCTGCAATGATCCTGGGGTATCCAGCTCTGGATTGATCCCAAAAGACTTCATAAGTTTTCACCGCTACCAGTTCCTCCACAACACTATCCAACCACGCTACCTCAGCTCTTTGGAGAAAGATGGACCTGTTGGTCTTGCTGTTTCTTTCATAAAACCTCAAACCTGTGTTCCCTCCTCGTACTACCAACTCAAACTCTTTTGCTTCCATTGTCCAATTCCATTGTCCAGCCATCACGAATCCAAGCCAATCCTAGACACAAAGCACACAACCCTCACGCGCCTCCCACGCGCCGCAAACTCAGGCGGTTAGTGAAAGAGAGAAGAGAGAAGAGAGAGAAGAGAGAAAAGTGTTGTGACAAATACTACCTAAATTAATAGACAATAATTGTTACGTTTTACTTGCAAGTGCACAAGGTCAAAAGATGTAGTTAAGTGTAAGTGCAAGATCGATCCCACAGGGATTGGTAAATTACGCTTAAAATTAGATTTGCGATAAAAAGTAAAAGAGAAAAATTGAGTTTGATTTAAATAATGCGAAAGAGGTAGGGCTTTGATTTCCACCACTAATCATGCTTATATAATAAAACAATATGCCAATGCTCAAATTACATGATGAATATTTAATGGTTGCCAACCTAAGGGCATGGTGTATACTCCTTAAGCTATTGGTTTCCCTAAGCAACGAATTAGGCATGGTGTATACTCTAACTCTTTTCTTCCCTAAAGGATTTAGCATGGTGTATACTAAGTTGTTCTCTAGG
>CM017324.1:9674404-9692894 GCA_006937295.1 Carpinus fangiana
AAAGCATATGAACTGTGAAAACCGACAACCACATGAGACCTAGGGCATGGTGTATACTCCCGGTTTCCCATGTTGATTAACCCAAGAACCCGGTGTGGATTACTTTCGTTACTTATGTTAAACCCAGGACTCGGTCATCCAAATTGATCTAACTAACAAGTCCATACCACATGCATATGTTGATCAGGCAGACACATATGAGGAATTCAAGAAAGCAGGTATTAATCAAGTTAAATACTATCATGCAATTATCGCAAAGGCGCCACTATTGAATTAAAATATAAACATAATTAGGGCTTCAATCTAGCCCTACTGAAAGGTTTAGTTACACATAATATTTATGCTAATCATCTTCATAAAATAAAAGTAAGGAAAAGAATAAACCCGGAAAAATTGTTCTCTTCAAAGCCGTAAATTCTTCTCCAAAAATCGTCTCCTCTCTTCTATGTTTACAGGCCTATTTATAGACTCTAAGAGGATTCTAGAAACCCTAAAAAACGTAGGGTTTGAATCCTTGTGCAACAAGGATTTACAAACCCTAAAACTTAAAAACTTCCATAATAGGGCTGCGGCTGATTTGGGCTTCACGCCTAGGTGCGTTCGATCGCACTCGGGCTGCGATCGATCGCACTGTGATCGATCCCCTTCTTTTGCGCACGAACGCAGGTGCGTTCGATCTTCTGCTTGGGCGCTCGAGCGCTGGTGCGCTCGATCGCAGGTATCTTGCGATCGTTCGCACTTACAGCTTCCAGATCCTTCTTGAGCTTCTTCTAGTTTTCTCCAAATTCTCTTCCATTAAGCCCTAGACTTTCTTTTCTTCCAAAGGCCTGTAAAATAGAGAAAACACAAAAAGAAGTAAAATAGAACAAAATAATACATCCTAAAGGCATAACAAACATAAATTAAGGGGCTTAAATATGAATATTTAAGCACTTATCAAAAAGTATCATAATATTTCAAGTACCAGTTAACATGGCTTTCATTCATATATATAGAATTACAAGAAGTCTAGATAATCATGTACAGTTAGATAACCATTTACAGATAGAAGTCCCTATATAATTCAAACTCTTATACTCTTATCTATACATTGCATTCAAACTCTTATCTCTCAGCTAAGAGTTTGATATCCATCACATCTCTTCTCTTGATTACTCTTATCTTGAAGGGTTTGAATTTCCAATAGGATAGGTGGTTTAACATCCCCCCGCAAGCTCAACGGGGGTGAAGCAACGTTGAGCTTGGCAATGAAATACTGAAAACGTGTTGCCAAAATAGGTTTTGTGAGGACATCATCAAGTTGTTCTTTGCTAGGGATAAAACGAATTTGAATTGTTTTGTCAGCTACCCGATCACGTACAAAATGGAAATCAATTTCCACGTGTTTTGTACGAGCATGAAAAACAGGATTGACTGAGAGATAGGTTGCACCAATATTATCACACCATATGATGGGTGTGGCCGTTATTGGGACTCCAAGATCACATAGGAGAACTTTAAGCCATAATACCTCAGCTGTAGTGTTGGCAACCGGTTTGTACTCTACTTCCGTGCTTGACTTAGAAACAGTGGGTTGTTTCTGTGAGCTCCATGAGACAATATTCGAACCAATGAAAACACAATAAGCATCCGTAGACTTGCGATCATCCGGACATCCTGCCCAATCTACATCTGAGTAGGCTTGAATGGTGGAAGAAAGAATGGAGAACTTTAAGCCATAATACCTCAGCTATAGTGTTGGCAAGCGCTTTGTACTATGCTTCCGTGCTTGACCTAGAAACAATGGGTTGTTTCTGTGAGCTCCATGAGACAAGATTCGAACCAATGAAAACACAATAAGCACCCGTAGACTTGCGATCATCCGGACATCCTGCCCAATCTGCATCTGAGTAGGCTTGAATGGTGGAAGAAAGAGTGCGTTTCAACAAGAGACCATGTGTTATGGTGTGCTTGAGATACCTTAAGATCCTTTTTACAGCTTGCCAATGTAGCTTTGTAGGGTGATGCATAAATTGGCATACACGATTGACAGAGAAGGCCAAATCCGGGCGTGTTAGAGATAAGTATTGAAGCGAGCCAACTGTACTGCGATAAAGAGATGGATCTTCCATTGGGAGAACCTTATGCTTTGTTCTCTTTGGAATCTGCCTCCAAATTTGCTTATTGCTTAGTTCGCTGCAGATTTATTTGGTTGTTTGTTTTCTGGTTTTGTTTTGAGTTTGTTAGTCCTCTGTAAGGGCTTTTGTGGTGGTTTTTTGCTGTGTTGTTAGTTGTCTGTGCATTTTTTTCTGTAAGCTGTTGGGTTTGGCCTCTGTGAGGCTTTGTTTCTGGCTTGTTTGATAGGCTTGTAAGTGGTTTTGTACTTGGTTTGTTTGTTAATGAAAGTGCTTATTCATCCAAAAAAAGAAAAAAGAAAAATTTATCACGTAATTTCAGTGCTCCAACATATTCCATAAAAAGAGCAATGACATCAGGCTAGGTGAGAAGGCACTTACATGAAATTTTATGCACCAGATTTGATTTCATTTGTCTTTGAACAATGTCCATCCCACATTATATTTACAGGTGATTTCGGACATGCAAAACTACTCAACAAAGATGACCTTGCTTCCTCCGTAATGGTTGAATTTCCTCTATGCCCTAATGGTATTAGTGCATTGGCTGCAACCTTTGCTATTAAAGTAGCACTTACAATGATAATTGCTGCATCCCAAGAGGAAATACGCTTAAAAAGTGATACTTGTCTGACAGGATATCAAAATAAAAAGTAGAATTGATTTAGCCAAAATGGATCAAGGCTTTGAGCTACTCCTTCCTCTCCTCTAAGAACTCACACCAAGATAGATCATGGATATTGAAAATTCTGGATTTAGACCCCAAGTCGTTGAACACACAACTACTAAAAATTTCCATAGTGATCAAAACCAAAATCCCAAAAAGCAATAAAAAAATTAACACAAATATTTTTGGTAACGAAGTAAAAACCTTCTGAATAACTCTTCAGAAGTAGAACCACTTCGAGAGCCAGCCAACACCAATGGCATGCACTATACAAGAATTTGTTATACAAAACCTTTATAATCCTGAAGATTCAATCTTGTAACCCCAGTAAACAAAACAATTGTCATATGTGGAAAAGCACCACATTCCATAGTTGTTTTGAGAGGTGTTTTTGGCTATTTAGCTAGACCCTGTCACTGCTTTTACTAATGATTCTCTTCTTACTCTAAGAGCTGTTTTTTCAATAGTTAATTTTCTTACAATTGAAATTCTTATTGAAATCTGACTGATCATATTAACACATTTATTGTAATCCATATATATACAATGTAGGTTGTTGGCACTCCCATCTACATGTGCCCGGAGCTTCTGGCAGGTATACCATATGGATACAAATTGGATATATGGTCATTAGCTTACAAATATCTTCTGACATTATTCACTAGTCATGTCTAGCAACCCAGTGGTATTACAAATCCCGAATTAACATTCGCTAATGTGACAGGTTGCTGCATGTTTGAAATAGCTACACATCAACCTGCATTTAGAGCTCCTGTAAGTGTTGCCTTGACCTATACACTATTGCATTTTGAGTAGTGATATTCATAACACCAGTGTGAGTGAACAGTACTTACGCTGGTGTTAAAAAAATATAAATATTATTAAAAAAAATTAAACAGTAATTGAACAGTAATTTTTTAATATTTTTTAACACCAGTGTGAGTACTGTTCACTCATGCTGGTGTTATGAATATCACTAGTCTTGCATTTTTTGACGCGTTGGAATTTGGCTGACATAGAACCTAATGAATATTTGCAAAACTGGTAATGCAACCATGGAGAAATGGAATTTCAATGCTTCTTCACTTGTAATAATCTCATCAAGTAGACAAATTTTCTAGATTTCAAAAGCTAAGTTCACTTTCATAATCTGGAAATCATTGTAAAACATTTTAGCCTTAATTTAACTCTTTGAAATTCCTTAATTCATATGGTTCTTGATGGATAATGAGATCTTTGACTTAAATTTATAAAACCAATCAGTCTACTAATTAGATGCCTTTTGATAGTTGGAAATTTTGGCTGATTTGGAGGTTTAGAAGAGAGAATGACAGAGCATACAAGTGAAATTGCATTACTAAGCACTGCCTTTTTGTTATGTTTTTACACTTTTTTGAACAATTTGCTTGTTGTCTCTCTTTTTATTATGCATAGGAAAGCTATGTAACATATAATGACCAAATAATAATGACAAACAAAGTAACCAAGATTAATTAATTTTTTCCAAGACAATGAACGCAAATTGGAAATATGAAAACTAGCAAAACCTTAATTTATTCAAATTGAAACTTAGGAAACCAAATTGATGACAGACTCTATAATGACCAATTGATAACAGACTCTAAAACAACCAATATACAATTTTAAAGAAAAAGATTATACACCTATCTTTTAGGTTGTCCATGAATTGGAAATATGCAACTCTCCACTTATAGCTAAGAACTAATGGACCACAAACTCCCCAGAAACCTGTAATGAAGCCAAGAACCACAATAATTGGAAACCATTGGATTTTATGCCCATTGTCCTCATCCCAAATGTCTCCCTTGTTGCTAACAATATGGGCGCACTCATGTGGAAGAGGGGGGCCACAAAGTTCAAGGTTGCCCTCATATGCAGAGGCATCAAAGCTCTGGAGTTGAGTGCCTGATGGTATTGGTCCATGTAAATTGTTGTTTGCAACACTAAAGGCATTTAAGAAATGTAGACTATGTAGTGACGCTGGCATTTCGCCGGATAATTGATTTGTAGAGAGGTTTAACATTTCCAAGTTTGTGAGCTCAGAGAGTTGGTCTGGAATTCTTCTCGAGAAATTGTTTTGACTAAGATCCAACAAAGAAAGAAGCTTCAAACAACCGATCTCAATTGGAATGTTGCCGCTAAGATTATTGTTTGCAACAACAATTGCTGGTCGGAGGCTTGAGAGAAAATTGATTTGCTTTACAGAAGTACTAGGGCAAACAAGTAATGGTAAATCCAAATGATTATGGTCTACTAGAGCCTTTGGTGACACCAATGTTTGCAATCCACAAAATTCCTTTGGAAATTCACCTGAAAAAGAGGTTGTCAGATAAGTCTAAATGAAAGAGCCTTGGAAGAGTCAACAACCAATTAGGAATTGAACCCGTGATACGATTGGAAGATAGATATAGTACTTCTAGCTTCTTAAGCCTAGAGAGCCATATAGGTAGTTGACCAGATAGTTGGCATGAATGAAGACCAAACAATTGGAGATTTTCGAATCCATCAGAATCAACTATATTATCATCACTTGGCATTGCCTCGTGTAGAAAATTCCCTCCAAGGGTGACTATGGTGAGTGTCTTGCAACGCGCCAAAATCTTGATTGCACCAGTGATATTCGTTAGACTATTGAAAGAAAGTATAAGGAAAGATAAGAATTTTAATTGAAGTACCTCAGGTTGGATTTGTCCCTCGAGTTGGTTTTCGGCTAGACGGATTGCGGTTAAGGACTTGCATGAGTAAAGGCTTACTGGCAAGTAACCAGAGAACTTATTAGTCCCAAGGTCAATTACAGTTAGGCCTGCAAACGATCCGAGCCGAGCCGAGCTGAGCCGAGTTCGAGCCGAGCTTGTACAGTAACGAGCCGAGCTCGAGTCGAGCTTGTACAGTAACCGAGCCGAGCCGAGCCGAGCCTGTACAGTAACGAGCCGAGCTTGAGCGAGCTCACGAGCCACTCGTGAGCTCGCTCGGCTAATTTACAAGCCTAATTTTTCTATAATTTAAATAAATTTATATTAACTATAAACTTAAAAGATAATTTATATATTTTACTTGTTAATTTTATAATTTATAAAGTATAATTATTATATAATATAATTTATCTTTATACTTTACTTGCTACTTGTTAGTTGTTATTTGTTAAAGTTAAGTTAGTATATGATGTATATCATATATTGTAGATAATTAACATATCATATATAAATATATATTATAGTTTATTAATTTATAAGTATAAAACTAAGTTAAACTAATTTAATTTTATGCAATTAATTAATATAATATTTAAGTTTGTATTATTGTATATAATGTCAATTGTTATTTGTCACACCCTAAAGAAATACATTAAAGTCATTTAAGTTTGTATACATTAATGTGATTATAATTTATAAATGATAAGAAATACATTAGTTACTTAATTAATAATAATTTAATCTACTCATTTATGAATGAAATCATGTAGGTTCGGTTCGGTTCGGTTCGGGTTTTGAACGGGTCGAGCTCACGAGCCCCCGTCGAGTTTAGTCGGGCGAGCCGAGCTCGACTCATTTACTAATCGAGCGAGCTTGTACAGTAACGAGCCGGGTTGAACAGTATCGAGCTCGATTTCGACCCGAGCTTAATCGAGCCGAGCTCGAGCGAGCTCACGAGCCGGCTTGGCTAATTTGCAGCCCTAATTACAGTAAGTTGATGAAGACTAGAGAAATTAAAGGTAGAGATGTTTCCTTCAAGAAAATTGGATCGTAAGATCAATTTTGTGAGATTTGTGCAATTCACCAAGGATGGGGGCAAAGAACCTGTTAAGGAGTTCTCATCAAGGAGTACGTGCTTTAATTTGGAGAGCTTCCCGATATCAACTGGGAGCTTACCACTCAATTTATTGCGATATAACTCTAGGTAAGTGAGTTTGGCAAGGTTCACAATGTCACCGCTAATGGGTCCAGAAAGTTCATTGGAAGGCAAAGAGATTTCTTCCAACCTCACTGCATTGTATATATCACGAGGAAGCAATCCAGAGAGAGAATTAAAACCTGCACGGAAAACCTTGAGTTTGGAACATGCCCCTAGTCCACGAGGAATATGGCCACTATGATGATTATGGGAGAAATCGAGGAGCTTGATCACTGAAAAGTTGATGCAAGGAAAGGAAGGAATCGGGCCTGCGAGATTATTGTTGCTGACATTGAGGTCGGTCAACCTCCATGCTCTTTGAAGGAATGATGATTGGATTGTCTCATTGAATTGATTGCTTGATATGTCAACAATTTGAATGGAGGAAGGCCAACCAGAAGTATCTCCAAATAGATTGTTGTAACTCAAATCGAGTACCTTGAGTTGATTCAAGGACGAAAATAATTCTTTAGGGAGAGGACCCGAAAGTGAATTGTGGGATAGATTGAGGTGGGAGAGATGTGTGAGGTTTCTAAGAGAGGGAGATATACTCCCACTGAGGCCTTTAGAAGGTAACCAAATATGGGTGACTTGACGTTTATGATCACAAGAAATGCCTTCCCACTGGCAACAATCAATGGAAGACCAATTTAGTGGAGGAGAAGGTGTACGGTTGGAGGATAAGGACAAGAGAGAGTCACGGTCTATTTGGTTGCAGGCATGACTTAGGGAGAAAATACCAAAAAGAAACAAGGTGAGGAGGAGATGAAAAGGCTTTAAATGTGGCATGCTTCTTGTTTGATATGCCAAACTAGAAGAAAAATGGTTATGAAGTAGTCCTAAAACTACACCTTGTATATATAGTATGTATGTAGCTCTCATCTTCAACTTTGCCAAGACGACAAGTAATTCCCCTATGCTTGAACCCTCCGTCATTTGGGCTAACGATACCGACGGTTGCTAATTTTGTCAATTATGTTGAAAAATCGTTTCTGGACTTGAAACCCATGGCATGCTGTTGTCGTTATACGTACAGTACACCTAACATTGTTAACTTCAGACCTTGTTGATGACAATTTTGATAATTACATTTTGAATTTCAAGTGGTTCAAAGTCCTATATGATAAATGCTTCCACTGAAAATGCATCATTAGTCAAAAAGTATCAAATAAGGAAAAAAGATACTTAGGAATTGAATGGAGGTTCTAGCATGGAGTGGGGACATAATTAATTTTGTGAAAAAGTATTCGTGTTCACAAGCACAAGTATAAATTTGACATAATCAATGAAAAGTATGGTTTGGAACTAGGTATAACTTCCCTTTTTGAATATATGTGGTCACTGGCCATGGAAAAGTATTCAAGTTCACTATCAATTGATTGTGGGTACAATGCAAATTAAGATTCTTGCGTCCAGTTTCCTTTGGCATTGTTTGGAATCATATAACTTTCCAACACGAAAATTCTTGAGGAATTTGATGATGTGAAAAGTCACGTGTTGGCTTTGTGCTAGTTGATTCTCATCAATTGACTAACCTTTCTCTTGTCGGAATATTAATTGAAAGCACTTGCAATTTGCAAACGAGGAGAAAAGTAATCAAAAGAATTTGTCAATGTGCCGGCGCGTGGGCGACTTTGATGTTGAAAATAAAAGGTTAAATACTTTTTTGTCATTTTTTATTTAACAATTTTTTTTTTTTTGAACAATAGAATTTAGTTTTTATTATAGAAAGTTTAATTGTACTCGCCAATTGCACGAGTCGATCGTAATAGAGTGGATGTACAAGTGCGAGTGTCGAACCCACAGAGAATCGGCTTTGCTAAAAATCAATTCTAAAATGCCTAAATTAATCCTATCTTAACCTAGTCCCAAAATCAAACAGTTGGTGTGCATTAAAATAAACTAAATTAAATGCAATAAAATAAATAATTAAAAACGCTAAGGTCCCTAATCTACCCCACCACAATTTAATCAACATATAAGCATGCTAATCCATACATCCATCAAACAATTAGGCTAAAATGTATGTCCTATTCTCACGATAGTCCACACACCCGTCGTCTCTCGGGTTTACATAAAAACAGAGATAATTCTTTCGTCTAAATTCTGTCCAAAATTTGTCATAAAGTCATGTCAACACCATAAAAAAATCGACAAGTGTCCATATATTAATTAAAAAAATAAAATAAAAATTTCAAAATAAAAAATATTAGAAAATAAAATTAAATAAAAAATAAAAATAAAAAAACAGGGGAAATGAGCCACCCCTTTGGACAATATGGGGTGCCAGCACACTGTGAAATGGAAGCAGTTCCATCTGCCCAAGGCGTTCCAAACTGGAAACGTGCAAGAATATTCACCAGAAATTAATCATGGAAAAAGAAAGAAGGAGAGAGAGAGGGGGAGCGAAACAAAGCAAAAGAAAAGAAAACCAAACCTGTCTGATTCCATGCCAGTGAATGACAACTCCCTCAGTGGAGAGCTTGTTAGTGAGTTCAACAACAATGGTGTCTCGGCGTTTGCTCTGATGGTGGGGCGGGAAACTGGCCATTGATTCCCGACCGCCCCTAAGGGCAAAATGGGGTGGCCAGTCACCTCAGATTTTATTTTTTATTTTTTAAATTTTAAATTTTATAATATTTTTAATTTTAAAATTTTTATTTTGTATTTTTAGTTAATATATGAACACGTGTCAATTTTTTTGATTGTGCTTATGTAACTTTCGCCAAATTTTAGTCCGAATTTAAACAGAGGTACTATCTATATATATATATATATTTTGGTATCGACGAGTTTATTTTGAGGGGTTGTGAAAGGAATAAATATATTAATAACTTATGGCAAGATAAGGGGCCGGGTTGGGTGGCTCATGGTTTTATTTTTTAAGAGCAAAAGCAAAAAAAGGTTGTTGGTTATCTCTGCAGCAAATTGCATGTGCCTAGATACTAGCTAAGTTTTTGACAAAAGAATTTCTTGTCCAAAAAAATTCATTAATAAATATCGTACGTAAGAATTTGTGTTGCATCCAAATGAGGTGTTCTTGGTTTATCATAAGTTTGGCTAACTACATGTACTGCATACGCATGGATATCATAGTTGCCATTTGCCAATAGTATATACTATTCAAGTGGTAAAGATGTTTCCTCTTTGAAGCTTAAAAAGTTTATCTTAGAAGGTGTTTCCATTCTTGTTATGTCTGCTTTTAAGTTTCCTTCTCAAATTATGGATAGTCAAATAGAACATGTAATCAAAGATACTATATCTAGTTTTCCTTCCTCCTTGTGGGAGGCTAGAAATATCAACAGAAGTGCAAATTTCCGCTCCCTTTATGTGGCATATAGGGCCGCAGCAAGTGTTCTTTCGGGCTGCATTTCCTCTCCTTAGTCTCTCCTTCTAGCTCAATTCCCATTTGTAGTGGAAAAGATCCACCTCCCCTTTCCCCCTCTCTTGAGGTTTTGCTGTTTGTTTGGTTTCTGGTTTTATGCATTGGTTTGTTACCAAAAAAAAAAAAAAAAAATTGGTGGTAAAGATGTTCAGAACAAAGCACCAAAACAATGAAAGATTTGAATAATTTTTATAAGAAATGCAAAGGGAAAATATGAGCAGATAGGCAAAGGAACATTTGGAGCTGCATTTCTTGTTCTTCACAAATTTGAGAGGAAGAAGTAAGAAAAATCACTTTCAAAAGTCATCTTCCTTATGTTCATTATGATTAGGCCAGGCATCTATTGTTTTCATCTATATTTCTTTCATTATACAGATCAAACATGTTTTCACCTAAAAAAAAAAAACTTTTCTTAGTAACATCTTTACTAGCTTACACTAGTTGTAATTCTCTAGTTTTAACTTCACTCTTTTGTTTTTGTCTACTGTCTTATTATCATTGCATTGGTCATTTTAGGTATGTATTAAAGAAGATTCGATTGCCTAAACAAACAGAGAAATTCAAGCGTGCGACACATCAAGAGGTTGTCCTTTTGAATACTCTGTATACCAGTATAAATTTTTGGCTTTGCAGAATGAAATTTTGGCTTATGGCAATAGTGTTCCTATTATATTTTTCATCAAATTGAATTCTCTGAAATTCTCTTACATTTTAGCTTGTTTATGCTTATGCTTTCTCTGATATCTTCTTCCATTCAAATTTCAGTGACTGCAATAATTTACTTTATAGGTGTAGTTGAGGTTTTAGCAAGAAGACATAATACAAAAGGAAGGTGTAATTGCTTCTTGATTTTTAAGTCTATGAAAAACCATTCTTTAAGGAACTCTATTATGTAGCACTAGCCACAGGCACCAGGAAAGAAAAAGGGTACTATCTTGCAGGAAATTTTCATATTGACTATTCTGTCAATCATTTTAGAGAAAAAAAAAACAAGTTTTGTAGATTTGGAAAAAGGGAATGAATTTAATCATTTTTGTGGTCACGAAGACAGAAGTATGTGCCTATAAAACAGATCATGTTCAACGGTTCAAGTAAGTTCCAAATTCAATCATTTCTATCTGACAAGAAAACCAGATTATTGTTGTTTATAAACAATTAAATTTCTATTTTGAGAAACATCTGCATGCTTACTTATTACTTAAATCCAAGACTATTTTGGTAAGCTACTTACATCCAAGGCTTTTTTTGGGTAGTACTTAAATCCAAGGTTTTATTTTTTATTTTTTTAAGTTACTTAAATCCAAGATCCATACAAGAAGCAATGTAACTTCTGACATTTGGTCCTGTTGCAGATGAAAATAATAGCACAGCTAAATAACCCGTATATTGTGGAGTACAAAGATGCATGGGTGGAAAAGGTAGTCTATTAGCAAGGTGTTACTTCTGCAATTTTACCCTACAGTCAGAATTAGATTACAATTTTCCATTTTATTTGCATGAACGTAAGAAAACATTATAATTTGAAAATCATGTCCTGAAAACCCTGAACGTTATTATCAGGTTGATTTTTTATTCATGTGCTACAGGAATGTTGTGTGTGCATTGTGACAAGTTACTGTGAGGGAGGAGACATGTAAGTCAACACTACTTAAAACGTTGAACTAATTAGCATACTAAGTATCTAAATTGCTGAATTCTAAGGAAGTTGAGGGCCATTGCTCATTGGTGAAAGAACTTTGACATGGAATTATCATTCATCCCAGTATTTCTTTTACTCTTGCCTTGTCTTTTGAACTCCTTTTTCCTGATAATCTAAAGCAAAGCTAATGTTGCAACTAGAAATTCTTTTTTGAACTTTCTACTCAAAGAAGCCTATATATATACTTTTCTGTGACTTTCTAATACTAATCATACAGGGTTGAGATGATAAAGAAAGCTAGAGAAACATTTCTTCCAGAAGAGGTAGGGAACATAAAATAACTACATGAAATGGAAGTCCCTTCATGGAATTACATATGACAACTTGTACCTGATACACAAAATCTTTTAAGCTTTAATCCAGAAGCACTACAAATGGCTAGCCCAGCTGTTGCTAGCTCCACTCCAACCGTGTTCTTCACAGAGATTTAAAGGTACATACCTCTAGCTGCTATGAGTTATTCTGAGCAGAATATCTTGCTGCAGTAATTAACTTTTTTATCACCTAATTTCAGTGCTCCAACATATTCCTTACAAAGAGCAATGACATCAGGCTAGGTGAGAAGGCACTTACATGAAATTTTATGCACCAGATTTGATTTCATTTGTATTTGAACAATGTTTATCCCACATTATATTTACAGGTGATTTCGGACTTACAAAACTGCTCAACAAAGATGACCTTGCTTCCTCGGTAATGGTTTAATTTCCTCTATGCCCCAATGGTATTAGTGAGTTAGCTGCAATGTTTGATAATAAAGTAGCACTTACAATGATAACTGCTGCATCCCAAGAGGAAATACATTTAAAAAAGTGCTACTTGTCTAACAAGATATCAAAATAAAAAGTAGAATTGATTCAGCCAAAACGTATCAAGGCTTTGAACTACTCTTTCCTCTCCTCTGAGAACTTACACCAAGATAGATCATGGATATTGACATTTCTGGATTTAGACCCCAAGTTGTTGAACACACAATTACTGACAATTTCCATAGTGATCAAAACCAAAATCCAAAAAAGCAATAAAAAAAATTAACACAAATATTTTTGGGAACGAAGTGAAAACTTTTTAAAAAACTCTTCAGAAGTAGAATTACTCCAAGGGCCAGCCAACACCAACGGAATACACTATACAAGACTTTGTTATAGATTGTTCTACTTACAAAACCTTTGTAATTCTAAAGATTCAATCTTGTAACCCCGGTAAATGAAACAGTTGTCAAATGTGGAAAATCACCACATTTCAAAGCTTTTTTGAGAGGTGTTTTTGGCTATTTAACTAGACACAGTTTTTACAAATGATTCTCTTCTTACCCTAAGAGCTGTTTTTTCTATAGTTAATTTTCCTACAATTTAAGTTCTTATTGAAATCTGATTGCTCATATTAACACATTTATTGTAGTCCATATACAATGTAGGTTGTTGGCACTCCCATTTACATGTGCCCAGAGCTTCTGGCAGATATACCATATGGATACAAATTGGATATATGGTCATTAGGTTATAAATATCTTTTAACATTATTCACTAGTCATGTCTAGCAACCCAGTGGTATTACAACTTCAGAAATAACATTGGCTAATGTGACAGGTTGCTGCATGTTTGAAATAGCTTCACATCAACCTGCATTTAAAGCTCTTGTAAGTGTTGCCTTGACCTATAACTATTGCATTTTTTGACGCGATGGAGCTAAGTATTGAACTATATATTTCTATTGCTGGCTAACAAGTAAATCAGATTATTGACAAATTAATGTAACAGGATTTGTCTGGACTTGTTAACAAAATAAACCAATCATACATGTCCCCACTTCCAATTGCGTATTCTTCTACATTGTATGTGAATGTTATGATTTTTTCTGTAAGTAAGTATACAAAAGCAAATATACAGAAAGAATTATATAATTAAGATTGGATGGAATTTGGAAGGCAGGAAACAATTAATCAAGAGCATGTTAAGAAAGAACCTTGACCACAGACCAACAGTGAGTTCAAATTACCAAACTTTGTCAAATCTTTCTGAAAGAAATATCTTTTCCTGAAAATTTCACCACATTTTAGGCTGCAGAGCTGTTGAGGCACCCCCATTTACAACCATACCTTGCTCAATGCTCCAATATATCACCTGTTTTTATACCAGTGAAGTCTGAATGCAGCAGCAAAATTAGACCAAAAGGAACCCAACTGTCTAACAGAGTTAGTGTTGGAAAAGACACCAGAAGTGGAAAGGCGAGGTCATCAAAGAATTTGGGAAGTGTTGAGGTAGGAAAAGCACATGCATTCAGTAACGCCCCAGCAAAGGAAACCAACATCTGTGGTTTTCTTGAAATTGAAGTTGAGACAAGAATAGTAGAATGCACTAGCTGTCCTGAGAAAACATCAAAAGCAGTAAAGGGTTCTAGAGTTATCTCCAATTCTGTTGAACAAATTGGAAATGCCAACTCAGAAACAACCTTGGTGCATATGTTGTCAGCACATACAGATAGGAAACAAGGGTGTTCCTCTAAGCCAAGATGCTCTTCTCATTCTACAATAAACCCTAGCTCATATCTGACTAATGCTTCCACTGAAAATGCATCATTAGACGGTAAAGTCACACTTCCATGTGAAAATGAATTTAATGCAAGGGAAAATGGTCTTATTTCGAGTAAGCAAATAGAGAAAGAAGATATTTACGAATTGAATGGAGGCTCTAGTGACATCTCGTCAATGAGTACGCTGACTTTGGATCATGGTGATGAAACAAGGATTGAATGGGACCCTCAAACTCGGCAAAGAGCAGAAGGTCTGGAGTCACTACTAGAGATCTGTTTAGATTTACTAAAACAGGAAAGGCTTGAGGAACTTGTAGGAGTGTTGAGACCTTTTGGTGAAGAAGAAGCTGTGTCATCAAGAGAAACAGCAATTTGGTTGACACAGAGCCTAATGAATATTTGCAAAACTGGCAGTGCAGCTTAGCAGAAATGGAATTTGAATGGTTCTTCACTTGTAATCTCATTAAGTAGACAAAAGCTAAGTTCATTTTCTAAATCCGAAAGTCATTGTAAAACATTTTAACCTTAGGCTTCGTTTACTTCGACGTAAAATGGTTTCCAGAAAATGATTTCTGCATTTTACAGTGTTTACTTCGACGTAAAATAGTGGTCAAACAAAAATCATTTTTCGTTGACCAGAAAATCTTTCATTAACCATCGTAAATTGGTTTTCAATTTTAAAATCCGTAAACAAATTTCCCCAAATCTTTCAACACCCTCACCAACCCAGCTGACAATTATCTCCTTCACGCTTAAACACACACAGGGGCAATGGCATGGGTTCTCTTCTCGGTCTCATCTTCTCCTTCTAGCTTCTCTCTTTCTCTCTGTAGGGGGTGTTTTTGGTTGCCTCTAGTTCTCTGCAAATCACTCAGCCAACGCTCATCAGGAGGAGGAAGCTTGAGGTAATTTTACTTTTCCTCCTCTCGTCACTCTCTCTCTCTCATTTTTTTTTTTCTTTTCAATCTTGCTTGAAGAATTGATTAGTGATGATGTGGGCTCCTTAGTTTCGAATTTTGGGATGATAATGATGAAGTTTGTAGCTTATTTGATATACCGAGAAGGTGATTCTATATATTTTCTGTTGATGTTGGAAACTTGGAGTGAAAACCGAAAACCCTTTGAATATTCACAAAATTGGTTGACTGCTGATACTGTTGGATTAAACTGTGATTGAAATTCCTTAATTTAACTCTTCAAAATTCCTTAATTCATATGTTTCTTGATGGATAATGAGATCTTTGACTTAAATTTATAAAGCCAATCATTCTACTAATCAGATGTCTTTTGATGGTTGGAAATTTTGGCTGATTTGGAGGTTTAGTTGAGAGAATGATAGTGCATACAAGTGAAATTGCATTCCTGAGGATTGCCTTTTTCTTTTGTTTTAACATTTTTTGAAGAATTTGTTTGTTGTTTCTCTTTTTATTATGCATTGGAAAGCTGTGCAACATTTAATGACCAAATAAGTAGGGTCTTGTCATCGCGGATCAATAGTAAATGGCATGACAAACAAAGTAACCAAGATTAATCACATTGAACGCAAATTGGAAATATGAAAACTAACAAAACCTTAATTTATTCAAATTGAAAATCAAGAAACCAAATTGATGACAGACTCTATAACGACCAATTGATAGCAAACTCTAAAGCGACCAATATGCAATTTTAAAGAAAAAGATTATACACCTATCTTTTACGTCGTCCATGAATTTGAAATATGCAACTCTCCACTTATAGCTAAGAACTAATGAACCACAAACTCCCCAAAATCCTGTAATGAAGCCAAGAACCACATTAATTGGAAACTATGGAATTCTAGGCCCATCGTCCTCATCCTGAATGTCTCCCTTGTTGCTCACAATATGGCCACAATCATGTGGAAGAGAGGGGCCACAAAGTCCAGAGTTATCCTCATATGCAGAGGCATCAAAGCTCTGGAGTTGAGTGCCTAATGGTATTGGTCCACGCAAATTGTTGTTTGCAACACTAAAGTCATGCAAGAAATGTAGACTACTTAGTGATGTTGGTAGTTCACCAGACAATTGATTTTCAGAGAGGTTTAATATTTCTAAGTTTGTGAGCTCTGAAATTTGGTTTGGGATGCTACCCAAGAAATTGTTATAACTTAAATCTAGCCAAGAAAGCAGCTTCAAACAGCCGATTTCAATTGGGATGTTGCCGCTAAGATTATTGTTTGCAACAAGAAGTAATGGTCACAGGTTTGAGAAAAAATTGTGCCGGTCATAAATATTGGTAACTCCAAATGATTGTTGCCTACTAGAGCCTTTGGTGACACTAATGCTGTCAGTCCACAAAGTTCATTTGGGAATTCACCTGAACAATGGTTACAAAATAAGTCTAAACCGAAGAGTCTTGGAAGAGTCATCAACCAACTAGGAATCGAACCTGTGATATGATTGGAAGATAAAGTTAGAAATTCTAGCTTCTTAAGCTTAGATAGCTAGATAGGTAGTTGACCAGTCAGTTGGCAGCCATCAAGACCCAAATATCGAAGATTTTCAAATCCATTAGAAGTAACTATAGTGTCATCACTTGGCATTGCCTCATGTAGAAAATTTCCTCCAAGAAGGACTACATTGAGTGCCTTGCAATGCATCAAAATTTTGATTATGCTTGTGATATTGGTTAGCCTATTGCCAGTAAGTGAAAGGAAAGATAAGAATTTCAATTGAAGCACACCAGGTTGGATTTGTCCCTCGAGTTGGTTTAGGGTTAGATGGATTGCGGTTATAGACTTGCATGAGTAAAGGCTTACTAGAAAGTTACCAGAGAACTTATTATCGCCAAAGTCAATTATAGTAAGTTGATGAAGACTAGAGAAATTAAATGTAGAGATGTTTCCTTGAAGGAAATTGGATCGTAAGATCAATTTTGTGAGATTTCTGCAATTCACCAAAGATGGAGGCAAAGAACCTGTTAAGGTTCTCATCAAGGAGTAGGTGCTTTAATTTGGAGAGCTTCCCGATATCCATTGGGAGCTTGCCAATCAATTTATTGCGATATAACTCAAGGTAAGTGAGTTTGGCAAGATTCACAATGTTACCACTAATGGGTCCTGAAAGATCATTGGAAGGCAAAGAGATTTCTTCCAACCCCACTGCATTGTATATATATCATCAGGAAGCAATCCAGAGAGAGAATTAAAACCTGCCTAGAAAACCTTGAGTTTGGAACAAGAAGCAGCATGCCATTTTCGAATTCATAGAATTCAATACTGAAGGCTGCATTGTCAACTGTGTTGGGTAATAATTAAGCATTGAAAGCCATCTAAAGGACTAATTACATGAGCCATGCATTATATATATATATATATATGAAATTCCCTAATTCATATGTTTCTTGATGGATAATGAGATCTTTGACTTAAATTTATAAAGCCAATTAGTATACTAATCAGATGCCTTTGATAGTTGGAAGTTTTGTCTGATTTGGAGGTTTAGAAGAGAGAATGATAGAGCATACAAGTAAATTTGCATTCCTGAGGAGTGCCTTTTTGTTATGTTTTCACATATAATGACCAAATAAGTTGGGGCTTGTCATCACGAATCAACAGTAAATGGCATGACAAACAAAGTAATCAAGATTAATTAATTTTCTCCAAGACAGTGATCACATTGAACGCAAATTGAAAATATGAAAACTAACAAAACCTTAATTTATTCAAGTTGAAACTCAGGAAACCAAATTGATTACAGACTCTATATATATTGACCAATTGATAACAGATGACTCTAAAGCGACCAATGATGTACAAATTTAATTGTACTCGCCAATTGCACGAGTCGATCGTAATAGAGTGGATGTGCAAGTGCGAGTGTCGAACCCACAGAGAATCGGCTTTGCTAAAAATCAATTCTAAAATGCCTAAATTAATCCTATCTTAACCTAGTCCCAAAATCAAACAGTTGGTGTGCATTAAAATAAACTAATAAATGCAATAAAATAAATAATTAAAAACGCTAAGGTCCCTAATCTACCCCACCACAATTTAATCAACATATAAGCATGCTAATCCACACATCCATCAAACAATTAGGCTAAAATGTATGTCCTATTCTCACGATAGTCCACACACCCGTCGTACGGCCTAGCTCGACGCATGTTCTTTTGCCTTTACAAAATCTAGTCGAATCATGCGATGTATTAACCCATAAACG
>CM017324.1:9697595-9726554 GCA_006937295.1 Carpinus fangiana
TTAGATTACTTTTCCTTCTAGGATGTGTAATCCTAGTTTATCTTAGATTACTTTTCCTTCTAGGATGTGTAATCCTAGTTTATGTTAACCTCTTTTATGCTTTAGCCTCTAAGCCTATAAATACAGGCTTAGACCCTTTGGAAAAACAGTTGATTATTATTATTGAGTTTGTTTAATAAGAATACTCAGAGTTGAGTTTCTTGGTTGTTTTCCTTCAGGCTTTAGATAGCATCTTTTGCTTAGAGAAGATTTCTTTGATTTTGTGATAGTCTCACAATCTTAGGAATATTTATCCCTTCTGTTTACTGTTTTCTTCATTATATTCGTTCTAACCCTGCATCAGTTTGCCACAGTGGCATCTATGATTTCTTGACAAGGTTGGGTGACTGTTTTCCTAAACGCCTCGAGTGTGTCTTCTAATGATGGTTCATGCGATACAGGAATGGTGGGTTGGCCGACTAGTACCATGAATTCCTTAAGACTGTCTTCCAAGGAAGATTTCTCAGGAGGATAGTCAGATGATGAATGGGAAGAAAAATGGTTGTCGAACTGCAGATAATTAGGATGGTGCAGTTCGTCAACCTGGGGAGCAAAATTTTCCGTAGCATGAGCTTGCCACGAAAAATCAGAATGGTTGCTCCAGTTCGGATTATAAAAATTTGAATCTGATTTAAACCCAGAACTGGAGAAACTGGTATTCAACTGCTCATGTGAAAAGTTGGAAAATTGTCCCCAATGCGGACAATCACCTATACTATGGTAAGGACTCGAGCAGTGTGAACATGGTTCATGTGGGTGGAAACATTAAAATAATTAAACGGAAGACTCATGCTTCACCCAAATAGTTCAAAATATCCCACATGAAACAATAATAACAAAAATAAAATAAAATAAACAAAAACTAACAAAAAATTTAAACTAAACAAATAACTAAACAATAAACTAATTAAATTAAACTAAACAAAACTAACAACAACAAATAAATAAATAAAAACAGGCCAAATAATTAAATATATACAAACAAAACAATAATTAAATCAAATAACTAAAAAAAAAAAATAGGACACATACACTGCCTCGGGTTTGTTGGTGCAGCCAGCTGAAGTGCGTTTGAACACAGGGCACCACGATCGATCGCAGACACGCAGAAAATGTTGCAGTCTGTGCACGTACGTTCGAACGCAACAGAGGTGTGTTCGTTCGCAACGGCGCACTGTGGTCTATCAGAGGCGCGCGCTCGCACGCAACAGCGTACTAGGCGAGCACAGGTACGCGGCCGACCTGGAATAGGCCCAAGTGCGTTCGATCGCAAGAATTGCATTCGACCGCACTGACGGCGCCTGATTTTCCAGCAACAGTAATTAAACAAAAAAAATGCAAAAACAAACACTAATCTAATTTTTTTTTGGATTTTTCTATACAAAAGCACGAAACAAATAAAATGCACAATTAAAATAACTAGTAGAAAAATAAAATTAATCTAAGCAAAAAAAATTAATTTAAACAAAACAACGATTCCCCGGCAACGGCGCCAAAATTTGATGTACAAATTCAATTGTACTCGCCAATTGCACGAGTCGATCGTAATAGAGTGGATGTGCAAGTGCGAGTGTCGAACCCACAGAGAATCGGCTTTGCTAAAAATCAATTCTAAAATGCCTAAATTAATCTTATCTTAACCTAGTCCCAAAATCAAACAGTTGGTGTGCATTAAAATAAACTAAATTAAATGCAATAAAATAAATAATTAAAAACGCTAAGGTCCCTAATCTACCCCACCACAATTTAATCAATATATAAGCATGCTAATCCACACATCCATCAAACAATTAGGCTAAAATGTATGTCCTATTCTCACGATAGTCCACACACCCGTCGTACGGCCTAGCTCGACGCATGTTCTTTTGCCTTTATAAAATCTAGTCGAATCATGCGATGTATTAACCCATAAACGGTTGCAATGGATGTTGAGCCGAGATCGAATCATCCGATGTGTCGTTGACGACAACGAATATTGGACTCGCTTAAACTATCCGATGTAGTCCGGATAAATTACAACGCATATTGGACGATAAACGATCTATGAACAACAACCAATCACAATCTTGTCACGAGATTGTGATTGAATCGAACAAACGTTAAATTAAATGACAGAAAATGTAAACTAAACATGAATATACATAAACAAATCCATAGTGAGGGAAAATAAGAGACTAAATTAAAACAACTAAAGGCATTAAATAAAATAAATAATAAAATGACGTTTAGAGGGTTTTACAGTGATGAACGGGGAGGATTTAGGCCACAAGGGGCGCCTCCAAGCGTTTTTCAAACGTAAGGTTCATTTACAAGAGAAAGGGGGATATTTATAGGCTAAATTTAGGGTTTCAGCATTGCCAGGTCAGATAAGGTGCGTTCGCTCGTGCATGAATTTCGGCATTTGATGGGCACAAGTACGTCCAAACGTAAAATGTGCGTTCGAACGCACTTACTTCAGAATTAGCCCTCACATGTGAAATACAAAGTTGTAGATCTTTGAGTTAGCTTTCCAAAGACACCAAGATCACCCCAATCGGAGTTCTACAACTCTAGATATGGCCGTTTTGGTGGGACTCATCGGGTGCGAATTATCGCTCGACTCAAATTTGCTGTCAAAGCTCCCCGAACTGTCTTAAGCCCCAGAGTTGATGGCATTAGCCCCAAATGCAACTTAACAACCTGAAAAATACCAAAACTAACCAAAACATTAGAAATTAACAATACTAAGAGCCTAACGAATGTAAATTAAGGGGTTCAAATAAGTACTTTTAGGCACTCATCAACCAATATGCAATTTTCATGAAAAAGATTATACACCTATCTTTTAGGTTGTCCATGAAATGGAAATATGCAACTCTTCACTCATAGCTAAGAACTAATGGACCATAATGAAGCCTAGAACCATAATAATTGGAAACCATGGGATTCTAGGTCCATCGTCTTCATCCTGAATGTCTCCCTTGTTGTTAACAATATGGGGAGAATCATGAGGAAATGGGGGGCCACAAAGTCCAGGGTTACCCTCATATGCAGAGGCATCAAAGCCCTAGAGTTGAGTGCCTGATGGTATTGGCCCATGCAAATTGTTGTTTGCAACACTAAATTTAGACAAGAAATGAAGACTACTCAGTGATGTTGGAATTTCGCCTGACAACCGATTTCCAGAGAGGTCTAATACTTCCAAGTTTGTGAGCTTTGAAATTTGGTTTGGGATGTTGCTTGAGAAGTTGTTATAACTAAGATCCAACCAAGAAAGAAGCTTCAAACAACTGATCTCAATTGGGATGTTGCCACTAAGATTATTGTTTGCAACAATAATTGCTGGTGGAATGCTTGAGGGATAATTATGCTGCCGAAAAGCTCTGTGGTCATTAAATATTGGTAAATCCCAATGATTATTATCTACTAGAGCCTTTGGTGACACTAATGTTTGTAATCCACAAAATTCCTTTGGAAATTCACCTGAAATGAGGTTTTTAGATAAGTTTAAATGAAAGACCCTTGGAAGAGTTAACAACGAATTAGGAATTGAACCTGTGATATGATTGTTAGCTAGACTTAGAAGTCCTAGCTTCTTAATCCTAGATAGCCATATAGGCATTTGACCAAACAATTGTCATGATTCAAGACTAAACAATCGGAGATTTTCAAATCCATCGGAATCAACTATATTGTCATCACTTGGCATTGCCTCGTGTAGAAAATTCTCTCCAAGGAAGACTACAGTGAGTGCCTTGCAACACATCAAAGTCTTGATTGCATTTATGATATTGGTTAACCTGTTGGTAGTAAGTGAAAGGAAAGATAAGAATTTTAATTGAAGCACCTCAGGTTGGATTTGCCCCTCGAGTTGGTTTTCGGCTAGACGGATTGCAGTCAAGGACTTGCATGAGTAAAGGCTTACTAGCAAGTTACCAGAAAACTTATTATACCCAAGGTCAATTACAGTAAGTTGATGAAGACTAGAAAAGTTATAGTTAGAGATGTTTCCTTCAAGAAAATTGGATCGTAAGAACAATTTTGTGAGATTTGTGCAATTCACCAAAGATGGGGGCAAAGAACCTGTTAAGGAGTTATCATCAAGAAGTATGTGCTTTAATTTGGAGAGCTTCCCGATATCCACCAGGAGCTTGCCACTCAATTTATTGCGATATAACTCAAGGTAAGTGAGTTTGGTAAGGTTCACAATGTCACTGCTTATGGGTCCTGAAAGTTCATTGGAAGGCAAAGAGATTTGTTCCAACCCCATTGCATTGTATATATCATCAGGAACGAATCCAGAGAGAGAATTAAAACCTGCCCGAAAAACCTTGAGATTGGAACACGCCCCTAGTTCACGAGGAATATGGCCACTATGATGATTATTGGAGAAATCGAGGAGCTTGACCATTGAAGAGTTGATGCAAGGAAAGGAAGGAATTGGGCCTACGAGACTATTGTTGCTGACATTGAGGTTGGTCAACCCCCATGCTCTTTGAAGGAATGATGATTGGATTGTTCGTTAAATTGATTGCTAGATATGTCAACAATTTGAATGGAGGAAGGCCAACTAGAACTATCTCCAAAGAGATGGTTGTAGCTCAAATCAAGTACCTTGCGTTGATTCAAGGACAAAAGTAATCCTTTAGGGAGAGGACCCGAAAGTGAATTGTGAGATAGATTGAGGTGGGAGAGATGTGTGAGGTTTCCAAGAGAGGGAGATATACTACCACTGAGGCCTTTAGAAGGCAACCAAATAATGGTGACTTTACGTTTAGGATCACAAGAAATGCTTTCCCACTTACAACAATCAATGGAAGACCAATTTAGTGGAGGAGAAGATGTATGGTTGAATGCTAAGGACAAGAGAGAGTCATGGTCTATTTGGTTGCAGGCATGATTCAGGGAGAAAATACCAAAAAGAAACAAGGTGAAGAGGAGATGAAAAGGCTTTAAATATGGCATGCTTCTAGTTTGATATGCCAAACCAGAAGAAAAATGGTTTTGAAGCACGTAGTCCTAAAACTACACCTTGTCTATATAGTATGTACGTAGCTCTCATCTTCAACTTTGCCAAAACGACTAGTGATTCCCCTATGCTTGAACCCTCCCTCATTTGGGCTAACGATTCCGACTGCTACTAATTTTGTCAATTATGATGAAAAATCGTTTTTGGACTTGAAACCCATGGTGTGTTGTTGTCGTTATACGGTACTCTACCTAACATTATTAATTCCAGACCTTGTTGATGACAATTTTGATAATTACGTTTTGAATTTCAAGTATCTGATAAATGCTTCCACTGAAAATGGATCATTAGTCACACTTTCATGTATTCTTAAGAGTTAGCTCAATCAGATGGGACCACACTTAATAAAGCGATGGTCTCTTGTTCGAACCCCCTCCCCCCTCTTGTGCGAACATGTCAAAAAAAAAAAAAGAAGTCACACTTTGATGTGAAAATGAATTTAAAGCAAGGGAAAATGGCCTTATCTCTAGTAAGAAAACAAGGAAAGAAGATATTTAGGAATTGAATGGAGGTTCTAGTGGAGTGGGGACATAATTAATTTTGTGAAAAAGTATTTGTGTTCACAAGTATATGTTATTAATTATTATGATCGCTCCTCCACTACTTGTGTAGATTAACAGAATCAATGAAAAGTATGGCTCGGAATCACATATTACTTTCCAACAGCAATAATGCTTACTGTGTCCATATGATTTTGTTGGAATTTGAGTAAGGATCTTTGTCATAGAAGGATTTGGTCCCGTGAGGGTAGAAATCCTATAGAGGACTAAAGAGAATAGAGAGGAACAAAACCAGTCATAAGAATGCAGAATAAATCTTATGATGGCAGTGTTCCTATTTATAATAGCCTAATACAACTCTTGGCCAAGAGTTGTATTTGTTCTCTTCTTCCTCTATGGAAGTTATCACCTTCTAGAGCCTTCCAAAGGAAACATATGGTACAGGGATGACCATACTATTATGGTGTGATCACCCCTATATCAATATCTCCCACTTGATCACACTATAATATTTGGTGATGAACTCTAGTAGTATATGATTACTATGATAGTAATCCATATCTACTCTTATCTGTAAAAACTACAGATCGGCGTTAGATTGCTAAATGATTCCATGTGCGCATGTTTTAATATTTCAATCTAACCGCATCTTTTACCATATACTGTTTAAACCAACAATATATTAGAGATGACTTCATCTCGTTATCTTTCAAACTATTGGCTTCAATTTTCCATGGTTGGGAACATAGTCCATACCCATTCCATATTTGACGACTTCAGCCATACACAAAACCATGTGTTGACTTGCACTAAACTTTAGATCAAGTACTTTCCAAAAAATATTTCTATTTTAAAGTTTTCCCTGATACACCTTATTAGTGTCTTTACTTCACCATAGATATTATTTAAAATTAACATAATGTCATGTAATGGACTTTTCATTTATGTTAAATATAATATCTATTATTTTCTATTCTCATACCAACCAATTATCTTATATTTAGACAGAAAAGTATTGAATCATTCTTTCAGGCGTCCCTGGATCCTTCTGTTTCATGCATTAACCCATGTAGCTCTCATCTAGATGTATTTTAACCCTATTGTTGCTACATGCCCTTTGAATTTGTCCAAAGGCAATCCCTTGGTCATAGGATCGGCTACCATCTCTATTGATGAAATAAATTCAACCTTTATTTCACCTTTCTCCACTATATCTTGAATATAATGGTAATTTATGTCAATGTGTTTGCCTTTTGAGCTATGTGCTCCACTTTTTATTAAAGAGATAGCAGACTTATTATCACAAAACACATTAACTGGTCTGTTAGGTATACCTATATTTAGACTTCCAACAAAACGTCCAATCCAGATCGCATTACTTGCCGTTGTGCTGCATGAAATATACTTAGCTTCCATTGTGGATTTTGCAACACAATTTTGTTTCTTGCTAGACCAAGAAACGGTTGTTCCACCAAATAAGAATACATAGCCACTTGTGGACTTTCTATCATCTGTATCACCTGCAAAATCTGCATCGGTATAACCCACAATTTTAAGATCACTTAAACCAAAACATAGCTTGATGTTTTTGGTTCCTTCCAAATATCTAAATATTCGCTTTACAACTTGCCAATGTTCCTTCCCTGGATTAGACTGATATCTACTCACTAATCTTATTGCATAACAAATATCAGGTCTTGTACTTGTCATGGCATACATGAGACTCCCCACGGCTTGAGCATATGGGATTGATTCCATTTCTTTGATCTCTGTCTCATTTTTAGGACACATTGTTTTACTTAAATGTTGACCCTTTGAAATAGGTGTACTTAAAGGTTTACAATTAGACATGTTAAATTTTTTAAGTATCTTTTCCAGATATTTTTCCTGATCTAAGTATAATAATTTTGAATTTCTATTTCTAGATATTTTTATTCCTAAGACATAGTTAGCAGCGCCCATATCTTTCATTTCAAATTTAGATGCTAAAAATGCTTTAGTATTTTTAATCATATCTGAACAATTTCCGGTCAACAATATATCATCTATATATAATGACAATATGGTTAATTTATCATTATTTTTACATATGTAAACGCAGTGATCAAGTGGACTTACCTCGAAACCATTTTCAAGTATAGCTTGGTGAAACTTCAAATACCATTGTCTCGAAGATTGTTTTAGCCCATATAGTGATTTCTTCAACTTGTAGACTTTCTCTTCATGTCCTTCTAGCTCGAATCCCTCTGGCTGGATCATATATATATCTTCTTTTAATTCTCCATTGAGAAATGCCGATTTTACATCTAACTAATGTAATTCTAAATCCATTTTCGCTACAATAGACATGATTATTCTTACTGAAGCAAACTTTGCTACAAGTGAATAAGTATCTACGAAGTCTATACCGAGTTGCTGAGTAAACCCTTTAGCTACTAATCTAGCTTTGTACTTGTCAAGGCTTCCATCTGCTTTGAATTTCTTTCTGAGTACCCACTTACATCCTATTGCTTTTCTTTGTGTCGATAAATCTGTAAGTTCCCATACATCATTATTTTTTATTGAATTAATCTCATCATTCATAGCTTCGATCCATTCATCAGCATCATTGCTGTTTATAGCCTCTTTAAAATTCAATGGATCGTCTTGTAGATTTATATCATCTACACTTAAAACATAATGATCTTTGAGTATAACAGTTGGTCACCTTTGTCTTTTACTCCCACTATTTTGATGATTTATCCTTATGTTAGAATGATTATCAGATTTTTGGGATAGATCATAAGATTTCCTTTTAATTCTCCCACTAATCTGAGGATCTGTCTGTTGTTGATCTTGCAAATTAGTTTTAGTTAGAGTTATAGAATTGTCATCTTCTGGGAAAAATCTGATATCTTCTGTAGGAATTATTTTATTGGTTTGTTCAAGAGAAACAACATCACAACTTTCTATCAATCCTTTTTCAGGATGATAAAACCTATAACCACTACCATTTTCTACATAACCAATAAACCTACATTCCCATGTCTTGCTCTGTAATTTATCTCGTAGAGGTTTTGGTATTAGAACATGTGCCTTACATCCCCATACTTTGAAATGGTCAAAATGTGGTTTAAGGCCTGTCCAATATTCATAGGGTGTGAGTGACTTAGATTTTGTTTTAATTCTATTAAGAATGTATGCTCCTGTTGATAATGCCTCTCCCCAAAAATGTATAGGCAAATCAGCATATGCCATCATAGATCTAGTCATTTCCATTAATGTTTGATTTCTTCTTTCTGCAATTCCATTTTCTTGAGGTTTATAAGGCACTGTAAACAAATGCCTTATTCCATTTTCTTTACAGAAATTATCCATGGCTTCATATTCACCTCCCCTATCATTATTCAAGCTTTTAATGGATCTACCAAGTTGTTTTTCAACCTCTAATTTATATTCTTTAAATTTTTCAATGGCATCAGATTTATGTTTGATTAGATAAATATGTCCATATCTTGAATAGTCATCAGTAAAAGTAATAAAATATTCCATTCCTTTATGTGTTTTTGTTCTTAAAGGTCCACATATATCTGAATGGATTATTTCCAATAATTCTGAAGATTTCCAATGTTTTGAAAATGATTTATTAGTCATTTTCCCTTTAATACAAGATTCACATATAGCAAATTTTTCAGAAATATTTTTAGGTAATAATCTACTCTTGCTCATACGGATCAATTTATCCTTATTATGTGATCTAAACTCAAATGCCATAAATAAGAATTATCAATTGACACATTCACATAATCAGAAATAGATATTTTATTATCAACTTTCAGAAAATACATATTGTCTTCTTTAGTACCCTTTACTGATATATTCCTTCTACTTATATACACTTTTCTAGATTTAAACTTTACACTATATCCTTTGTCATCTAATATGGGTACTGATATTAGATTCCTACGAATATTTGGTACATACAGGACATTATATAATACAATAATGGACCCATTAACAAAAATTTTACATTTACCTTCTCCTAAAACATCACTGTAAGTATTGTTTCCCATGTAGACTTTGTGTTCGCCAGCTGATTTTTCCTTAAAATCAAGAAAAAATTCTCGGCTTCTTGTAATGTGTCGAGTAGCTGCTGAATCTATCCACCAGGTGTTTGTTGTCGGTTCTGCCATTAGTACTTCAGTGATTGTCATAGCAATTTTCTTTCTGTTTCTTGCCACTATTGTTCTTTGGACAATTTATTTTGAAATGTCCCGTTTTACCACATCTGTAGCATGCTCTTTTGTTTTTGAAGCTGCCTCTTCGTTTTCCCTTCCATTTTCTGTTGAATTTCTTCTTGTTTTCACAGAATTTGTATGCATTCGACTTTTGTGTTTTTGTTTGTGCTAGCAGTAAATTTGTAGCTACCCCTTCTATTCGTCTTCTTTTCATTCGCTCTTCTTCTAACACAAGTAACACAGAGAGAGATGTCATAGAAATTTCTTTGCCACTATGTGTCAAAGAAGTTACTACGTGATCCCAAGATAGAGGAAGACTATTAAGTATTGTTGTAACCTGCATTTTGTCTGATACTGGATGACCTGCATTAGATAATTCTTTTGCAACAAGTTCCATCTGATTTACATAATCACCTACATAATCATTTTCTTCCATTCGAGCATTGTTATATTTATTTAATAACAATTGTATATGTGTATCAGATCGAGGTCCATACTTTTGATCTAAAGCTTCCATCATACCTTTAGCTGTGTCATATTCTTCAAAAAGAGGAATTATATTATCCTTCATATTATGAAGAAGGGTAGCTCTAGCCATAAGATCATCTTCTATAAATTTTTCTTGTTTCTTGATAATCTCTGAATCAGTTTCACCATCTAATTCTGGTTTAATAGAATTTAGTGTGTGTAATAATTTCTCATGCGTCAATACATAAGAAAGTTTCCTTTTCCACATTCTAAAATTGATGCCGTTAAGGTTTTCAACCTTGGAGGCATCTATACCGCCTTTTATAGCCATTTTAAAATGTATTTAGGATAATATATATATGTAATAAATATTTAATTATTACAAACTATTATTAATGTAGCTGTAGAGAACTGTCAACAAGAAATAAAGATGTGTTTCTAAATAATACACACTAAATAATAAGTTAAGATAACTGTAAAATCAATTATCTGGAGGAGGAATCAGACCGGCTTTATAGTTATTCAAATATCCTCGATAATAAGCTTGATCTGGATTGGATGGACTAATTCTTTCACCCTTTCTAGGTAAATTGTAACGTTCTGTGTCCAAAGGCCACAGATCTTTCGGATGTTGTGCAACAGCTCGAACAATTCTTAAAGGTCGTGGACCTTTGATGCGTCGGTCACTTGTAATCTCTGATTGTGCCAAATCAGGAATAGAGAATTCAACTTCCTTGTGTTCTATGGGGAACAGCCAATTAGGTCGAATGAATGGTCGTTGAACTTCGTCGTTGACTTGGTGTGAAGATTCTCCTCTTTGCCAATATTTATTGTGAAAATTTTTGTTGTAGAAGCCTTTAATCTTCTTGCCCTTCCAATTATCTTTCCACTGCTTTTGGAATCGTCTGAATCGGGGTTGAAATGCTCCAGAATGATCAAAATTGGTGAATTGCTGCCGATTCGGGCGGTTCAGGTGAATCGGTCGGGTCGGATGAACCGGGTGGGGCGAAAATGGTTGAGAAAAACGGTTTGGGTGAACCGGGTATGCGCTCATGGTACGGGGCGGGTCAACCCACTTGTGCGCTTGCCACGTGTCGTGTCCAGGTAAGTTCTTGAGTGACCGCGGGTCGTCTTCAGGGTCGGATCGCGGGTCCAGGTCTAAATTTCTCTTGAATTTGCTGGGCTCTGGATCCGAGTCGGATGAAATGGAGGCTTAGACCTTGAGCTTTTGGGCTTGGTCTCGAAGAGCAGATTTGCAGGCCGTGGTCTTCTTGTTCAGTTTGTGAGTCGGGTCGGATCAAGATCTGGGTGGAGCATCAAAACGACGTCGTGTTGCTTTTTCCTTGCGCCTTATAGGGTTCTTGGACCGACGCCGTTTAGTGGTGAAAAGGCGTCGCTTTGCATATGGGGCGGGAAGGGTGCAACCATTAATGAAACGACGTCGTTCGTACTAGTTGGCGAAACGACGTCATTTGGTAGAGGCGCTGGAGGCTCCTTTTGGTGTGGACGCGAAACGGCATCGTTTCCAAAAGTGCCAAAAGGCACTTTCTGGAAGTTTAGTGAATCGACGCTGTTCCACTTAGGGGAAACGGCGTCATGTGTGCAGCTTTGCCAGGGGTCATTTTTCTCCAATTTTTTGTCCAAAACAGTGTTGTTTTGGGCAAAAATTTGGTCTTCTTCAACCTCTAAACTAGTTAACGAATTTTTAGAAGAAAGGTTGGAAGAAAACCTGATATTTTCAAGATTTCTGGATCTGATTCTTCTTCTTTTTCTGAAATGGGCGTCAATTCCTTGATTTTTGGAGACGAGTATGGAATTTTCTCAAAACCCGGTGGAGGAGATTCATCCTTGTTGTTGCAGATAAATTTCATCTCAGATTCTGTCGGTGAAGATTCCAGATAGTTGTTCCAGTAATTTTTCTCCAACAAATAACGTCTCTTCAAAACTTCAACACTTCCCATATATTGTAAACCTCCCACTGTAACAGTAAGGGGTTTTATGTTTGGGTTTACAAGTAGTTGTTGAAGATTGTAGAAAGCTATTGTTGATGCCAAGCTCACTACTTGTCTGTTGATTGTTTGAATGATATGTCGTAAGAAGTTTTGATGATCATCAGATTGAGTGGATTCATCTGCAATATATTGTTCTTCAATTTGTTGTTTCCCTTTGTCCATAAGTTCTAGGTCTCTGATACCACTGTTGGAATTTGAGTAAGGATCTTTGTCATAGAAGGATTTGGTCCCGTGAGGGTAGAAATCCTATAGAGGACTAAAGAGAATAGAGAGGAACAAAACCAGTCATAAGAATGCAGAATAAACTTATGATGGCAGTGTTCCTATTTATAATAGCCTAATACAACTCTTGGCCAAGAGTTGTATTTGTTCTCTTCTTCCTCTATGGAAGTTATCACCTTCTAGAGCCTTCCAAAGGAAACATATGGTACAGGGATGACCATACTATTATGGTGTGATCACCCCTATATCAATAGATTTTCCAAAGGGGCAAGGCTTAGGTGCGGTCCTTCTAAACTACCGCAATGTCGTTGTTTGAAGTGAACGGATATGAAGTATGGTTCTTCATATCAAACTGGAAGAAGAATGGATACGAAGTATCCTGAAAGGACTAGTATATATATATATATACTTGTGTAGATTGACAGAATCAATGAAAAGTATGGTTTGGAATCATGTATTACTTTCCAACAGCAATAATGCTTACCGTGTCCAAATAATTTTCCATAGGGCAAGACTTAGGTGCGGTCCTTCTACACTACCGCAATGTCGTTGTTTGAAGTGAATGGATATGAAGTGTGGTTCTTCATATCAAACCGGAAGAAGAATGGATGTGAAGTATCCTGAAAGGACTAGTATATATATATAATCATGTCAACTGAGAGTTCTGTACACGTCAACTTTGCAAGTCATGTGGATGTGGGGGCATAATTTCATGGAAAGTATTCAAGCTCGCTATATATCTTTTGATTTTGGTTGGTATGGCTTGGAAGTACGTACGTGTAACTTTCCAGCAAGAAAGTTCTTTTCCATATGTATACTTTTCCACATATGTATACTTTAAAGCTCATTTATTTATCTACCACGCTAAGTTTCCCATCTTTAATTTTCTGTCCTTTCTTGTTTTCTCACTCACAAAAATAAAGTCATCTTTCCGGAATGGATCTAATAAGTCTTCATGCTAAAATTCACTTTTGGACTGGAAACCATAAATGCCTTCTCATCCGCAACAATCAATGGAAGACCAATTTAGTGGAGGAGAAGACATACAGTTGAAGGCTAAGGAAGACAGAGAGTCATGCTCCATTTGGTTGCAGGTAGGGCCGGCAATTTTTACACGACCCGCGAAAACGACACGAACACGACACGAATAAACAGGTAATGGGTTTGGGCTAATCGGGTTCGGGTCTTAATCGGGTCTACCCATTTAAGACCCGCGAATTTTCGTGTCTGGCGGATTTACCCGCNTAAACTAAACTAACCCTAAGCCTAGTGTAAAATTGGTATTATACATATATAATTATAATTTAGGAATAAATGTAAAAGTGGTCAATTTGGTTGGCTTAATTTATAAATTCTATTATATAATTATTATTAGATAATCATATGATTTAATGATCAATTAATCATGTGATATAATCGTATAAATTCCAATAACAATACATTAATAATTCAATTGTGGTTAAAAGTAACACATTGTTGAATCCAATGTTAATTACTTAATTTGATATTATACAAATGGCATTATCATTGTACATGAATACTATGCTTAAGTATTTAAATTATCATTAAATCATATGATTAAGTATTGATCTTATACATTTGTATTATTCAATATATATGTATAATTATAATTTATAACGCATATGGACTTATAACATATACTAGAAGTGAGAATGAAGTTTCTAGTTAATTATTGTATTAGTATCAATTTGTATACTTATATCATATTATATATGTATAATTTGTTATTAGATAATCATAAGATTTAATGATCAATTGATCATGTAATATAATCATATAAATTCCAATGACAATACATTAATACTTTAATTGTGGTTATAAGTAACATATTGTTGAATCAAATGTTAATTACTTAATTTGATATTATACGAATGTCATTATCATTGTACACAAATACTATGATTAAGTATTGATCTTATATATTTATAATTATATTATTTATTATGCATATAATATAATGCAATTGAATTAAGTATAACCCATATAACATATATTATTTAATTACTATTATATGGATTTAAATATATATAACTATTTTTTGTAATATATTTTGTATATATATACAAGATATTTGAACGAGCTAATAATTTGTTAACAATTAAATTAATAATGTTATTGGTATTATTATTACTACATTTTTTAAAAAGTAAGAAAGAAAAGAAAAGTGTTTTAAGTTTTTTAAACGGGTCGTGTCGGGTAGTGTCGGGTCTACCCAATAGGACCCGGTTATTTTAAACGGGTAAAACGGGTAGTGTCGGGTTACCCGATTATTTTCGTGTTATAATCGTATCAGACCCGATTACCCGTTTAGCTAAACGGGTCGTGTCTGGATATAGGCTAATCGTGTAACGGGTACCCGCGGGTCGTAAACGGGTCGTGTATAGGTACCTGTTTTGCCACCCCTAGTTGCAGGCATGATTCATGGAGAAAATACCAAAGAGAAATAAGGTGAATGGAAGATGATCATAAGGCTTTAAATATATCTAGAATTATCAAACTGTGGTTCTTTTGATTTTCACAAATTCCTTTTCTTTATGGATGACTGCAATAGTTACTCTGTTAACGTTTCCCTACCACTAATAACTATTTATGCCAAACCAGAAGAAAAGAAAAAAAAAAAAAAAAGGCTTATGAAGTAGTCCTAAAAGTACACCTTGTTAAGTATCTAACAAATTTAATGGTTCATCTATTAAATTTGTAAGAAAATATGAGTCAAATATCGAGAACTTAGAGCATCCTCATTGACTTCTTCTTTAAAAATTTGGAAAAACTTACAAAAAGAGTCATTTAACTCTCGATCTACTCTATTTCAAATATAACTTTGATCAATAAGGCTCTCCAAATACCAAGTGCCAAAAAATGAAATTTATTTAGTTTTTTAATCTTATATATTCATTTTCATTCTCTATCTCTTATCTACCAAGAACAAAAAAAAAGAATTAAAAAAGAAGAAAATAATAATATTTAACTAAAGTAGAAGAATATATAGAGAGTTTAATATTTGATTCATTTTTTTCTTCATATTTAATTTTTATTTGAATAGCTCACTATGGATGTTGTTATTGATCCATATTATAAGTCTTTTCCAAATAATAAGTCTTTCAATGGGAACATAATTAATTTTGTGAAAAAATATTCGTGTTCACAAGCACAAGTATACGTTATTAATTATTATGATCGCTCCTCATCTTGTGTAAATCGACAGAATCAATGTAACTGAAAAGTATGGTTTGAAATCACATATAACTTTCCATAAATGTCGTTGTTGGAAGTGACTAAACATTAATTAATTACAAAAAAAAATAAACAGAGCTGACCCTTAATTGAAATAGATCTAGTGCGGTAAGGGCCAAATTCTGAAGGTGACCTCGGCCTTTTAGATCCACCGATGTAGCTGACCAAAAGACATGACTATTTGGGCCAAAAGACAAGGCCACGTGGGCCAATGAAGATAAAAGATTTGAAAAGTGTGGGAGTTGGGAAAGTGAGTTTGATACCATGTAAAAAATTGTAATGAAATATATTTTGAGACAGAAGTAGCAATAGTTACAAAGAAAATGAGATAATAGAATTGGGGTGGCACAACGACGCCTATGTCCACCATTGAGAATTTGTAAGCTACATTATGTTGTTTATTCCAAAGTTAAAAATGTTATTCGTAGTTTCAACTAAATGTAAATTCACTTGTATTAAGAAAATATCATAAAGACTAAACTACCACCAAAACCCTAATGACTCAAACCCTAACTCTTCTAACACAGCATACTAATTTATTCAATCATGGATTCTTGAATTATTCATTCATGCAAAATGAGCCCATGCAGTAGCCAAAGGAGCTAGTGAGAAATTTCTTCCAGAGTAAATTGATTAAAATTGAGATTTTCATCTTTTCCTTTTAGATTTCAGTTCTTCCCATTAATAATAAACTTTTACAAATATTCCTTTCATTGTGTTCTAAAAATTGGCCTATTCTTCCGGTGGTTGGAAGACAGGACTTGTCACAAGAGGGTTTGTACATAATATTGTGAACGAGGGTTAACAGATTGAAGCTGCTGCTGTCTTACAAACCAAAAACAAACTATAAAACAAGGACAATAGCCAAATTCTTGTTAACCTCATTGGGCAGTAATAACAAATAAATTAGTACAATAAACTGCGTTGTTTACTGCTAGCAACAATCCAACAACACAACAACCGCAGACCAATTTGATTGTGGGAAGCCCCTCCCTCCTATGAGGTTGTCTTCCAACTAAGTAAGTGTGTCGAGTGACAAACACATGGATGATAAAGAAGCAAAGCAAGTATGCATCTAATATTTTGGTTGGGTAAGGGAGAGCAGCTCTTATCAACCAGAAAGCTCCAAGACTGATCAAGGTAGAGCTCCAGAACTTGATCACAACCCACCAGAGATCTGCAAGGCACAACAAGTTGTTAAATGATTTTTCTCATCAACTAATACAACAAATTCGTGCAATACAAAAATAACGCAATTACAGTTTACTTACCAATTAAAAATAGATCAAAAGATGAAGCCAATCTCAAGTACAAACATGGCTTTTGTTATGAATAAATTTCACTTGACAGATAACTCATACCTAAAGTTGTCACATCGATTGCATTTATCGGATATGAGCTAGGGCTTATTGTAGAATGTGAAGAGCATTATGGCTTAGAGGAACACCATTGTTTCCTATCTGTATGTGCTGACAACATATGCACCAAGACCAAGGCTGTTTCTGAGTTGGCATTTCCAATTTATTCAACAGAATTTGATGTTTTCTCAGGACAGCTAGTTCCATCTACTATTCTTGTCTCAACTTCAATTTCAAGAAAACCACAGATGTTGGTTTCCTACCTGAACAGTTCCCAAATTCTTTGATGACCTCTGGTGTCTTTTCCAACACCAACTTTCAGTTGGGTTCCTTTTGGTCTAATTTTCTTGCTGCGTTCAGACTTCATTGGTATAAAAGGTGATATATTGGAGTACTAGCAGCAGACTCATTATAGCCTATTTCTTTCTTTATGTTTAGAGAAAATCTAAAAAAAATACAAAAAAGCACCCACATCAAAAGCCCCAAATTTAACCATCAAAAGACATCAATAATGTTTTCCAATGCATTGAGAAATACTGTAGACACCCTATGCATTATTAAATTATAAAACATCTCATTCTCTCTCCTCTCTCTTTCACATGTCCCAACAATGCTTTTTCCTCTCTCCTCTTTTCATTGGTTGCAATGACAAAAAGAAATGGTATTTAATTTATGTAGGAAAAAATAAGGGAATTTACTGTTAAGTATTTTTTTATAGGGAATCAAAAAGTAGTTTTATTTCCTAAATTGATGGAAAATGACTGAGAAGCTACTGCTAGTGTTCTAAATGGGATGCCTCAGCTGCTCTGCTTCATCATATGTCTTTATGCTTCCACAGCATTATATTTTAAAGCGATGGACAAGAAATGACAAGGATGAGGCCATTTTGGATGCTCAGGCCTGTGGCGAAACACAAGGCAATTCTCAGAAAAGCAAGAAATTGCAGTACAATATTTTGTATCATGAAGCAATTAAATGTGCAGACGAAGGGATAGCATCTGACCACAGTTTTAAAGTGGCATTAAGAGAGGCCTTAAGAGAGGCCAGGATCAAAATTGCTGATGCAAAGAAGAATGCCATCAGTGAAACAAAACTGGAAACCATGGCCAGCACAAATTATCAGGATGAAAACACCACAATTGCCAGTCAGGTGGATAGTTCATCAGCCCTAGTAACTTCCCTTGAACACCAGAAAACTAAAACAAGAGAATCATTAAGAGAAAGTAACATATTAGCATTGGAGCAATCGTCAAGCAGAGCTCAACCATGCACTAATTGTAAATACCCTGGCCATGGCAGTAATTCTTGCTCATGGATGAAGGATGAAGGATTCAGGCCAGGGCACTTCCATGGTAAGATTATTTTATTCAAATGACCTTTACTTCGCGTTAAATATCAGTATCTGCTTTAATTTTTTATGCATTAAAACTTTTAGTGTCTGGTTTTGAGGACTGATAACTGCTGAATGTTGGCACATCATGCTTCCTTGAATTTGTAGATGGTTTTTTGACGTAAATATTGATGCGTGTGCAATATGCATCGGCTGATCAGAATGCAAGACCAATGATGTCAATGGAAAGATTAAGCAAATCTGGTGACAGAATTAAGGAAAGTAGAAGAACCATGCTGGAAACAGAGGAGCTTGGTGCCTCAGTTCTTCAAGATTTGCATTCTCAGCGACAGTCTCTCTGAGACTGCCATGCTCATGCCACGGTAATTATCAACTTAAAGTGTTTCAGATTCAAATTGTTCAACTATAATCGCTACTATGAGCAGGTTGCTTTTATGTTTCTTTGTTTCTTCAATTTTAATTTCAGTGTGCACCTTCCCTCCTCAATTTTCTTCAATTTTAGTTTTCAAGGTTGCATAATTGCCTCAATTGTGGATCTCTAGTATCTCTTATACTAAGATCTCTAGACACAGGAAAGAGACAATTGAAACCCACCCCACCAAAAACAACCCCCAAACACCAAAATACCCGACCTTTGGCTATTTTTCTCTCAGAGAATATCAGTGGTATGAAGAGGCTTGTTTCATCCTTTTGTGTTATAATCTTCTATCAACAACACATGGAAAGTCTAACCATTTGATATTTTTTAACCTTCCCTTGGAAGCTCACTTCAAACTGGAAATCAAAATTCCTGCTTGAGACATAACAGACAGAGATGGAGAGCCAGCAAGCTTGTAAGAGAGGAATTATCATTTAGCAAGTTCGAAACTTCCAAAAACTACAGAAAAAAAATGGTTGCAAGAAAAACCAAAAACTATCGTATATTGACAAGACTGTTAGGTTCCACAAACTATCACTCGTTCTACCTGAGAGATTATTTATCAGGAAGAGCCAAAATACTATCACTCAAGTACACAGGAAGTTATGAAAATGATATCAAGAAAATTGCTCAAATAGCACTCAGCCGTATTACTCAAATTTGAAGAATTTAAGAGAGAGTGAATTTTTGCTCTGGTATAAACTCCTCTGGCAAGCAATTCCACTGCATCAGCAAGAGTTTTAGAGGTAGGGGGAAATGCTTGATTTGATGAATGGTTTGCCATGTAGAAATTCAGGATAGCCTCAGATTATGACTAAGCATTTAAAGATTGTCATCAGTAAAAATGATAAGAAATTGACTATAACTCTGTTAGTTATAACTTATAAGAACTAATAAAATTCACAAATCAGTTATTTTCAGAAGCATTCAAAGACCAAATAATCCCTCCCATTACATCACAACAGATCGAATATAATAAGTCAATTTGTACATCATGCTAATATATGTTGATCTTTCGGAAACAGTGGACCAAGAAAGGTACAAAACGAATGCTTGTAAGTATTATTTATGGGGTCTCTTGCACTAAGCATATATCTAGAAAATAAGGAGTATCTTAGAAGCACTTGAGCAACAAAAGTTAAAATTATTTGAGATGAAAAATCCATCACCAGTTCTTGCTGAATCTTGTTATTTTGCTGAATAGCAGAGTTTTTCTCCTCAGTCGGCTTTGAAATAAGAGCCCTTGCCTGGAATCACAAATATGCTCAAAAAGTAACTAGAAATTAGTACTATCGATATCCCAAGAATTGATTCATCAAGTTCTTCCCATGATTAAGAAACAACCACTTGTGCACAATACCAGTAAATTTCTTTTCAAGGGTTGTAATGATTGGGCAAAAGAATGGGAATGAATGTAAATGCTAATGAACATAAAAATAAATTTAGTTAGTAATTGCAAAAAGGCACATGAAAAGAACTGCACATATAAGCTGATATAACATTCAAGTTCATTGGACATCATTGAAAAAACGTCGGTTCGATTAATCGCCAAACTTTTATGGACAGAAACATCAAAGGAGACACGCTTTAATGGAATTACAAGCTTCTTTACTTGGTCTTTTTCCAATTCTGTTTTATTTTCACTTCAAGTAACAAGCATGTAGTAGTTAGGGTTTCTACCCTTATTGTATTTTTATTTTTAATGAATATTATTTTCTCAGAAAATAGATCTTAAGTTTATTGGACCTGATCATTGAATGTTTAAATGAAGCACAATTCAATCAAGGATTAGAGAGTCCCCAACTCAAGAATTTTCCCGTGTATTGACTGTTTAGAGAAGGCTTTGACAACACTTTTCAAGAGAAGAGATATTTCAAGCAAAGTTGACAAAGTGGATATCCCATAACAAAAATAAGGAACGAGTACACCAATGTGCTCCAAAAAAATTTAACCAAAAAAAAAAAAAAAAAATTACAATCTTTTCCTATCTTAACCGACATCCACAGTAAAACAGAGTTTTGGTTCTCTGTTTTGATCATTCACAAGGTGCTGGTATCGTCTTTAACGTAGTCCTTCAACACAGGGGAAGGAGGTGGCGACAGATAACTGGCTAGTTGACAGCTCATCGAGGTTTCCAAATATTCATATGAAACACTAAACTCTGAATCAGAGTTTATCACTAGCGGGTAGACAGCCCGTAGGGGTTGGGGTTTCCAAATCAATCGTCTGCGTGTGTTAGACTCTTCCACAATATCCATTGAATTATGTGATGGTGTAAATTCAGACTCAGGTGTTCCAAATTCAGATGGACATTCTGATGCGGTCCCAGTGGCTTCAACATCGCAGCGCATCTTCTTTCTCTGCTGGGATCCGTCCTCAAGTAGGAGCACTTCTTCTTCATAGCATGGAGATGGAGTTTGAACAGAGATGACGGTGGGAGAAGACCGATCTTGAAAGCATCTTTTGACGCCAGCTCTTGATCCTGCTCCTTTCTTTTGGATGGTGCACAGGACCCAGTCAGTCTTCCGTTCAAGCTCCCCAACTAATGAGAACTCGTGCATTATCCAGTTGGATTTCTTCATGCACGAGCCCTCTTTCACCTTGAAAGAGAACATTTTCCTGGCCCCAATAACATCACCCTGGCCATCATATATTTTGTCGGAAGAATTCTCATGCCAAACACCGCAACCCGCTATTCGTGCCACTCGATTTTTGCTTAGTTTTTTTAGTCTTGTAAAAAAGTAAAGCTTCTCCTGATCACCACAGAATTTCCAAGGAGCCTTTTCACCATAAATATCAAACTCTCCGATGCCATCCCAACCCAGATCTTCTCCCCTTACCTTTTTCAACAAATAGAAGCCTACGAGCTCTTCATCCGTGGGATGAAAACGAAATCCCACCGGCATCATCATCATTCACTCCCTCTTCCTCTTTAAGAAAAACAAGAACGAGAGACGTCTTCACTGTGATCTTCACACTCACAACCACACCCGCAACTCTCTGTTTTGACTCCCTCCCGCAACTCTCTGTTTCACTTCCACTTGAAGACACTTCTCCCACTTAAATAAAGGGCCAATGCCACCGACTTAGCTAAAGGCGGTGAACCAACCAACGACTTGCCGTTGTTGAATTTAAATTTTGAACTAGACGACCGCCGTATTAACGGAGGGAACTGCAGCATTTTAAAAAATAAAAAGAAAAGCAAGACGCGAGACTTCTGTTTTGAGTTTACAGGAGGATTGGCTGACTTACACGTGGCAAGCAAAGGGTGCTTAGACGTAGAGTCCTCATTGGTCTCTTCTCCACTTCAATTTGGGTCAATTTATTTTATTATCACAAGCATAAAAAAAAAGAATAAAAAAAAAGAAGAAGAAGCCATTATTCTTAAATATTATCATATATGGAGTTAAAATATAATAAAATAAAATTTTAATTATAAAATAACTCCTTGCTAATTAATTATAATTTTTATTTTGGTATACCTTTTCCACATATTAAGATATAATAGTTATAATACTATATGGATTTTGGTTCAACTACAAAATGATTCTATAATAGAATGGCAATATGAAATAAATAAGTATGTCACGAGGATTAATTCATTTAAATTAAAAATATAAATTAGAGTGCAATCACAATTATTTAGTTAACTTAATTGTGATTAATAGTGTCATCTAACATATTATGGAAGATAGGGTCACAGACCTATTGGTGCTAATTGTATTATTGGCTTTTAAGTCCTTATTTAAGCTGATGTAAGCTGACTATCGGTTTTGGGCCTTAGTTATGTATTTATTTATTTATATGTATCTATAATGTTTTCTTAATTAGTAATTGGTGTTTTGTTTTCTCTTTATTTTTTCTTTATTTATTTATTTTTTTTACCTTCATCATATCTCTACATGGGATGGGTTGTATATGATACACCAATACTGTTGATTGGGTCTTCTTTTTTGTTAATTTTTTCTTTTATATTTTATGTTAAAGTAAAATTAAAGTAAAAGGAATTTTATATTTTTTCTAAGTATTTTGTGAAGAAAATTATTTTGTTAATATTTAGATTTTTTGGGATAAAAAGAAAAATGAGGCGAAAAATATTATTAACAATATCCAAAAGTACTTTTGGTGTTTTAAGCACTAATATTGACTTTTGAATAGCTTATAAATTTGGTTATGTATATATACAGCATTATGCAATATTGATTTATATTAGTTTTAAATTTTAAAGCCCAAAATGGAGTAGTACTTTCCATTTTAAAATCCATTTGCCTTGAGGTTGAATCCCAATTTGTGTTTGAAAAGCGAAAAATATCACTTGGTATTTATAAGAGAAAAATATAAAAAAGGCCCTCAAAGGCTCAAACTAACAGTTGTTTGTGATAGAGCGCCACAATATTTAAGAGATACTAAAGTAGCACATCAAACTATTAAAATGTATAAAAAATGCCACTTATTTTTTTATATTTCTGCAATACTCATATTCTTTTAAACAATAAAATAATGATTAAAAATAAAACAAAATAATTTTTTTTTTAAAAAAACCAATAGGGAAATAAATACAAAATATATATATTTGAATAAATAAATAATTAATCATTGTAATTGGCATAAATTACAAATCGCTTCATGTCATATGAAAGTAAAATCATAGATTCCTAAGATATTCAAAAAAAAAAAAAAAAAAAACCAATTTAGTCATTTGAGTCAAATTCTGTTAAAAAATGTGACGAATTTTGTTAAATGAGACGTTAACGCTAGTAAAAATGGTGACACATGTCATTCCTATATATATAGGAAAATGCTAGAGATTCTCCCTATAATGTTTTCCTGGGTTCTCCCAAACTTACGTAAAACATGATTTAAGAAAAAATAAAATTGTAGTGGGATCCACCACCTGTTTTTTTAGGCATTAGCACCAAATTTGAGGCATTAGCACTAAATTTAGAATGATTAAATCTATTTTAGGTGATACCATCCCTAAAGGGTTAACCTTCCACCCTTAGGTTTTAGTTTTGAATAAAAAAACAAGTTTTAAAGCATTATAACCTAAATATTAACTCATAAAAATTAATCTGTTGGCAAAAAAAAGTACAACAATTTTATTTTTTCTTAAATTATGTTTTACGTAAGTCTGGGAGAACCCAGAAGAACACTATGAGGAAAACCCATAGCAAACCCCATATATATATATAAAGCCTCCCAAACTATCAGCCGTTTGCAATATAATCTCCCAATGTTCAAAAGGTATTAAAGTAGCTCCCCAAACTACCAAAATGTATCAAAAAGGCCACTTATTTTTTTTTATATTCCTATAATACCTATATTCTTTTAACAACTAAAATAATTGTAAGAAAAACAAAACAATTTTTTAAAAATACAAAAAAAAAAAAAGAAGTTTTTTTGAATAAATAAATAATTAGTCACTGTGGTTGGTCTAAATTACAGATTGTTTCATGTAGTATTAAAGTAAAATCAATGGGTGAATAAAAATAATTTTTTAACAGAATTTGATTCCATGGACTAAATTTTTTTTTTTTTTAATATCTCGAGAACCATACCTTTAATTTACTTTAATACGATATGAATAGTCACTGTAATTGGATTAAATTATTTTCCAAAAAACATTTTCTGGAAAATAAAAAAAATAACTTTAAGTACGTGCCCAATGCTCATAATATATCAATGAACAAACAACTTTATTCTATTTAAATCAAAACGTCTTACAGAATATTTGGGATTTAATCTCTATCATATAATTCAAAAAATAAAAAATTTATTTAATAAACCAAAAGGAAAATCCTAGGGGTTCTCCTAGTCTTTCGTAAGACATGATTTAAGAAAAAATAAAATTATAGTGGTCTCCACCACCGGTTTTTTGAGGTATTAGCACCAAATTTGAGGCATTGGCACCAAATTTGAGGCATTAGCACTAAATTTATGATGATCAAATTCATTTTTTATGATACCATCCTTAAAGGGTTAACCTTTCATCCTTAGTTTTTAGTTTTGAATCCAAAAACAAGTTTTAAAGCATTAGAACCTAAATATTAACTCATAAAAATTAATCTGTTGGCAAAAAATACTATAATTTTTTTTTTTTTTTAAATCATGTTCTATGTAAGACTGTGAGAACACCAAGAGAACACTACGAGGAGAATCCCTAACAAACCCCAAACCAAAATGTCATACAACATAAATTGGTTTTTAGGGCATAAATCCTTACAAGAGATACATAAATAAAATGTGCAATAAAATAAGGAGCTTTTATCCATACAATCTAACTATCCAAGATCTCATGCACCAACATGTAATGCCATTGTACACACCCTGAAACCATCAATACAAATTCAAGTGAGACAACCTTTGTGTATAGATATTATATAACAGGGGGTGGGGGGTCATAATATAGCAGGAGAATAATTTTTTTTGTTAGGGATAATTTCACTTAACCTTCTGGAGTTACGCGCCTTTTGCAAATACCCCTCCAAAGTTTAAAGTCTCTCACTTTGGTGTATCGAACTTTTGTTTCATTTCAAATATCCCATTCCATTAGGATTTTCTGTTAAATCCTAACAGATGGGTGTGAAATTACTAAAATACCCTTAATTATTTTTCTCATTTTTCCTTTTGATTTAAGTGCAATATTTAATGGTAGAAGGTATTTAAAATGAATTAAAAGTTCAACAAACCAAAGTGAGAGACTTTAAACTTTGAAGGGGTGTTTGTAAAAGGCGTAAAACTTCAGGGAAGTTAAGTGAAAATTACCCTTTTTTAAAAAAAACAAATTGTTTGTTATCGTTTTATGATAGATATGAGAACATTTACGCGTATATATTGAAGAAGGAGATCATTGATTTTGTTTAGAGAGAGTTAGAAAAGTAGTTGGGAACCTTTTATTAACCTCGGAGCATAGACATTTTAATGCCTGTTGATCTGCTCTTCAAAGCAGTCTACTAAACATGCTGCACTGCTGATGCCTTCAGATTTCAATATCTCAAAACAATAACCTATGCAGTGTCCCATAATCTTGTAACGTTTGTGTAAAGGAAATTCAAGATGGTCTGGATTCTTGAAAAGGCATGGAAAAATATAACGGATAGTACACTGTCCTCCACATCTTGTATTCGTTGATATTTTTCACATCTGTCAACTGTCTTTTCAAGGCAAAATGTGATTATGGCTTTGATCAAGTTGGAAGACATGAAGGCCAGTTGGAAATGGAGCGGGACCGGGAGAGAGAGGGGTAGGGTTATTGCCATTTACTTCGATTATTACGAGGATAATCAACTCGATCATAATTAACATAAGTTTTCGGATACATTTCCCAGCCATCATATTTCTCGTATATGGATGTCAAATACATAAATTCTCTTATATAGTTGTTTACAAATTGTAGGTTTGAAATATGATAGTATTCTAGTTAAATAAATTGTCGTTCAAGTTGTGTCTTTTACTAAGACCATATGGTTTTACAATATATATTTTTTTCGCAATTAGTATATCACTCTTTGCAAACGTCGACTGCAATAAATAAAAATAAAAGTGTAAAAGGACAGGTGAAGAGATGTCATCTAATATTCGCAACATATTAGATCATAACCTTTACTTGAACAATATTTTTAAAGAAATGATTGGTTTAAAAGAAGTTGTAAGCATATAATATTGGAGTTTATAGAGCGTAAATAATTCATTTATGCAAAAGAGAATATAAATGATGAAAATTACAAGTGAAAGTGACATATCAAAATACCCACATTTATTGTAAAAGAGAATGAATAAAAAAAACCAGACAAATAAATTATTAAATTATGAAGAAGCTTTTGAAGTCGATGGAAAGGAATCCACACTCGATAGTAGAAATGGTTAAATATGGTTAAAAAAATAAAAATAAAAAATGAAAGGAAGTAAACAAAATATTTAGTAGTAATTTTCTAAAATAATTTGCAAAAGTAATCGAAAAGTTAGTTATTCAATATAAATTTAAGGCGTAATTATCCTTGATTACCATATACTTCCATAAACTATCAACTTTATATTACGACTCTATCAAACTATTTTTTTCGTTACCAAAACCTCCCTTCTGTTAATTTAAGCTCGTTAAGTCAGATGATTAACCCATCATGTGCGCATCACTTGTCTTGAATGCGTATGCATTTTTTTTTTGTAATTTTACGTGTATGTAATGGGTTGACTGTCCGACTTAACGACGTTGATTGATGGAAGGGGGGTTTTGGTAACGAAATGGTAATTTGATGGAGTTATAATGTAAAGTTGATAGTTTATGGGAGTATATGGAAATTAAATAGTAGTTCATGAGAGGAAAGGGATAATTAATCATTTTCACATAAATTATCAAAATGCCTTAATAGCCCCTATTCCTTTAAATTCCTTACGATCATAGTATATAATTCATAAAATTTTAAGAAATCAAAGTAACTACAACACAATATTTGAAGCTACACATAAATAAGGGTGGTATTTACATTTAAAGAAAAAAAAACAAAAAAACCCTTACAATAGTTGTAACAATATTGTGCGTCATTAGAGGGTGAGGCGTTACAAATGATATTAGAGTCATAGCCACAATCTGAGATGGGGGAGCATGCACAAGCCCATGAAAGTTGCTATTAGGCACTTGTTGTGGGACGCCAATAATGGGCTAATCCCATTAAGGTCACCAACGAGGACACTGGGTCCTACGAGGGAGTGATTGTGACGTTGCACATCATCTGGGTATGGAGATGAGGATATAATTATATGTATACTCGCACCTTTTATGACAACAATACATTTTAAAGTCGTAATGGTCATGAACCTATTAGAACTCCGCAATTAAGTGTGCTTCTGCAACAGTAGTACCATGATGGGTAAATTCCTGGAAAGTCTGGTTGATGAAAACCAAAAACGGACAATATTGTGTGTCATTGGAAAGTGAGTCGTTACAAAAAGACCACATCAACCACGGTCTTCGGTATTTTAGGGGGCGACCAAACCATCCCCCATTGTTGCAAAGGTGGTTGGACCACTCGCTAGAGTAGTTTTTTTGTGGTTGGTCAAATCAACCCCTCATGTTTAGAGGATGGTTCAGACACCACCTTAAGGATCTCAAGGTTGCCTAAACAACCGACCATAGCTGTCAAGGTGGTTCAACTATCCCAAAGTCATTTTTTGGAAGTGGCTAAATCACCTCCTTAGCTAAAATGTGACGCCACCAAAAGGTTGAGCATAGGTCGGATCGGGCCGAGTTTGAGAGATTCATTGTAGCCAACCTGCAACATACGGATATTAAAAGCGATACCCAAGACTCAGCTTGAATGAATAGTATCCACCGGGTCTCGGGTTTTCGGGGCGGGACGAGTATTTTTTCACAAGTTAGCCCAAGTTTAAGCTTTGAAAGATGTGGATCTTCGTGAGAACCCTAACAAGCAAGACCATCTTTCTTAAGGTCGAGAGCTTCGACACCATCAACAACGTAAAGGCCAAGATCCAAGACAAAGAGAGCGCCTAATCTTCGTCAGATCAGCAATGCCTGATCTTCACTAGGAAGCAATTGGAGGACGGCACAAATCGATTCTCCACCTTGTGCTATCTCTGTGGCGACCGGCAAGAGAGAGAATGAAAGAGGTTGAAAGAGAGAGAGAAACCTGAAAGAGAGAGCCAGACGAGTAGAGAATAAAAAATTGAAAAACTGAGAGAGAGAGAGAGAGGCAGACGAGTGGAGGTTGTGGGGAGATTAAAGTGAAGTGATGAGGGTTAGAAACAATTCTACATGTGGGGCAGGTCGAGTACCTGTATAATTAAAACATTTCTACCCACAAACCGACCCGGTTCTCACATGTAGTCAAAAACCCAACTCGGATCCGCAAAATTAACACTAAAAACCGGTCTTCGTGGAGCGGGTCCGTTTGTTCGAGTTTTGCCCAGTCCTACCCTAACTAAAACCTCCTAGCTACCATCCATTTGCCCATCAGATGGATCAGCTTTTATTTTCCTTTTCAGTTTTATTTTTGGTTCATAACATTTTTTTTGCTCATAATTTTAAAGTGATAAAATTATTGAACCCCAAAGACATCTAAAATATTTTTTATCTCAAGAAAAAAAAAAAAAAAAA
>CM017324.1:9726578-9861505 GCA_006937295.1 Carpinus fangiana
AAAAAAAAAAAAAAAGATCCCAACCTAAGAAATCGTTTCTAATGCCCCAAAAATCGATTATAATGCCACAAAACTCGTTTCTAATGCCTCAAAACTAAAACCTAGAGGGCAAGATTAACCTTTTTTGAGATTTTATCATCCTAAAAACCAAAGAAAAAACCTAACCCACCGGAAGGAAAAACCAAATAAAAACGCCAGCGAGACCCAGCCGTGGGTCTTGGTGGCTGGCCAGATCCAAGCCATCTAGCCAGCCGTGGGTTTGCTTTGCACCGTGGGTCTCAGGGCCATGGGTCTTCTTTCTTTCTCCCAAACCATCTCTCTTTCTCTGTTAAATGACAAGAAGAAGGAAGGAGAAGAATAGGAGAGGTTGTCGGCAGGAAGAAAGAAATGGGAGAGAAGAAAGAAATGGAAGGAAGAAAAAGAAATAAGAAAAAATCTAGTGTTTTAGGATGTAGGATAGTTTTGTGCATTTTTTTTTTTCCTTTATGTGAGGTGTCAGCTTGTGATTGGGAGGCAAAAAACCCCCCTTTATGCACCAACCGAAGGGAAGTTATTCTCTGATTTTGGGCCTCAGTTATGTATTTATTTATTTAGGCTGTTTTATTTAATAAGGGTTAAATACTAAAAACTTCCCTAGGATTTAAACTCTCTATTTTTTGAGGTGTAATATAGGCATAACTTAAACTCAACTTTGGCCCAACTTTTAAACCAAATTTCTCTCTCTCTCTCTCTAGTTTAAGGCTCTCTCTCCTCCACATGTATTTTTTTTTTTTTTTTTAACTCAAGAAGAAAATTGGGCCAAAGTTGGGTTTAAGTTGTGCCGTTATTATTTTCCCTATTTTTGCCCCTTTAAAATTTCGTCCAAAACTTAACAGAACGCCATGTCAGCACCAATCACATTGCGTTATGTGTCCTTTAATTTTAATTAATTTTTTTATTTTTTTAAATATTAAAAAAATATTTTTTTCAAAAAAAAAATTAATTAAAATTTTTTTGGGTGGTTACAAAATCAGATAAAACACAATTACACAAACAAGTTGTTTTGAAATTCGTCAGATTCATGTAAAATTGTAAGCATAGGAATTTAGCTGAAACGATTTTAGCAGGATCGCATTTCTTGTTTGGATGAACAACACCAAATTCTCATAAACAACGTTGAGGGAGAGAGAAATTAGAATCAGTCTTGAAAGATTACGGTTTGGCAGAGAGCCACCCCAAAATTTTTATTTTTTATTTTTGAAAAAAAAAAAAAATTTAATATTTTTAATATTTAAAAAAAAAATCAAAAAATTAATTATAAAACACATGTCGCAATGCGATTGGTGTTGACGTGGCGTTCCATTAAGTTTTGGATGAAATTTTAACAGAAGTATCATTTCTATCTTTATGAAAATTACAAGTACCTACTATGATAGAAATGAAAACTTAGAGGACAAAAAATAAAGAGTTCAATCTCTAGAAGGTTTTTTAATATTTAACCCTTTTACTAAAACATAAGCCAAGAAATTTTTTATCTAAGTGGCTAAAATTATTTGAAGATGAATTGGGCTTATTAGGAATTAAAAGAGCAATGGGATTAAACATTTATTTCCTATAGGCTTTTAGGCAAGAACTTTGAGCGCAAAGTATTTAATCTTATAGGGGCTTCTTTTTTTTTTTTTTTTTTTTTTTTTCGTAACAGAATCCTATAGACTTAACTCTTAAGTAATGATAAGAAAGTACTAGGCAGTAGGATAAAGCACAAGCCTAAAACCTTCGGCTAAGGGATAGGATTTTTTTTTTTTTTAAGTACATTGGCAAACACCAACCAACAAATCAAACTACAGAAAAGATAAAGAAAGGGGAGGATCAGTCCCACTAGATAGAGGGGAGGGAGGAAAAGAGAATGTTGCCAGAATGAGATCTGGCTGTGGCCCAATGTGCCACTGAATGAACACAAAAGTTTACACTTTTATTAATCTTTCTAGCTTTCCAAGATGAAGCAAAATGAATACTATTAAGATACTCCATTATAATGGGAGAGATCCTCCAATCTATATCTGAATGAGGATGATTTAGAGCTTGGATCACCACTGAAGAATCGCCTTCCAGAATAAACTGGTTTAACAATAAGGTACCTACTAAAGAGATAGCTAATGGGGTTGCCAAAGCTTCCCCATATTAGGAGAACAGGGAGAGCTGATGCGGGATGACATATATATAATCTGGCGGTCTGAGTTGCGGCACACAGCTGCCTACACTGAGAAAAAATCCTGGATAGCAGTATCAAAATTTATTTTCACCCAGTTGGGTGCAGGAGGAATCCATTTTTCCACTGGGACAGAAGATACAGATTTTCAGGCTTGGAAATGTTCAAGAGTAATCTTGTTGATGTGCGCGTACACAGAGCGGGCATCTAAGATAATTTCATCATGGAAAGCTTTGTTCCTATAAAACCAAATAATATCGCAGGCCACAAAGGCAAAGATTTGAAATTTATGACAATCCACCAGAGGGATGCCAAGAACACTGCCTAGAGAAATAATTAATTGGATCCAAGCTGACATAGTAAAGAAATTAAATAATGTGGAATCCAGAGGCCAGAAGAAATGATGCTAAACTACACTAGCATAAATACATTCAAAGAACAAGTGCTGTAGGGAATCATCTACCACCTTACAGAGAGGGCAAGAGAGATCAGAGTTGACAAAAACAAATGACTCAGTCGCTCATTTGTAAGAAGAATATTCCAAGCTATTTTCCACATAAATAATCTGAGCCTATCATTGATATTTAACTTCCATAAAGNTTTTTTTTTTTTTTTTTTTTCGTAACATAATCCTATAGACTTAACTCTTGAGTAATGATAAGAAAGTACTAGGCAGTAGGATAAAGCACAAGCCTAAAACCTTCGGCTAAGGGATAGGATTTTTTATTTTTTATTTTTTATTTTTTTTAAGTACATTGGCAAACACCAACCAACAAATCAAACTACAGAAAAGATAAAGAAAGGGGAGGATCAGTCCCACTAGATAAAGGGGAGGGAGGAAAAGTAAAAGAGGAAAAGGAAATGCTGCCAGAATGAGATCTGACTGTGGCCCAATGTGCCACTGAATAAGCACAAAAGTTTACACTTTTATTAATCTTTCTAGCTTTCCAAGAGGAAGCAAAATGAATACTATTAAGATACTCCATTATAATGGGAGAGATCCTCCAATCTATATCTGAATGAGGATGATTTAGAGCTTGGATCACCACTGAAGAATCGCCTTCCAGAATAAACTGGTTTAACGATAAGGTACCTGCTAAAGAGATAGCTAATGTGGTTGCCAAAGCTTCCCCATATTAGGAGAACAGGGAGAGCTGATGCAGGATGACATATATATAATCTGGCCGTTTGAGTTGCGGCACACAGCTGCCTACATTGAGAAAGAATCCCGGATAGCAGTATCAAAATTTATTTTCACCCAGTTGGGTGTAGGAGGAATCCATTTTTCCACTGGGACAGAAGATACAGATTTTCAGGCTTGGAAATGTTCAAGAGTAATCTTGTTGATGTGCACGGACACAGAGCGGGCATCTAAGATAATTTCATCATGGAAAGCTTTGTTCCTATAAAACCAAATAATATCGCAGGTCACAGAGGCAAAGATTTGAAATTTATGACAATCCACCAGAGGGATGCCAAGAACGCTGCCTGGAGAAATAATTAATTGGATCCAATCCGACATAGTAAAGAAATTAAATAATGTGGAATCCAGAGGCCAGAAGAAATGACGCCAAACTACACTAGCATAAATACATTCAAAGAACAAGTGTTGTAGGGAATCATCTACCACCTTATGGTCGTACCAAATTTAGGTACTTGCAATTGTACGAACCATAGTTCGTATAGCGTTGTGCAAGTACCAAGATCGAACCACAAGGAACCGTGTATTGTTTAAACGAAATTAACTTTGAGTCTAGGTCAGTGTTACTTTAACCTAGCTCCGCTGTGGGTCATTGGTGACAACGAAAATGTAAACTAATTTAATGCAGAAAAGTAAACTAAATTAAACACTAAGGCTAAGGTTTTCACCTCACCATTTCAAGAATGCAAATTGAAAATGCTAAGCTAACATATCCGTCTATCGGTTAAAAATAACGCTTTATCTCTTGCTCCTATCGAAGGATTCAAGGAATCCGTCCATTTGACGAAAGACAAACCATAAACTGTTTAAGGCCCAAAGGATCCAAAGTGAATGTGTTAAGACACAAACTACTATGGATAAATGGGCGTAAACCAAAGGATGGAATGTATCCATCGGACGAAAAACCAAGAATAAACGACTACGGTGCAATCTCACTTGGTTTGGTGAACCAAGTGAGAGACAATTAAGCAACAAAGAAATAATGGAAATAATTAACTTAAACATAAACAATAAGCATAAAATCCATGGTGAGGCTACATCCTCAACCTTAGTTGAGGATTTAGTCTCCCATGTGATAAGGAAGCATAAATGAACTAAAATAAAGCATTAGCATTAAATAATATAAAGGGTTATAAAGAAAAAGGGCAGAGCAGGGCCTACAATGGCAAACTGCACTTAAAAACACGCCCAAAAGAAAAGTTCTCGACAAAACGGACCTAGGGTCCTATTTATAGACTGACTGGTCACTGGTCTGCGTTCGAACGCAGGCAGTACGTTTGAACGTAGGCAGTGCGTTCTAACGCACTGATGAATTATGCGTTTGAATGTGCACTCCACGTTCGACCGCAGATAACCGTCACGGTGCAAGCTAGAAGCAATGGACTCCTAGGGCCGGCTAGGGCAACCACGTGATTTGCGAGCTGACTGGGCCTGCGTTCGACCGTGCCCCCTACGTTCGACCGTGAGTGCGTTTCGAACGCACCAAGTGTGGTCGAACGCACTTGGCAGGGATCCATTTCTTCCCTTGGTGCATTTTGATCCTTTGTGGCCATATTTTGTTGTAAGGACCTGCACAACACAAAACACTAAAAACACTAAAAATAGTTATATATTAACAGTGCTAAAGGCTTAACAAATATAAGTTAAAGGGGTTTAAACGTCAATGTTTGGCACCGATCAAATACCCCCAAACTTACATTTTGCTAGTTCCTTAGCAAAACAAAAATGAAAAACAAAACAAACATAGGTCCGCTTTCGTGGAAGAACGGTTGCATTTAGCCTATGCAACAAGCATTTTAAACCCCTAGGAATTCCCTAGGGGACGAGTGAAGTCTCGTGAGGATTTTCCATGAATGATACCCACAAACATTGCACAAAAATTTTACTTTCAACAATGCAACAATATAACAATTATAGTTTTATTCATGAGCAAATTTAATCAAACAAACATCATCTTCACAATTTTTTTTAGGGAATTATCAATCAAGCTACAAACATGGCATTATGAGATAACACACAAATCAATTCTAGTGAAAGTGACTTCAACACATAATTATGGGATTTCAAAACTAATTCTAGTCATGCATGCTTTGACACTCAAAATTCATTAGACTACTCATCGGACACAATAACCAAGGTTTATTTCAATTTTTTTTTTATTATTATTTTATACATATATTTTTTTTATTGCTTAGCTCCCTTAAGCTTTCTAATTGACCCATGTATCAAGCGTTAAGTCAATGACTCCCAACCAGAAGGTTTTAGGGCATTAGGTGTAAAAACACCCCTAAGGACCTACTAACTCGAGTCAAAAAGGCTACGAAGCTTTGCTAACCAAGTCTAACTTCTCACTTTTTACACGAACGCTCAATGCTTACTGAGGCAAGAGGTCCGGTTACCTGGTGAAAAGCCCAAAATGATCATTTTTTTTTTTTTAAGATAATCCAAGGTTATTTCCCAACGAGCTACCAACTGCATTTAAGCTTACAAAACTAACATGACCAACATTAGCGTTTTATCCCACAAACTACGTGCCAAATGTACTCGTGAAAATCAAATTGAATTGTACTATCTCATACTGCCAAAAAAAATAACATAATTTAAATTCCCTTAACAAAGTGATCATGTGTTCATTAAATTAAGCTCACAAAAGAAAATAAACCATAATTAAAATAAAATACATAATCAAAAACAAAATGTGCACAAAAATACCCCAACTAAAAAATCACACTGCCCACAGTGCGCGGAAAAAAGAAAATACAAATGAAATGCAAGGGGTGTACAAAAAATAACCAAGACGTCACTGGGCTGGTGGCAGCCTGTCTAGAATGGCTCGCAGCATGTCTTGGATCTCGAGCATGTCCTGGCGTGCATCCCTCTGTGTGTCCGCAATCTAGAACTGGATGTCTGCCATGGAGTCCTGAAGAGCATAAAAATCAGCAGCTCTAAGAGTGATCGTCTCCTCGTAGTCTTCTTCTTCTAGCTGCTTCTCATATTCTGCCGCCCTCTCTGGCTTAGCTGCCATCTCATGAATATCCATGGGCTCTGGCTCTAGCTCTGGCTCTGGCTCTGGCTCTGGTGCTGCTGCGGCTTTGGGCATATGGGAACAACTCTGGTTCCACTGAATGCGGTCGAAGAGTGGGCTCTCGGTGATGGGCCTGTCCGTAGCATTGCCTTTAATCCCTTTCTTCCTAAGAATATGAGTGACAAGAAAAGGAAAAGGCAGACCCTAAGTGTTGGTGTGCTCGGCCATTCAATGGTGTACTCCTTCCCAGAACTTGTAGATCTGTCTCCATATGAGCTCGGGAATGGAGTACCAAAAGCCTCTGTGGAACGCATACAGGGCATTTAGGAATAAGTCCCGCCGCTGTGTCTTGTGCCCCAAAGGACACGCGTTCCTATACAGCACCATGTCAATAAATAAAAGATTCTGAGGAATCTTTGCTTTGCTGGCTGCATTCCGGTGCTTATCCGCATATTGCCCCTCACACATGTCGGAAATGATCTCCTCAAAGGTGAGCATGGAGGGGCACTCGAGCCAAGGAACGTCCGACTCGGAAGGCTCATAGCTGCACTTCAACATGGTCGCTACATCGGCTATGGTCACCTCCACCTCTCTCCCGTCGATGGAAGAGACAAGAATGTCCGGTCGGTTGCACTCATAACTCAAATGCTCGTAAAATTCTCGGACCAGACGCTCATATGCAGTGGAGGCGACGGGCTTGAAAAGCCTCTTTAAACCCCGGTTCTTCAGCTCTTGAACCGCCCAACTTGTAGCTTCATTATTGGAGAACTCCTCTTTGATGGCAAAGGTGTTCTCCAAAATGAGCTTCTGGCTCTCAAAGGGCGGCCTAGCAATCATGGCTCGACTTCCAGAGGACCGAGAAGTCGACCCTTGCCCTCTAGGCATGTTGGAAAGTGGTTGGGGCTTTTTGTCGAACAGGTGGTGTGCAACCCGAAACCAAAGGGTTTGAGAACCCTCTTGAAAAACCACCCAACCCCTGCAAAATCACACACAAACAAAGAACAAACAATGGGCACAATCCGTGAGTGGATTTGTGCCCTAAAATAACAAAAAAAATGAAGAAAAAAAAAAAGGTTTTTGGGGAAGATTGGGTTTACGGTGAAAAGGAGAAAAATAAGGGAAATGGCGGCCGGCGATGGGTGGTGGTGGTGCAGAGAGGCCAGCGGTGGTGCGGTGGTGGTGGGGGAAACGATGGGTGGCGGTGGGGTTTGATTATAGGGGAGATTGGAGGAAGAGGGATGAGGGAAGTATGGAAGCTGCTGTACGGCGGGGAGGGGAAATGGGGAGAAAAGAAAGAAAATGTGACCTAAAAAGAGCCAAAAACACATGCGATCGATCGTACGGGTGGTGCGTTCGATCGCATACGGCTGAGTGTGTGGGTGAAGTGGGCCCTGCGTTCGAACATACAAGGTACAGTCAAACGCATGTGTGCAGTGATGTGTCTGTGAGATGGGGCGCTGCGGTAGAACAAACGCAAGTGAGTTCGAACGCAGCTCTGTGTCTACGTTCGAACGCAAATGGTGCGTTCGAACGTATAGTGCAAAGTAAATTTTTTTTTTTTTTTTAAACTAAAATATTTACACAATAAAATAATTACAAACACAACACACAAACTAAAATATTTACACACATAAACCAAAATGCAAAAATATTTACACACACACATCTACCCCACCCCCAAACTTAAAATGTCACATTGCCCACAATGTGATCGAATTTACTAAACCTAGGGAACTGGTCAATTCAGGTGTAGCATAAAAGAATGCTCCCCCAAATTTGACTGGTAGATACAAATGCTAAGAATAAAACAAGAAACATAATGAGGGGTGCCTCCCACAAGCGCTAAGTTTAACATCTTTAGCCAGACTCGTGATACGGATCAAACTACCTATGACACTAGGTAGACACATCAACTGCAGTACCGATAATGGTACGCACTAGCTTGCCCGGGTCAAACGGGTGATGGTCATAGCTGGGATAGTCAATAAGCAAAGAGAAACATCCAGCTAGTCCTATCATCAGATGATCACGAAATGAGGGAGGAAAATAATCATTCGTTCCTAAAGTCAATCTCGGCTCTCTTGGCCGCTTATAAATGGGTGCAACCCATTTGCTCTCATCAATAAAATCTGGTGGCTCAAGTGCGAACGAATAAGGAGTGGGGAAAGATAACTCCATGAGTTCCCCACACTCCGGCTATAACTCAGACATGGGATCGAAAATGAATGTAAGTAGCTCAACTACTTCATCAAAGCACTGATCATCTCCCAGCTGAGCAAAACTCTCAAGCTCAACGTCGTCCAAACTTGGCTCAACTGCTTCCCCAGTTGGCTCAAGTATCCTACCACAATCTATGTTTCCTCCAAACTGAGCAAAACATTCAAACTCCAGGTCCTCCAGACTAAGCTCATCAATCGGCTAGTCATGCTGTAGTGGCTCACTCAAATCACAATGACCTAGTGCAAAGCACTCCATGTCAGGGTCCTCCAGGCTAGGCTCATGCAAATCTGGCCTAATCAGCCTGTCTAAGTCCAGGTCATCAGAATCCTGAGTAAAACACTCAATCTCTGGGTCCTCCAGATCAAAGTCATTAGTGATTTCTTCAATGAAGCATATATGATGGGTCTCATAATACTCAAGTGGCTGGCTATTGATGTTGAAAATATTGAGTTCCACTGTCATATTTTCGAATGAGATCTTCATTACTCCTGTCCTACAGTTGATTAGGGCGTTAGCCGTAGCTAAGAAAGGTCGCCCTAAAATCACTGGAATTTGATTTATGACATCATGCACTGGCTCCGTGTCTATCACTATGAAGTCCACAGGGAAATAAAACTTGTCAACCTTGATCAACACATCCTCAAGTATTCCCCGTGGTCTTTTAAGTGACCTATCTGCTAACTGGAGCATCCCAGTGGTCGGCTTCAACTCTCCCAATCCTAACTTCAAATACACTGAATAGGGAAGGAGATTCACACTTGCCCCCAGATCCAACAATGCCCTATTGATCTGACTCATTCCAATCATACAAACAATGGTCGAACACCCAGGGTCCTTATACTTGATTGGCAACTTGCATTGGAGGATGGAGCTCACTTGCTCAGTCAAATAAGCCTTCTTCGGGACATTGGTTTTTCTCTTGATTGTGACCAAATCCTTCAAGAATTTCGTACATGCTGGCACTTGTTGAATTGCATCCAAGAATGGGATGTTTATCTGAACTTGCTTAAACACCTCTAAAATTTCAGCAAACTGCGCATTCTTCTTTGGGGCTCTCAATCTCTCAGGATAAGGGGCTTTTGGGGCAAATGACCTCGAAAGGTCCTTCTCAATGGGAGTGACTGTAGATGGCTCAGCATCTTTCTTCCCCTTGTTGTCACTCTTCGTCTCCTCTTGCCTGGCAAGGTCTGTTGCTGGCACTGCTTCATCAACTGCCTCTGGATCAGCCACAAGGTTGTCCACTCGTCTTCCTGACCTCAGTGTAACAATAGCATGTGCACGCTCTTGAGTTGAAGAACTTTCGATAATGCATGCCTTAGGATTGTTCACTGGTTGGCTGGGGAGCGTTCCCTTGTCCCTCTCACCTAGGTGACTTGCCAACTGTCCCACTTGGATCTCCAGCTTGGAGATCGCCTGGGTGTTCACCATGGTGGAGTGTCTAACGTCACTGATGGATTGACCAGTCATCTTCATGAATTCTCTCATTGTCTCTTCTAATGACTGTGTCGATGACGTTGGGGGTTAAGTGGGGGCTTGATAGGAAGATGAAGCTGGCTGGGCCGAGCGTCCTTGATTTTGATATGCAAGAGGAAATCCTCCTTGATTTGTGGGCTGGTTCTGCTTCCAGGAAAAATTTGGGTGGTTCCTCCACCATGGATTGTAAGTTTCAGAGTATGGGCCAGTTGAATGCTTTTGGAAATTATTGAAAGCGTTCACTTGTTCCATCTCAGAAAAAATTGTCATCGATGGACAATTCTATGCTAGGTGCAAAGGACTAGCACAGACAAAACAACTATCAACTGGAAATGTGTTCACAGCATTAACAGGTTTTCCCATACTCAGAGCATCCAGTCTCTTGACAATGGCATCCATCCTTTGAGTCAACTCTTGCTCGCCTTTTAGCTCCAAGATGCCTCCTTTCTTAGAGTTTTAGGCAGACTTGTCACGACAACTCGTAAAATCCCAGTGTTGGGAGTTGTCGGCTATTTTCTCCAAAGCTTTATAAGCTAAGTCTCTTGTCAAATTTAGAAATGCCCCTCCATTCATCAACTCGATCATACTACGGTTGGACTGAGATAACCATTGGTAGAAGAATTGCACGAGTCGCCATTTTTCGTAACCGTGAGGCGGACATTTCATCAACAGATCCTTGAACCGTGCCCAACATTCTGAGAATTTCTCATCCTCATCCTGAGTAAAGGAACTGATTTCCTTTCTTGCCTCGTTTACTCTGGACATTGGGAAAAATTTGTTATAAAACTGTTTCAACAGTTCTTCCCAGGATGTGATGGAGCCAGGTACGTTGGAGTCCAACCACTCCGTGGCTCTATCATGAAGTGAGAAAGGAAAAAGTCTGAGGTGGACAGATTCCTCAGAAAATTTTTGAAATTTGGTGGTGGCACAGATATTTTTGAATTTCTTAACATGAGAATATGGGTTTTCATGATCTAAGTCGTAAAAGGATGGTAACATCTGGATTACGTGTGGCTTTAGATCATAGTGAGTTGCATTAGTCGGTGGCAACACTATGCACAAATGGGAACTGACCGCAGTAGGTGCGAACAATTCCCGGAGTGATGTCGTGAAATCCACATTATAAGCTCTTATTTGCTCCCCGTTCCCTTCTCTTTCATCTTGATATTCCTCATGCTCCTCCCTTCTTGGATTCCTTTGATCATCCTGGTGCTCCTCCACCCTTGGATTCCTTTGATTATCTCCCATCTCGGCACGTGCTCTAAGGGATCTCCTAAGATTCCTTTCTAAGTCGAGATCTAAAAGTGTTAACTCTAAGTTCAATGATCGCCGACCAAGCATACACTAAATGAGAAACCAAACTAAACTAAGAAAGCAATAACCTAAGTAAGCAAAAATGAATAAAAACAGCAAAAAATGGACTATGAAATCAACAAAAATAGAAATAGATATGCACAAACTAACAAGGAACAAAAACAAAAACAGCAAGATATGCAAAAACAGCAATGAACTAAAAACTACTTAACAATAACCTATCAACAACATGTGAATAAAAACAAAGCAAACTAAAACAAATATAAAAAGATGCAGTAAAAACAGAAACAATATTAGAAACAGAAAATAAAACTAGCTAAGATAACCTAAGCACTTAACAAAACAAGACAATTTAAACAACTAACAACTTAGACTAACAAAACCTCTAACTAAAACATATGCAAATTATATAAACAACTAAAAGCAAAAATAAACTAAACACAGCTAATCACAGCAAGCAAAATACTCAAAATAAGCAGTTAAAACAATTAAAATAAGTCTAACAATTAATTAAAACACAAAGAAATTAAAAACAGAACATACTGCCTCTGGTATGTTGATGCTGGAAGCAGAGGTGCACTCGAGCGCAGGTCAGCACGTTCGATCGCATACACGCAAATGTAGCAGTCTGTGCACGTGCGTTCGAATGCAACTGAAGTACTTTCGAACGCAGAGCTGCACTGCTTTGTTCTGACAGGGGCGTGCGCTCGCACGCAAAGGCGTGCTAGGTGAGCACAGGTATGCGTCTGTAGTGGAATAGGTCCAAGTGCGTTCGACCGCAGGAACTACGTTCGATCGCACTATCGGCGCCTGATTTCCCAAAAACTCTGTACATAAACAAAAACTACCAAACACTAAGCTAAAAATTAACAAAAATAAACTAAAACACGAAAAATAAAACTATGAACAGTATTGAAATTGCAAAAAATAAAAACTAGTAGAAAAATAACATTAATCTAAAAGCAAAGTTAAATTCAAAACAACTCAAACGGCTCCCCAGCAACGGCGCCAAAATTTGGTCGTACCAAATTTAGGTACTCGCAATTGTACGAACCGTAGTTCGTATAGCGTTACGCAAGTACCGAGATCGAACCACAAGGAACCGTGTATTGTTTAAACGAAATTAACTTTGAGTCTAGGTCAGTGTTACTTTAACCTAGCTCCCCTGTGGGTCATTGGTGACAACGAAAATGTAAACTAATTTAATGTAGAAAAGTAAACTAAATTAAACACTAAGGCTAAGGTTTTCACCTCACCATTTCAAGAATGCAAATTGAAAATGCTAAGCTAACATATCCGTCTATCTGTTAAAAATAACGCTTTATCTCTTGCGCCTATCGAAGGATTCAAGGAATCCGTCCATTTGACGAAAGACAAACCATAAACGGTTTAAGGCCCAAAGGATCCAAAGTGAATGTGTTAAGACACAAACTACTATGGATAAATGGGCGTAAATCGAAGGATGGAATGTATCCATCGGACGAAAAACCAAGAATAAACGACTACGGTGCAATCTCACTTGGTTTTGTCACCAAACCAAGTGAGAGACAAATAAGCAACAAAGAAATAACGGAAATAATTAACATAAACATAAACAATAAGTATAAAATCCATGGTGAGGCTACATCATCAACCTTAGTTGAGGATTTAGCCTCCCATGTGATAAGGAAGCATAAATGAACTAAAATAAAGCATTAGCATTAAATAATATAAAGGGTTACAAAGAAAAAGGGCAGAGCAAGGCCTACAATGGCAAACTGCTCTTAAAAACACGCCCAAAAGAAAAGCTCTCGACAAAATGGACCTAGGGTCCTATTTATAGACTGACAGGTCACTGGTCTGCATTCGAAAGCAGGCAATGCGTTCAAACGCACTGATGAATTATGCGTTCGAACGTGCACTCCACGTTCGATCGCAGATAACCGTCACGGTGCAAGCTGGAAGCGATGGACTCCTAGGGCCGGCTAGGGCAACCGCGTGATTTGTGGGCTGACTGGGCCTGCGTTCGACCGTGCCCCCTACGTTCGACCGTGAGTGTGTTCGAACGCACCAAGTGCGGTCGAACGCACTTGGCAGGGATCCATTTCTTCCCTTGGTGCATTTTGCTCCTTTGTGACCATATTTTGTTGTAAGGACCTGCACAACACAAAACACTAAAAACACTAAAAATAGTTAGATATTAACAGTGCTAAAGGCTTAACAAATATAAGTTAAAGGGGTTCAAACGTCAATGTTTGGCACCGGTCACCTTACAGAGAGGGCAAGAGAGATCAGAGTTGACAAAAATAAATAACTCAGTCACTCCTTTGTAAGAAGAATATTCCAAGCAATTTTCCACATAAATAATCTGAGCCTATCATTGATATTTAACTTCCATAAAGCTTGCCAAAATTGAGGAGCAATGGTAGAGGAAGTATTGTAACAGGAGGCTGAAATATATTTATAAGCAGAGGAGACTGAAAATTTCCCAGAAGAGGAAGGAGTCCATAGGTAAGAAAAATCAGATCCTAAAGAAATACGAGTGTTGAGAATTTTTTTAGCAGAGTTAGAATCAAATAGTGAAAAGATAGCTGACGTTTTCCATCGAGAGAGGATGGGATCTATTAAATCCCTAATTTGAAGAGCTTGGAAATTCCTATTGGAGGGGAATTTTGGCAAAGGTTTGAAGGAGGGAAGAGATAGCATCCAATTTGTATCTCATATAGAAGATGAAGTATTCCTAGTGACCTTAAGACAAGACCCAGCAAAGATAAACGGTTTTATTTTTTGAATACCTTCCCACAACCAAGAGGTAGAAGAGGGATTTGGAGAAGAGATAAAATTCCCATATTTGATATATTTTTCTGAAGTTGTTGAACCCACAAACAATCAGCATTTGTCAAAAGCTTCCAACCCAACTTGGCAATAAGAGACAGATTAAAGTCATGCATACGACGAAATCCAAGACCTCCAGCTACTTTTGGAACACAAATAGATCTCCATAATTTCAAGGAGAGATTTCTAGACTTATCCTTTGGGAAACCCCACCAAAATTTTTTGAATATTCTTGGACACCAGTCTTGGACTCACGTAAGAAGAAGCATGAAGAGGCCTACTGTATTTGTCCGGAGGGATCAGTTGTTGGGGAGTAGGACAAACTCTCTTATTATGACCAACAAGACCACAATCAGTACAATATTCATCCAAACGTTCATATTTAAAAGCAATCCAACGGGACTCCTCCCCAACACAAGGCATGTAGAATCCCGAAGCAAGAGGCTTAGAAGTATTTATCTCAATTTTGAAAGGAAGGAACTGGCGACAAATAGGCCCGGAGGAGTTGTTATTATCAAGTTCCAAAATTCTACCAATACCTTTGCCTATACTGATTGCATTTTGAGTGGTCATATATTGAAGTGGAAGTTTATGCACTTGAATCCAGAAAGCACAGAATTGTAGCCTCACTTCATCTATGGCAAAGTCAGGGGACCAAGGTTGAAAAAGCAAGAGAGACCCTCTGACATTCCAAGGGTCTTGACTAATAATACTATGATAATGGCTTTCTTAAGGGACAATAAAGAGGTACTTATTTGGAGCCATGACCTCCATGGACAAAGGTGCAGCAAAGCCTCAAACAGAGGAGAGAGTGGCACGTACATGGTAAATGTTTTGAGGTTTCAGAGCAAGGAGCTTACCAATGAATGCGAACCTCTCTTGAGGAGCCAGAGTAATATCATGAGCCACTAAATGATCCGGATTGTCCCACCCAAGAGCCTCAGTTTCAGCAATTAAAGCTTGGAAGGTTGTTTGATTCATAAATGAGTCTTCCATCTCCACTGAGAAAACTAGTTGTAAGAGGGAATTTTGGTGATGGGGTGTGAGATGATATGAAGATGAAGGGATTCGGTGATGGGGTGTGAGATGATATAAAGATAACAGGAGAGAGCGATTATATGAAGGAGAGGTGATGGGGTGAAGATGGCGTGTTATAGGGAGCAGGGCAGAAGAAAGTCAAAACTGAGAAAATCTATTCGTGAGAAAAGAGGGAAAAGCTCTAAACAGTGAGTGAGCATGTAGTGCTAAGGGATAGGATTGACCTAGCCCTAATTAAGCACATGGGGGAATTTACTGATATCCACTTTGGCGGGATAACTTCAAAAAATGTTTTTTACCAAAAGTTTCATTTTTTAGTTTTTGTTAAAAGTGTGATTTGATCATTTTTAGATTTTTTGGACTCTTAAAAGCGCTTTTAATTTTTTTACCAAACAAGTGTTTTTTTTTAAACAGACTTTTTAAATGTTAAACGTACTTTTAAGCCTCTCAAACGTAATACAGACCGTTAAAAGCTCTATTTAGGACAACCTCTATAAAGGGGGTGAAAAACCTTATTTAGAGTCTAAAAGTCTATGAGTTAAGGTTTGCACACAATTCCCCCTTCTCTCAAATCCTTATTTAATAATTAAAATTAGGGAAAACTTTACTTTAACTCCATGAATTTTCATACGATTTTACAAACCTTTTTAAACTTTAAAATCTTTCATTTTGGACCTCTGAACTTTGAAGTGCTCTCAATTAAATTTTTTTTATTAATTTTAGCGGTTAAAAATATAAAAAAATGGTTTGCTAGGAGTTCTTCCCCTAGTATTTTCTTAACGTTTTTCCAGTCTTACGTAGAACATAATTTAAGAAAAAATAAAATTGTAATACCCTTTTTTTGCCAGCAGATTAATTTTTATGAGTTAATATTTAGGTTCTAATGCTTTAAAACTTGTTTTTTGATTCAAAACTAAAACCTAAGGGTGAAAGTTTAATCCTTTAGGGATGGTATCACTCAAAATGGATTTGATCATCCTAAATTTAATGTTAATGCCTCAATTTTGGTGCTAATACCTCAAATTTGATGCTAATGCCTAAAAAAACCGATGGTGGAGGTCACTACAATTTTATTTTTTCTTAAATCATGTTCTATGTAAGACTGAAAGAACGTTATGAAAACACTTGGGGGATAACCCCTAACATTTTCTTATAAAAAAAGACCAAAATATCTCTAATTTTCTTTTTTAAAATAAAAAACGTTTTGAAAGTTAGAATTTTATACAAAAGTCAGGGGTATAATCGTCATGTAACATTTCAAATCTTACGGAGGGTCCACATTGAGAGCAATTGAAAATTTAGGGGTCTAAAGTGAAAAATTTTAAAGTTTAATGGGATTTATAAAATTACATGGAAGTTCAGATGACCAAAATGAAGTTTCCCTACAAATTATATTTGGTAAGAAATCCAAAATTTAGCACTAAAATTCTAGAAATTGACGTGGCGCCCAATCCTGAGCTCAGCCTCTCGTTGATGATAAATTGGTAACGAACGACTCCTTTTACACTGGCATGCCACCAACTCCTCTGCAGCTGTTCGCTTCGGCCATGGAAACCGCTATTCATAAACTTCCTTATTTCAAAACCATAAACCCTAGCTTCTACACCGCTCGGGGCACCGCGTCTTTTCGGGTCGGGCTCCGCAGGTCTTCCTCTTCCCTTTCCGTTTCGGCTTCGGACCGAGAAGGCGACCATGATCTCGGTCACAGGACCCGACCCGATTTCCCCATCCTCCACCAGGTTTTCACGCTGATTCTTCTTCAACTTTATTTGAATAATCATGAGAATTTGAAGCTCTGTGATTCTTGTTCAACTGTTTAGTTTTGCCAATTCTAGTCCCGCCCCTGGACCTTGTTCGTCTCTGTTTTCAATTGTTTGAGTTGAAAGCGTAATTTTGTTTTGGTCGGAAATGAATTGTTAGAATTATGATCAACCTGAGGTCCTATTGACTGTACAAAATAGATAATATTCACTCACTATAATGCTGTTCAGATTTTTTATTTTGTGTTTCTAGTATTGATTCTTCGCCGGAGTTGGATTGAACATGCGATAGAGTTCTTGTTTATATTCGGTGCATTTTATTTGTTGTATTAAGTTACCGGCCTTAACTTTGTATTTTTGTTTTTTTAATTTTTTTTTTCAAGGAAGTGAATGGCTCAAAACTTGTGTACTTGGACAATGCTGCAACTTCTCAGAAGCCGACTGCTGTGTTGAAGGCTTTACAAAATTATTATGAATCTTACAACTCTAATGTGCACCGCGGGATTCATTTCTTAAGGTACTTTATCTGTTAAGCGGGACTCGAATTTCCCCCTTTTTCTTACCTTGTGATAAGTATTTAAAATGAGATTGATATTATTAGAGGGAAAGCCTTTAGTGAGATTTTCCATCATGTCTTCATGTTTTTGGTACATGGTGTTGTCAATGTTGTACTTCCTTGTGATTTTAGACTCTCCTTTTTTTACCTTGTCGGTCTTAAATAATGCAAGTCACTTACTGGGTCTTCTGTGTAAAGTGCAAAGGCGACGGATGAGTACGAGTTGGCAAGGAAGAAGGTGGCAGCTTTTATCAATGCGTCGGACGCTAGAGAGATTGTTTTCACAAAGAACGCTACTGAGGCCATCAATCTGGTGGCTTATTCCTGGGGCCTGTTGAATCTAAAACCTGAAGATGAGGTGTGCTTATGCTACTTCTCTCACATTTAGCTTTATGTGTTGTTTTTATTTCTTATCCTATAGTGAAAATGAATTTAACCTATTTTGGTGTTACATAGATTAAGGAAAATGATGTATCTTGTATATTTAAAATTCACTTTGGTGGTGAATATTGCATAGCAAAATAGGAAAAAAGTTTAATCTTGTTCTTTTCCGAGCTTCGCGCTGCCTGCATCCAATGATTTCTGTGACTGGCTGCACTTGGCACCATTTCCTACTTCACCAGTTCTCTTCACCTTGTTTTATTCAATGCTCTGTATCCAGTGGTTACTGAGAAATATACAAAGATTACAAATACAAAACACTGTTCCACCACACAGAACTTGCACAATTTATTGATTCATGGGCTTTCCATAGGTTTGAAGATAAGATTTAGCAGTTCCTGACATTTGTAGGGAGAAAAGAACAATTACAAAGTTGTCACAAAATGTATGAAATACAAGCCTTGAATATTTGTGAAACGAACAGGGGCATAAAGCTATTGTAGGTTTGGGGTATTGCAACATCAAGCCGAGCAGGTGTATTAGTCGGAGTGGAGAGAAAGAGTGAAAAAGAAATTATTGAACTTAAAATCTCAGATACAGAGGGTGATATTTCATGGTACTAGGCTAAACTAGTCCACATCTCTTGTCTGAATAATCATCTCCTGTCTGCCATTTCCTTTTAATCATATTATCACTATGGGTATTGTTTCTATTTCTTCTTAAGGAACAAAGAATGTGTTTTTTATTTCTCAATCCAGGGTCAAGAATAAAATTTCAATTTACTTACCTCATTTTATGTCAGCTTCTGTTTGAAGTAGGTGTGCAAGATTCAGCAACATTATTATTTTGTTTTTCTTTGAAAAATAAGGGGAAAAATAATAAACAAACTTAAAATGAATATCCTTCCAGATGTTTTTTTTTTTTTTTAAAAAAATATTCTTCCGGATGTTTTACTTTGTGCCCTTGCACAATATTATTTTTTGGTCAGGTAATACTTACAATTGCTGAGCACCACAGCAACATTGTTCCTTGGCAACTTGTAGCTCAGAAGACTGGTGCTGTTTTGAAATATGTTACTTTAAATGAAAATGGAGCTCCAGATATAGGCAACCTAAAGCAAATGATTTCAAGGAAGACAAAAATTGTAGCTGTTCATCATGTTTCAAACACACTAGGTATGTTCCTGTCTTGAGTCTCTTCACTTTGGACATCTATGTTTCCTTATTGATATTCGAGTTGAGGCTCATAAATTTATTTTAATTTTTATGCTGGTAATTAACATTATTGATTGTATGAGAACTTCTAGTAGCTGGGTTTCCTTTATCTCTTTATCTTTCGTGAGAGATACTACTGGATTTATGCTGTCGTGCAGTTCAAATCATGTTTAATGTTTGTCTTCTTGACACATTAATGCAACATGCATGACCTCATTGGATTTTGGCTGTTTGCGGATATAAAAGCATAATCATGAACTAGTTCAACTTCTGATTAGTATGAGTATTAAATGAGCATAACTTTAGTAGTTCATTTATTCATTGGTTTTTTGTTTAATGTGCATATAATATCTAAAACTGGCATGTGATAAGCATTTTGATATATTGGTGAAATTGTGTTTAAGGGTTGTAAGCTATGACAAGGTGATTTAGTTGACTTAAAGTGAAAGCAGATTGTCTTCACTTTTTTTTTTTAATCAAGTAAACACAAATCATTATAAGGTGCATAAGGTGCAACCCAAGTACATTGGAAGTATACAAGAGAAACTCAAGTTAGTAGAAATTTTCTTCCCTTTTAAAAGTAAAATGGTATGTCATGTCCTCTAAATTATAGCACAACAGGAATAGGCTAATATAGATTGCATAGCTTGGCTTTGTCATGGTGTTGCAACGTGCTTGAGTGGTTTCTTAAGGAGTAATAAGTAATTTGTAAAAGAATAATTTTTTCCCTTCGGCTTTGAACTTATGATAGATTTTATTAGCAAAGGAGTGGAAATATATTGAAAAGCTTCTTTATTAGGGGAAAATGATGGCGTACTACATCCTTGAAACTCATGGCCTCAACCAAAATAATTGTCAACCATTCCATCTACTTGGGAGGAATGACCATGAATATGACTATGCCCTCCACATAAGTTTAGCATAGGCTTCCCGTGGTGCAGCCAAAGATTGATTTATTGGTTTTTGGTAACTTTGTGAATTCCAGGATTTATTGTGAATGCCACACAACATCAAATTGGGCAAAGTCTTCTATGGTTTTGAAGGTAAAGTCATCAGGGGTTAAAGATTAAAATAGTTTCTATATTTGGTTTACTATTTCATAAGTTACGGCTACTTTGTAATGAGGGGCAGATCTGTAATTTTTTTAACTCCTGCAAATAGATGGCACTTTGTTTAGTGAGCGGAGTCTAAAATTTTCTAGGAGTTTCTAAATGTCCTTCGGTTTTTTTTTTTGAGTTCCAATTAATCTTTATTTTCGGTTTTATTAGCTCTTCAGTTTATTAATCAATTTAGGAGTCCTCATGCTACTAATACAAAAGACTACTCATATATAACTGTGCTTGATGTACTCAGATTATAGATTTGAACAGAACCAAGAGTCACAAGCTTTTATATTGTCTTCACTCTTTTGCAACACCAAATTTGGCCCTTCTTATCTATGGAAAGCCTAAAACACCATATATTTCCCTACCAAATAGCCAATCAAACCAGCCATAGTTTCCCAAATCCAACCGCTATTCAATCTTTGAATCCTAATCCTTTTTAGTCAGCCCTAACTCGTCTACCACTGTTCCCACCACTTTAGATGTGCTCCCTGTCTCTAGATTAATCAGAGCTGAAATTGCATTTGCTGAAAAAAAAAAATTAAACATTACGAGAGCTCACAAATAATTCTTGATGGTTTTGTTTTTCCTAAACTAAAAATAGAAAACGATTTCAAGAAACATCATTTTGATGTTCTCAAGAAAAATCATTTCAACTTACAGTTTCACTGTTTCAAAAAAAAAGAAAAAAACTTACAGTTTTCACAAATCTGAAAACAAAAATGCCTACCCAAACAGAATACTCAGTTTTTTTGTTCTGAAAACAGAAAACTCTTCTTAAGAGAACAAATTCAATCATGCCGTAAGGTTTTTCTTATTGGACTACCCAATGTTTGTTTTTGGGCTCCTTTATATACTTTTTGTGTACTCAGAGGCGTGTTTGCGCTTTCCTTGTTTCGGGTTGTATCGGGTTTTGTTTTTGGGTTTCCTTTGTATGCTTGAGGTGCTTTGCATTGTCCTTGTGTACTTAGAGGCGCTTGGCGCTTTTTTTTTGTATATAATACACCGACTTATCAAAAAAAATGTTAGTTTTTACTTAGCCATTTGTTGTGCATGATTGCTTATTTCTACTGAATACTAACGAGTTGATCTCATTGGTTTATATGAATATTTTTTCACTGTTTTCTCTATTTTTTTTAGTAGGATTCTATTTCTTTATGCAATTAATTGCATGCTACTTTTAGGATAATAATTTAGAGAAACAAGTAAATCCCATATTCATTTTTCTGTAGCTTCTGTGCTTCCTATTGAAGAGATTGCACATTGGGCACATGATGTTGGGGCAAAAGTGCTCTTGGATGCCTGTCAGAGCGTTCCACACATGGTCGTCAATGTACAGAGCCTTGATGTTGATTTTCTTGTTGCATCTTCTCACAAGGTTAGTGTACTGCCTTACATGCGAGTTCTTAGCCTTATGGCTGAGTATAATAAGTTTAAGAAATAAACATTCTTCAGATGTGTGGGCCTACAGGCATTGGATTCTTATATGGAAAGAGTGATCTATTGTCCGCCATGCCTCCGTTTCTAGGTAAGTTAAAATCTCATCCACCTGGAATTTCAATTATTGTCCCGCAAANCCTACAAAACCCCCCCCCCCCCCCCCACCACCCCCCCACCCCCAAAAAAAAAAAGAAAAAAGAGATTTTACATAAATTGGTATAACTTGAAACGGATCCTATTGTTGATTTTTTCTCTCTTTCTAGGTGGTGGAGAAATGATCTCTGACGTATATCTGGATCATTCCACTTATGCCGAACCTCCATCTAGGTTTGTGAGCTTATTTACATCTTGACCAAATTCACATGCTTGCATCATGTGCATGTGTGTGTGTTTAAGTTGGTACCTTGGTGGCAGTATATATGTGCAAGATCCCACTTGCAATTTAACCAAGGCTAAAAATTATCTAGTAGATGCTTGAGCTTTCCTTCAAAATTGAGGTCTTTGTTGAAATCCATTTGCTTAGCGAATGTGTATCAGTAACCACTTAATACAATACATGTGGGAAATACTTTTAGAAACATGAGGGAATATGCTTATGAAGCCCATGGCAAAGAGAAAGGTAACGTGTGGAGACTTGTTTCCCAGGAAAAAAAAAAAAAGAAAAAGAAAAAACAAATCCCCCAACATTTCTCTAGTCATTTTTATTTTTTAGCATGCTTCCCTTTGATTATATGTACTTATCGCTTTAATATTTTCATCTGATTCACATTTCCCCTCAAGTACTAAGCAATTGATAGATTGCCCTTTATTCTTTTGTAAGTTTTGAAATACAATGATGATGTTAAATTTTTGCTGTTATTAATCTGTTATAGGACATTATAGGTCCTAGAGATGCCTCCTTTATCTTGTCCATTAGTGCTTTAGTGGTCTCTAATTTGTCATTGAAAAAGTGGTCATTATGAAATTTTGGTTTCCTTTCTAATTTCTTTGACATTATTATCTTAGGTGTATTAATATCCCTAAGGGTGGTAGGATCACTTTGATCAAAAGCATTCTATCCAGTTTGCCTACTTATTTTTAGTCCCTTTCGCCCATCCTTGTTGGAGTTGCTAACCATATTGAGGAACTTCAGTAGGATTTCTTGTGGGTGGAGTCGGCAATGATTTTTAATTTCATCTAGTCAGTTGGTCACTTTTGTTCAATTGAGATCTATTGGGGAAATAGTTATGAGAATATATCACGGAGAGGCAGGCTTTGTGAAGATTAGTGGTGGAGGTTGAATATGACAGCATGTGGGGAGAGTCGTGCTCCAATGCAATGTTTGGGTCTTATGGTGTTGGGGTGTGGAAGAACAATTTTTTTTTTTGGGGTGGGGTTCTCTAGATTTATGAGATTCGAGGTGGAAGATGGGTTTAAGATTAGGTTTTGGTATGATGTTTGTGTGGAGATCAGACCTTGATGAAGCTTTTCCGGTGTTGTTTAGTATTTCTCGGTATAAGAAGCCCTCAGTGGCAATAGGGTTGGCAATTCGTGTTGGATTCAAGTCGTGTAGACGTAATTTGGGTCGAGTCTTGTCGTGGCAGACCATATGCTGTTTTCTAACTGCACCTTTCATTGGAATATCACTTTCATCATATCCGTGCATGATTGGGAGATGGAGATGGTCACTTTGTTCATTAATCTCTTATACTCTTTATCAGTCTGAATGATGTTTTTGCCTGTTTATTCTAACTATATGGACTTGGTAAGCAAACATTAGCTTGCCCATGGGCTTCTATATATATAGGGCACCATATTTTGTAACAGATAACATACTCTAGTCTTAACTTCTCAAACCCTCAAGTCTCATTCTTTGTTGCCTTCTCATTCTCCATATAGCATATCTCTGTTGTATAATCTCTTCTTTAACTGAATTAGATTTGAGGCTGGAACACCAGCAATCGGGGAAGCAATTGGGTTGGGAGCAGCAATTGATTATTTATCTGGAATTGGCATGCAAAAGATACATGATTATGAGGTGAGTTGAATTTTTGTGCCATATTTATCTCTTTATTTTATTATGTTTATAATAATAATGGGTGGTATTGTTTGCAATTTTACTATACAGTTGGAACTGGCTAACTATCTGCATGAAAGCCTTCGTGCTGTCCCCAATATTCACATCTATGGCCCAGTACCTTCAGGAAATATCAACCGTGCCGCTCTCTGCTCTTTCAATGTCGATAACATTCACCCTACAGATATTGCAACATTTCTTGACCAACAGGTATATATGGGACTGACTAGATGTTTTAACTGTTAATGCAGAGAGGAAAAATATATATATAGATTGGAATGCCAACTAACATATCTAGTTTGCAGTATGGAGTGGCTATCAGATCAGGTCACCATTGTGCCCAACCCCTTCATCGCAGTTTAGGAGTCAGTTCAAGTGCTCGTGCTAGCCTCCACTTCTATAACGTTAAAGAGGATGTTGACGATTTTATCCGGGCACTCAATGACACTGTCAGCTTCTTCAATTCTTACAAGTAGACTTTATTTATTTGTTCTCTTCAGACTTTGTGTCAACTCTCCTGCTTTCCCCACATGACCAAAGTTTCATTTTCTTCAGTTTTGTTATGAGTACTGCTTTTTTTGTGGGACAATTGGCCTCTTGAAGTAGTGTATTGAAATTGATTAGAGATGAAATTTAGAAAAGCTCCTTGTTTTGCTAGAATCTGCATGAGCACAAAATATGGAGAATGAACTCGTTCATAAACTTAATCAAGTTTGTTCTCAGTAGAGATTTCTCCCCAAGGTTATAAACAAGCTTAACTCGTTGATATTATGAAATAAACATAATCATATTGAGGATGAGGAGAAGAAAGGGAAAGAGTATTATAGTTAATGGCCTAAAAGTCGGCTGATTAACAAATACAAATATAAAGACATGTCACATGCCATGAATGATATTTAATTATTAATGAACGGAGGTTAAGGCAGATACCATAATAGGGCTTCATTTAGTTAATGCAACTCTAAATATCTTCTTCATAATTAAAGAAGAAAAAAAAAAACCTAAACTAAAAATATGAGTCAATCATGGTGTAAGGTTCTGTTGATAAAGAATATATAAAAGTCAAGAAAATAGGTCGCGTTTTTTAAAGAATCTGCAATTGATGTGGAAGTGCACTTATCTTTTCATTTCCATTGCTTTAACAACATAAAAGCAGGGAAGTGCCCTTAAGTGACCACATTATAATATAATATAATATATCATATTATAATTGATACGAAAAACTCTCTTATTCTTTAACGTGACACCTGCAAAATTGTAGTAGAAAGCTGACGTAGAGAGTCTAAATAACCTGAGAGTTTGTGATAACGATGGCATAGCCAAATGTAGAATAGCTATGAACTGTATCCCATGGTTTAAAGCACTACTAGAGGTCATTTTAGGTTCCACTTGAAAAAGATAAGCCTTTTTCCCCATCTCCGGTTTAGGTTAGGTGAAAATATCCCTGCTACATATTTTTCCCCTCTCTCTCTCATTTTGCTTTTAACATATTTGGGTCCTTAGGTTTCTTTTTTGGCCCAAAAGAAAGAAAAAGTTTGATAGCAAGGAGGCAGTGGGGAAGTTATCAGTTTGAAGCATATAATATATACTCCAACTTCGTTCCAAAGATTACTTCAACTCTACTTTATAATAATCAATTGGGTCGCCTTGCCCGGCTCTCTGATTTGGAAGCATAAATCCTGTTTTTTGAAAATTTGTGATTGACCCCAAACTTTAATTGATAGAGAATATCTGTTTATGCTCAAAATTGTTTAGATTGCTCTATGAAGTGTTGCCAATGGATGGACCTCTCTCTCACAAAAAAAATTGTGTGTACTAAGGGTTAAATATGTAGGGTACAACTTGGGTTTTAAAATGAAAGTCGGTTCTAAATAATAACTGTTTGTTGCAGGCTCGCTCGATTGTGAGTTTATTAAATTTTCAGGTTTCAATATCTCACTTGATGCACAACTTTGATCAATCGAACTCTTGGGTTTATGTATCATTTTCAATGCACTACTTCGCTCAATCGTTTATCAATTGAAGGGTCAATCGAACTCTCAGGAATTTGTATCATTACATATCACATTGGTTCGATTGATCATGCATGGATCTAAGCCTTGAAAAGTCTTGAATTCTTAATGCCTTTGGATGATTTAGTTGATTATTGTAAAGCTGTAACGGTATATATATGCTCAGCTCCATTCAGGCATTCTCGTGTACATGTTCATGCTTCATGCAATGAACTTACCATACTCTTTTACTTTCATATTCATCCATCATTCAACATCCTTTCATTAATATACTACTTTCAAATATATCATAAAAACATGTAAAATCGTCGAAAGTTATCATTATAAAACTAGCAACATAACGTACAATTTGCGGCTTGATTTCAATTCATGTATCATATTTTCTTTAAACTTTAAAATATGTTCTTTTCCTCGGTAAGTAAAATACTTACCAATGTCCGCTTTGACATTTGAGAAAGATCCCAACTCAAGCTTTGCAATGCCCACTAAACTTTTCACATTACAAATATATTACTACTTTATTTTAACTCTAGCGAACTCAATAATACTTGTATATCAAGAATCAACCTCCCATGGCAACCCATAGAAAGTTTGGGTTTTGTTTATTACACTTCCACTAATTAATTTAGGGGAAAAAAAGAGAAAAAGAAAAAAGAGTCTATATGGTTTACCCAGTTTAAAATTAGCTTCTTCTTGTACCAAAATAAATTCAAAGGTCCATGAGGTATGCCCAAAAAAATAATTTTGTTCATGAAGTCAAATTCCATCAAAACAATTGACGGATTACGTTAGTGTGCTATGTCAATGCTAATAAAATGATAACACGTATTATTATTAATAAAAATATATAAAAATTAAAAAATTAAATTTTTTTAATAAAGAAAAATTAAGGGGGTGGCTCACCTAAACCTATGGGGTTGGTCGGAAAAAGTCGGCCCACCGTCGATTAGTCAATAGAATATTTTAATTTATGTACAATATGGTTGGATCAGTTGTCAACGAACTAAGACAACTAAAAAATTGGACTATGTTCATAAATTAAAATATTTAATTTAATTTATGACGATTTTAACTAAAAAATCATCAACCTAACTAAAAAATTGGACAATAGGGTTGGATCAGCATTTTGGATTAGTTGTCGACGAACATAGTCCAAATTTTTTTTCTTCTCAATTTAGGTTTTCTTTCTCTCAGAGCGCCGCATTTACACAGGGAAGGTAACTCCAAGCTAGGGGAGGAGGGATGGCCGTTGGCTGCCTCCCTTTTCCCCTTGCCCTCTTCACATCGGGTGCTAGTAGTTTACCTGATGCTCCTAGCCCTATTACCTCCTATTCTTTTGCCTTTTTATTGGTGTGTTATTTTTCTGTTGCTTTTGCTTGTTTGGCACACTTTGTGGGTGCTGCTCTTGGAGGATTCACTCAAACTCTCCCCCTCCAGTTTGTTTTGTGTGTGTCACCGATCTTCTCCGTGTCCACTTTGCCACCCACTGTCCGTTGCTTTGTCATTTCTCGCGTCTCCATCGTGTTGAGCTTCCAACGCCACCTTCCGCGTCGGTTTCCAGCCTGCACGCGATCGGCTCCCTTCAGGCTGCAGTTATCAACATAGTGTTTTTTTTCTTTTCTTTTTTTCTATATTGTTGGTTTCCTTTCTTCCTTGTTGTTGGTTGTCTTTTTCATTTTATCCCTTTATTTTTCTGTACATTTTCATTCCTGTTTCTGCTTGTAATAAGGCTATATCCTTTCTCTTTGATCTGCTTGTTTCTGCGTTGGTCCAGACCTGAGGTTGTGGTTTTAAACGATTTCCTGGCTTTCGGGTTGAGGAGGATGAGTTTCGGCATAAGGATTTTGCTCTCTGGGCCAAGGAATAAGCACTACCTATGCATTTGATGGTGTCTGTTTGGTGCAGATTTGATGTTAAACTTAATGTATAGACATGGGTTAGCAGATATTTTTGGTTATGGTTGATTGATTTGATGTTGACGTCTATAACTTTAGTTTCGGCTATGATTTGCTTTCAAAGTTATTTTCTTCTGTTTGTAAGAGTTCTTGCTCACGGCCTTTTATCAATGAATGGGTATGGTATGTTTCCCCTTTAAAAAAAAAAAATGTTGTCTTGACAAACCCAACTTGACTAACTATATATTATTTTAATTTTTAATTTTTTTTTTTGTTTTTGTTTTTTTGACCTTTTCTACTATTATGCTCTAAGCGTTTACATTCTACTCAATAAATATTTAGCTAAAAAACACTTTTTTTTTTTTTTTTTTTTCTACTTTAGCTACCATCTTTTTCAAAACACCCATAACTATTTAACATTTTAGCTATTCACTATTACTTTTTCATTTAAAATATTCTTTCTTTATTTACTTTTACTATTCTCAAAGAAGAGAGATAATTAAATTGATTTTTTTATTAATATAGAAAAAAAATAAAATAAAATAAAAAATTGTTGTAGGGCTAACCCACGGCCAAGTTGTGGGTTCCAATTTTTCTTTTTTCTTTTTTTTTTTAGAATTTATAATTATTAAATAATTCAATAATTTTTAAATATTGTGGTATAAGGAGCATTTCACCTATATAACCACAAATCTTAATAGTAGGTGTGACATTGCAAGTTTTTTTAAGTTAGTTACACTAAATTGAGAATTTTTAAAGTTTAGAGAAATGATTGCACAAGTGTTAAAAGTTTATGGGGGTTAAAGTGAAGTTTCTTATTATTATTATTTTTTTCGTCTTTGAGAATGTATTTGCGATAGAATAATGGTGAGACCCAATACATGCAATATTTGATTTAAATGGGTAAGTGATTTGATGGAGTCAAGGTTCGATCTTAGAACCTTTGTCACTAATACTATGTTAAATCATCACTTTTCCCATAAGCTTAACCTTGTAGGAAGAGATAAATTTAATCACTTAATTATTACATTAACAATAATAACCAATTTAAGCACATCACTCAACAACAATAACATCAACAATACAATTGGGAACTTTCTAAAGATAAATCTCTTCCTCAATAGCGAAAGCGCCACCTTTACAAGGTGGTGCGCCACCTCATTAGCAATGCGCCTGACATGGTTAACTTTTCATGGTTTGAGACTATTTAAGACTTCGCGAGCTTTCTCAATCAAATGCCCATATTTATTTAAAATTCCATCCTCTCTCTGCAGTGCCTATACCACCTAAAGAGCGTCACCATGTTTATTCGGGGGTTGCTAATTATTTCAAGTAGCTTTTATGTAGGGATTAAAAAACAACAACAACAAGACAACCTTCAAGCATGGACGAACATAGAGGGGGTCACAACTAACTTTAAGCAGAGATGGGAAAAACATCTTCATGTGGCCTTAGTAGAGGGCATATGATTCTTTTCATTTCATAGTCAAGATTTAAAGTTGATATATTTAAATATTTAATAGTATACATGATGTCAATTATTTAAAATTTTAAAAAACATGTCAGTATTGACATTATATACACTGTTAAATGCACTAACTTTAATAAACACAACCGCTCCACCTTAGTCGGTTAGTGGTTATTAAAATAGCCACCGATTAGAGATTATTTGAAGTTAAAACTGCACTGCATAACTGCTTTTTTAATATAGATCTTTTGGACCTATTTTTGGCCTTCTTGGANATGTTAAATCATCACTTTTCCCATAAGCTTAACCTTGTAGAAAGAGATAAATTTAATCACTTAATTATTACATTAACAATAATAACCAATTTAAGCACATCACTCAACAACAATAACATCAACAATACAATTGGGAACTTTCTAAAGATAAATCTCTTCCTCAATAGCGAAAGCGCCACCTTTACAAGGTGGTGCGCCACCTCATTAGCAATGCGCCTGACATGGTTAACTTTTCATTGTTTGAGACTATTTAAGACTTCGCGAGCTTTCTCAATCAAATGCCCATATTTATTTAAAATACCATCCTCTCTCTGCAGTGCCTATACCACCTAAAGAGCGTCACCATGTTTATTCGGGGGTTGCTAATTATTTCAAGTAGCTTTTATGCAGGGATTAAAAAACAACAACAACAAGACAACCTTCAAGCATGGACGAACATAGAGGGGGTCACAACTAACTTTAAGCAGAGATGGGAAAAACATCTTCATGTGGCCTTAGTAGAGGGCATAGGATTCTTTTCATTTCATAGTCAAGATTTAAAGTTGATATATTTAAATATTTAATAGTATACATGATGTCAATTATTTAAAATTTTAAAAAACGTGCCAATATTGGCATTATATACATTGTTAAATGCACAAACTTTAATAAACACAACCGCTCTGCCTTAGTTGGTTAGCGGTTTTTAAAATAGCCACCAATTAGAGATTATTTGAAGTTAAAACTGCACTGTATAACTGCTTTTTTAATATAGATCCTTTGGACCTATTTTTGGCCTTCTTGGAACTATTTGTTTTGGCTTTCTTTCTTCTTCTTTTTTTTTTTTTCTTTTTTTTTTTTCCTCTTTATAGGGCCTTTTTTGGGTCAACTTTTAAAATAATCCCTTTTTTGTTTTTTTTTCTTGGTCCTAGGCAATGATTCATAACTAAGGCTCCATTTGTTTCGCTATAAAATGATTTACAGAAAATGTTTTCCGCATTTTTGAGTGTTTTAGTGCGACGTAAAATAATAGTCAAAGAAAATTTTATCTTTGACCGAAAATTCTTTTTTAATTTTTGGAAAATGGTTTACGGTTTGCAAAACTATAAACCGTTTTCCAACTTTGAGCATCTCATTCTCAAATCGATGAACCTTACCAAGACCCGCCCAGAACCTTGTCGGGACTTCACCAAAACCCATCCGGGACTTCATCGAGATCCATCTGGGACCCGACCGGACTTGCCCGAAACCCGCCCAGAACTTGACTAGGACTCGCCCAAGACCTGTCTGGGACTCAACCGGAACCTGCCCAGGACCTGCCCGAGACCCTATCGGGACCTGCCTAGGACTTGACCGGGACCCACCTGGGACTTAACCAAGACCCACCCTCGAAACTTAACCGGGACTCGCCCAAGACCTGCTCAAGACCCTATCGAAACCTACCCAGGACTTGACCGGGACTCGCCCGGGACCCAACCATACTTGCTCGGGACCCTCCCGAAACCTAACCGAGAGCTACCCAGGACCTACTCAGGACTTAACTAGGACCTGCACAGGACCTTGCCTAGACCCGTCCAGGACTTGATTGAGACCTACTTGAGACTTCGCCGGAACGTGCCCGAGACCTTCTTGAGACTTAACCGGGACTCGTTCAGGACCCCACCAGGACCTGCATGGGACTTGCTCAGGACCTCGCCAGGACATGCTAGGGACTTAACTGGGATCTGCCCAGGACTAGACCAGGACTTGAACTGGGACTCGGCTGAGAACCCCCCTGCCCCCCCCCCGGGACCTACTCGGGACTTGACCAGGACTCGCCTGAGACTTGATTGGGACTCATTTGGGACACGGTCGGGACCTACCTGGGACTGGGACTCGCTCAGAACTTGACTAGGACTTGATTGGGACTCGCACAGGACCCCACTAGGACTCGCCCAAGATTGGACCAAGACTCGCCTAGGACCCGCCCTAGACTTGTCGGAAAATATTTTCCTTGAAAATGATTTCTTAGTAAATATTTTTCAGCATTTGGCTTATACAGAAAATCAGTCGGGTCCCGATCGGGTCTTGACGTCGAAAAATGTTTTCAGCAAAAAAAATTCTCCAGTATTTGGTGTGTACGCAAAATCATATTAAAAAACTAAATTACAAAAATGTCCATGTCGGGTCTTGGGCGGGTCCTGCCAAGGTCTCAAGCTGATCCCGACAGGTTCCAATAGGGTCTAGGCGAGGTACAAGTAAGTCGTAGCGGGTAATTTTTGGTTGTGAATAAAAATTACATTTTATGGGTCAATATGATTTAATGAAAATATTAAAAAAAAAAATTATTTGTAATGTGTACATCAAACGCCGAAAAATGTTTTCATCATAAAACATTTTCCTGTAAAATGACTTCTTTGAAAATATTTTACGCCGAAACAAATAGAGCCTAAGTTTAAAGACAATTTCCTCATTAAAAAAAGAAGAAGAAGAAGAAGAAGTAGAAAGAATAAGAAGAAGAAGGAAGGTATAAAGATAATTACCCACATCGCCAATTTCACCAAATAAGCATAGCAACAATGTCACAATAATACATAAAATCATATTTCTCAAACTAAAGAACAAATTAGAAGATAAGTTGTACCCAGAAAATTATCCTAAATATGAGTAGGATTGAGGAGACTTATGTCAAGACGTGGAAACCAAAGTCGTTTTTAACATCAAAACGACATTGTTTCGTGTATCGATATTATAAGGGTAGATGGTTAATAGCTATAACTGTCTTTGCTTATTTCTAAAACTACTAATCGTCCTATAAAACAGGACACTAACTTTTTTTTCAACTGTCTATATAAACAATTGTGTAGTTAAGCGATTAACAATTATCAAAGATAATCCATTCAAAATTTAATAACTTTTACTGAAACTTAAAAGTGCATTCAATGACACTGTCAGCTTCTTCAATTCTTACAAGTAGACTTTATTTATTTGTTCTCTTCAGACTTTGTGTCAACTCTCCTGCTTTCCCCACATGACCAAAGTTTCATTTTCTTCAGTTTTGTTATGAGTACTGCTCTTTTGTGGGACATTTGGCCTCTTGAAATAGTTTATTGAAATTGATTAGAGATGAAATTTAGAAGCTCCTTGTTTTGCTAGAATCTGCATGAGCACAAAATATGGAGAATGAACTTGATCATAAACTTAATCAAGTTGGTTCTTAGTAGAGATTTCTCCCCAAGGTTATAAACAAGCTTAACTCATTGATATTATGAAATAAACATAATCATATTGAGGAGGAGAAGAAAGGGTAAGAGTATAGCTAAAGGCCTAAAAGTCGGCTGATTAACAAATACAAATATAAAGACATGTCACATGCCATGAATGATATTTAAATATTAATGAACGGAGCTTAAGGCAGATACCATTATTGGGCTTCATTTAGTTAATGCAACTCTAAACATCCTCTTCATAAATAAATAATAATAATTAAAAAAACCCTAAACTAAAAATATGAGTCAATCATGGTGTAAGGTTCTGTTGATAAAGACTACATAAAAGTCAAGAAAATAGGTCGCGTTTTTCAAAGAATCTGCAATTGATGTGGAAGTGCACTTATCTTTTCATTTCCATTGCTTTAACAACATAAAAGCAGGGAAGTGCCCGTAAGTGACCTCATTATAATATAATATATTGTATTATATATTATATAGTTTTGTTGTTTATATAAGATGGGAAAGGAGAGAAGAAAGTTGGATTTGTAGGCGAAGCTGCTATGAAAGTGTATGGGTGTCTCAAACTGATACACGCTCTTACAAATCACGAGAAAAGTTGCTGCTAATATCGGAATTAAAATATTAAAATATTAAAAATATAAAAATACTTTTTATTACCAGAAGCATGATCCTAGTGCAAGACAGCTCAAATCCCACTTTTTTCCTTTTCTTTTTTTTTTTTTTTTTTTTTTCTTTATCTATCTTTTTCTGCTGACCACTGGTCATGTTCATTTAATTTGTGTGGTTGATGTGGACTCTGAACCCACATTCAACCAACTTATGCATTTGTATTATGCATAAAAATAAATAAAAAATAAATAAAAGAAAAGTGAATTGCCCCTTTGGTTTGTCGAATGATTATGCAAATAAACTTGCTATAGATTAATTAATTATTAATACATAGAATAAAGATTCATCCCTTTTTTTTTTCTGCTTAATATCATTTTTTATATCTGCAATTTCCAGTTCAGTGCTTATCATTTGTTCTTATATATTTAACTTCTGTTGTGATTTTCTTTTATTTGGAGCCTAACTTTGATTATATGCAAAGAAAATCACTATAAAGCACCTTTTCTACTGCATTAAAAAAAAAAAAAAAAAGAAAAAAAAAGGAAGAAAGACAGGCAACAAGAATATTAGAAAGGTTTACTGCAAGTGATGAAAACAATGGCTGTAACAACTAGGTTGAAGCTGTACTGAAAATCATACAAGACCTAAGAAGTGTCGAAAGGATTTGTGAGGATTTTGGTTTTGGTTTTGGTTTTGGTCTATATAGAACATATATTCTATGTCAATATTTTTTCCATCTTTTTTTTCGATTCATTTTACAAATTCAATATATCAACTATTAGATTTGTGGACTCGTATGAACACCACATAAATTTAATGGTAGATTTATCCATTTACTATGGAGATAGTTGAAAAATGAATGGATTCTATCATTTCTCTATATTATAACATTTCCGCTCACACTTAAGCTGGAAACTGCTGAAAACTTAAGTTTGTAAAGATAATAAATTAAAAGGCATTGCGGGACAAGGTGGTGCCGGCGATAAGGGAGACCGGGAGGGCCGATACACTAACCATGAAAGTCTGGTGAAGAGGTAGATCGCACTCCGTCGTGGATCGTTGGTGATTTGGGCCCATAGATCACAACAAACTTAGCTTCACTATGCCGAATGAATTGCTTTCTAAATTCATTATTATTTTGTGTGCTAACAAAGTCGCTTTCTAAATTCCACAAGGACATTGCACTTCATCAAGAACAAATAAGCTTAAAAAAAAACCTATTGAGGCCTAGAAGATGTTTTTTAAAAAAGTAGATTAATTGCAATTGTTAAACTATGTAACGTACCCAAAAGTTTAAGACAATAAGCAAATAAATAAAACTATAATACCATGTCGAAGTATGGAGAGATCCTGCTGGTACAAACCCATACAAACAATTCACACATAATTAACCAAGAAACAATATTGGCTGATTCACAAACTTTATTTTCACACATAAGCTCTTACATCACAGAGCGTAAAGTTTTGATAAATCATAACAAAAAACTATGAGATTAAAAAATCATAGATACAATTAGAAAATTCTTACAATCAAATACAATTAGATCTAAGACATAGGTAACCAAATTCCCTAACTTTATTTTCCGGCTGTGAGGGATAATCTCACACACCAATCTCTACTCATCCTTGGCCTAAAAGGCTATGAAAACAACTCGCGTCCTCGACCCAAAGACCATAACAAAAATAACAAAAAAATAAAACTAAAAACTAAAAAGAAAAAATCTCCATTACAAGCAGTAGCGGAGGAGCATGGCTCTGTTTGATATGTTAAATCATCATTTATCTCGAAAGCTTAAACTCTTTCTCTACAACTCTTTTTCACCACCTCTCTTTCTTGCAGCTTCTCAAATTTTAATATAATAAATATTTGTTGAAAAATATTTTCCGCAGAATCCATAGGCAAGCAAACACCTAACTCTCTGCTNGAACAAATAAGCTTAAAAAAAAACCTATTGAGGCCTAGAAGATGTTTTTTAAAAAAGTAGATTAATTGCAATTGTTAAACTATGTAACGTACCCAAAAGTTTAAGACAATAAGCAAATAAATAAAACTATAATACCATGTCGAAGTATGGAGAGATCCTGCTGGTACAAACCCATACAAACAATTCACACATAATTAACCAAGAAACAATATTGGCTGATTCACAAACTTTATTTTCACACATAAGCTCTTACATCACAGAGCGTAAAGTTTTGATAAATCATAACAAAAAACTATGAGGTTAAAAAATCATAGATACAATCAGAAAATTCTTACAATCAAATACTCTCTATGACTTCAGCTTCTACTAACCCATGTACAATTATAGTTATGAAAAGATCTGCTCCGGACAAATTAGATCTAAGACATATGTAACCAAATTCCCAAACTTTATTTTCCGGCTATGAGGGATAATCTCACACACCAATCTCTACTCATCCTTGGCCTAAAAGGCTATGAAAACAACTCGCGTCCTCGACCCAAAGACCATAACAAAAATAACAAAAAAATAAAACTAAAAAGACAAAATCCCCATTACAAGCAGTAGCGGAGGAGCATGGCTCTATTTAATATGTTAAATCATCATTTATTTCGAAAGCTTAAACTCTTTCTCCGCAACTCTTTTTCACTACCTCTCTTTCTTGCGGCTTCTCAAATTTTAATATAATAAATATTTGTTGAAAAATATTTTCCACAGAATCCATAGGCAAGCAAACACCTAACTCTCTGCTCCACTCTGAACTCCATTTTTGAAGAATTTGGTAGTAGGTTCGGTGCTTCAGCTCTATTTGGCCAAATAGTCATTTTCTTCACAAAAGGGGATACTGCAGATTGTCCTTAGGAAAAGCAAAATATCCATTCAAACACAACATTAAAGAACTTGTAGTGTCTTAGGCAAAACAAGAACCGTTGGTTTTAGACTTTTAGTCAACAGATTGTCCTTTAATTAATGTTGTGTTTGAATGAATAATTTTAAAACAAAATCATCAAATTTAGGTTACCACCTATTTAAAGTTGTCATTGTTTGTCGACCATATTTAGGCATTAATGTAATTATATACAAAGATTATCATTATTGTAAAAACTGTTTCTTACTGCCAAACGCTGGATTAATTCACACATGCAAAACAGAAAGGATAAAAGCATGAGATCTTACTGGTGGGCACCAGTGAAAATAGTTTGCAGTAACTTCACTTTAAACCATTGAATTATTACGTTATTTGACAATCTCCAAACTTCAAAACTTTTCAATTTGAATCCTTGAACTTTCAATTGCAGTCAATTTGAGCATCTCCGTCAGATTTAGTCGTTAACTTCTAACGGCAATACCTAAAAATACTAAAATATCCTTGATTTTTTTTTTTTTTTTTAAGTTGGGTAGAAATATAATTGTCTTACTTTTAACGTTTAAAATATGACGGATGGGTTTAAATTGACTGCAATTGAAAGTTCAAATATTCAAATTGAGAAATTTTAAAAAAGAGGATTTGTCAAATTATATGATAATTCAAGAGTATAAAGTTACTCCAAATAATTTCAATGCTTAAATGAGTATAAAGTTAAAGTTTGAGTTTCGAGCTGAGACAAAAGTTTCTTTCATCTTATTCAAATTTTACCTTTTACAAGGGCACAGTATAACCACTCTCGTGCCTCCAATTTTTAGGTTATTAATCTTGCGATGTACGTTATTGGTTTGAGAATAAATTCCTTGCTACACACGTAAAGTAGGATCAGGCTCTGGATCGATTTTGAACTCACATCATTTTTATTGTCTTTGCATAACAATCTCGTACGCCGAATAGCTTTGTCGGCCAAATTTCCCAACCGTGATGACGGCGGTGATGGTAGCGTGGCTCCTTTACCAAAATTCGATAATTTAAAACGAAAATTTATTTCACAGTAATAGAAATAGTTAACTCATTAATTAGGCTAAAACTTAATTAATTATTTATTTCTTTAATCTTTTTTCATTCTGTTGGTAATTAACTCAAACATTAACACCCAACCTTTACAATAAGAGGGATGATAAAGACTCAATTTTTTTGTCAAACTTTTATCTTATTTTTTTTTAAAGAAAAAAACAAAATAAAAAATAAAAAAAAGTGTTTGAAGTAATAATAGGTTTTTTTGTCCTTCTTTTAGTTGGTGTTTTTTAAAAAATAAAAATTACATTTTTCTTCATAAAAATTGACCATTTTTATGAAGGAAAATGCTTTTTTCTTTAAAAAAAAAAAAAAAAAAAATACCAACTAGAGGAATGACCAAAAAAAACTATTATTACTTCAAACACTTTTTTTATTTTTTATTTTGTTTTTTCCTTAAAAAAAATAATAATAAGACAAAAATTATACAAAAAAGTTCAACTTTTAACATTTTCCTTACGATAATTGAGTTCAGGGATATTATCATCGTTAGATATTAATGATATCTATTTACATCTCCGCCTGTTTATTACCAGTCAATGGTTCCGGCCGACGACTGTAATTTTCAGGTAAACCTGAAGTTGGCCCACCGACCCTTACAACAACATGAGGGCATTCAATCTCGGCGACCGGTTTAACATCTTCTAAAAGTGATTGTTCCGGCGAGACAGCTGTAGGCTTCACAGTCTCAAAATTTGCTACAGAGGCCAGCTCATTAACAGCATCGCTGATTCTCTGGGTGCAGCCGACAACATCAATAAGCAGTGAAGCCACTGTCGCCACCGGAATCACTGCCAAGAGGTCATGGGTGTCTTCAAATAAGCCTGATCTCAGCAATGATTCAAGATTCCCGGCGGCGGCTTTTGAATTTGAAACGTGGCGGTCGGCGGAAGACGGTTGGCTCATTGTTCGGACTGCAGATGATAATTCTTTTAGCGCCTTGCCGCATTCCAGGCTTATTTCTGTGCATGCTTCCTGGATTTTACTGCGAATTTCTGGCGACGCCTGCGACTTCATAGGAAGATCATACGAAGCTCAGGAAAGAATAAATGGGTAATGAATCAAATGATCATATGGGTGGGTGCCATTTTCCATGGAAAAGTTTGCTCGTCCCAATGTTTTAGCGTTTTTGCAATCATTGAACTTTTAATTTTTGTAATACGGGTATTTCAAGATTTTTTTTTTTTTTAATCGTACTATTAGGGTTAAATAAAACGAGTGAAATGTCTCTTGTATTCGTGAAAAATTTATAAAAATACAACCGGTCGTGAGTCACCTAACACAGTTAAACTCACCACTGACGGCTAACACTTTTAACATTCTTTATTAGGATTTGACCGAAAATCTTAATGAAATGATAAAATTCAAAGGAATTTTTTTTTGGAATACGGACGTTGCAAAAATTAAACGTTCAAAATTATGATTACAAAAACGCTGATACCCGAGGGCAAGTAAAGTTGCCCTCGTTTCAAATGGACAAACTTTTTTGGTCCATTATTTATGTGTCTTACTTGAACATCAGAGTTGAGGTAGCTACTGAGGGTGTCTATTCTGTAGGCGCATTTGCGGGTTAGAGCTCCAATTTTAAGGTATTGTTTCCAAGGATGGCGGAACTGGAAGTGACCATGACAAGGCTCCCAGCTTGCAAAATTAGCCTGCAAAAAACATCATATGATCAATATCTGAGGCTTTTTTTCGTTTTTTTAAGTAAATTTTCAAAGACAAAGCGAGACAGAGAAGTTGTTGCCCACCAAGGATTCTTCAGTACTTTTTGAATTCAGAACATTCTTGTATTCTTGCAGAAACGACTTGTCATGATCATTAGTACCCTCTCCATCCTCTGATGTTTTGAAGTATTCACCTCCAAATCCTATGAATTTGTCAAGTTCTATAGCTATGATTATTGGTGCTCATAAATTGAAGGAGAAAAAGGACAATACAATTAGTTCATATGAATAGATTTTAAGTTGTACCTTGTAAGAAGTTGGCCAGCTTTTCCATGTTGAGAGCAATGAGATTGTGTAGATCTTCACCAGCCCAAACAGGGCAAATCAAAATGGATATGATCACACAGGCTGAGGCACCTATGATAATGGTTGATAGCCTCTTGTGTGCCAACTCTAATATCTCATCATCTCGAAAACCAGAGACAGATATCAGGGAGAATGTCAATATAAATATCAACAGCCCATAATCATATCTTGCCTTGATTTTTGGGAAGAACCGTACAAATGTTGATGTAGCAGCTGCAGCACATGTGGCACAAGTTCATTCGCTACTTATTATTCAAATGATTTGACTCAAAAACGAGGAAATATATTTATTCCAATCGTATAACAGTATTCTAAATAACAACGGCTCACCTTGTAAGAAGACAAAGAACCCAAGTAGAATGGGTTCACCTATATGTCCAGAGAGGTTAGCTAGATGGTGAGCTCCAACACCCAAAGCACCAGCTAGCAAAGTTGCCAATCCCCTATTCAGACCTTTTCCAAGAGTGGCTCCTGAAAAGCATGCACGTCAAGAGTTGTTTGCTTAATTGAATTTGATTTACAATTAGGAACGAACATCAGAATTTGTCTAGAATCTTCAGCATGACATTACCTACAGAGAATTCAAAAACGACAACCACAGTGACAACAGCCCACATTGCTGAGACACCAAAATTGACATAGAGTGGTTGATAGTAGTAGACTAAGGAAACCAAGGAGAGTGCAACTCCAACTTTTGCTGAGTGAGTTACTCTTCTGGGATCATCTTGGGCAAGCTTTTTTGTGCACGCAGCAATCTCAAATGCCTTGGCTGCAAGCCTCTGAGGCAGGGCCTTAAGGAAGGAGCAGCATCGAGTGAGTAGCAGCATTTCTTTCTCAGAGCTGGCAGTGCTCATCTCTGTGGCTGCTATCCAAGTAGTGGCAGACAAGTCTTTTTGTTTTTTGCATGAACTGATGAGGGAGGGGGAGGGGGAGGAAGAGGAGAAATGGAGGGCTCCAGATGATGCTTTTGGAGGGGATCTACAGGCCTTGATTTATAAGAAGAAAGTATTGTGTATGAGGTATATAATAATATTAGTTGTATTCGATCAACACGTTTTCTTGTCTTTTACTTCGTACGGCTCCAAGTACAAGAGAATTTACATATAAGGGCATTGTAGCTCTGAATTGGTGTTGTTACCCATTGTCAGAACTCCTTAAGGTAAAGGTGAAAGTCACATCACTGTACAACTGTCTTTTTAGTTCTTCTTGCATTCAAAATCTAATGGCGATTTCAAAAGCCACGCCATGGCCAGGCAATGTGTAGCTAGCGTTACTCAACATCTATATCACTAGTAATCAACTAGAGACGTCCAAAGCGATACGAAAAACTCTCTTTTCTACACTTTGAAGTGCTTATTCCTTAACATGACACCTGCAGAATTGTAGTAGAAAGCTGACGTAGCATTTGTAGAGTCTAAATAACCTGAGAGTTTGTGATAATGATGGCATAGACAAATGTAGAATAGCTATGAACTGTATCCCATGGTTTAAAGCACTACTAGAGAGTCACGCTGAAACACAGTTGATGCACTCTGTCATTTTCGGTTCCCCTCTCTCTCTCACTTTGCTTTTAACATATTTGGGTCATTAGGTTTCTTTTTTGGCCCAAAAGAAAGAAAAAGTTTGATAGCAAGGAGGCAGTGGGGAACTTATCAGTTTGAAGCATATAATATATACTCCAACTTCGTTCCAGAGATGACTTCAACTCTACTTTATAATAATCAATTGGGTCGCCTTGCCCTGCTCTCTGATTTGGAAGCATAAATTCTGTCTTTTGAAAATTTGTGATTGACCCCAAACTTTAATTGATAGAGAATATCTGTTTATGCTCACAATTGTTTAGATTGCTATATGAAGTGTTGGTAATGGGTGGACCTCTCTCTCAAAAAAAAAACAAAAAAAAAAAAATTGTGTACTTGGGTTTTAAAATGAAAGTCAATTCTAAATAATAACTGTTGGTCGTAGGTTCGCTCGGTTGAGTGTTTACTAAATTTTCGGGTTTCAATATCTCACTTGATGCACAACTTCGATCGATCGAACTCTTGAGTTTATGTATCATTTTCAATGCACTACTTCGCTCGATCATTTATCAATTGAAGGGTCAATCGAACTCTCAGGAATTTGTATCATTGCATGTCACATTGGTTCGATTAATCATGCATTGATCGAAGCCTTGAAAAGTCTTGAATTCTTTTTGCCTTTGGATCAATGATTTACTTGATTATTGTAAAGTTGTAACGGTATATATATGCTCAGCTCCATTCAAGCACATATACATACTGATATATCTTGTATGAAATCTCGCATCAAACATAACTGTCATAGTGCCACAACGTCATTTGTTTTTATTATTGTTTCATGGTTCTTCTCGTGTACATGTTCATGCTTCATGCAATGAACTTATCATACTTTTACTTTCATATTCATGCATCATTCAACATCCTTTTCATTAATATACTTCTTGCAAATATATCATAAAAACATGTAAAATCATCGAAAGTAATCATTACAAAAGTAGCAACATAACATACAATTTGCAGCTCGATTTCAATTCATGTATCATATTTTTAGAAAACTTTATAATTTGTTCTTTTCCTCAGTAAGTAAAATACTTACCAATATCCGCTTTGACATTTGAGAAAGATCCCAACTCAAGCTTTGCAATGCCCGCTAAACTTTTCACATTGCAAATATATTAGTCACCACTTACAACTTTATTTTAACTCTAGCGAACTCAATAATACTTGTATATCAAGAATCAACCTTCCATGGCAACCCATAGAAAGTTAGGGTTTTGTTTATTACACTTCCACTAATTAATTTAGGGGAAAAAAAGAAGAAGAAAAATTAGTCTATATGGTTTACCCAATTTAAAATTAGCTTTCTCTTCTACCAAAATAAATTCAAAAGTCCATGAGGTATGCCAAAAAAATAATTTAGTTCATGTAGTCAAATTCCATCAAAACAATTGACAGATTACGTTATGTCAACGCCAATAAAATGATAACATGTGTTATTATTAATAAAAATATATAAAAATTTAAAAATTAAATTTTTTTTAATAAAGAAAAATTAAGGGGGTGGCTCACCTAAACCTATGGGGTTGGTCGAGAAAAGTCGGCCCACCGTCGATTAGTCAGTAGAATATTTTAATTTACATACAATAGGGTTGGATCAATTGTCGATGAACTTGAGTCACTTGACAAACCTAGCCCGACTAACTAAATATTATTTAAAATTTTAATTTGTTTTTAACCTTTTCTACTATTATGCTCCAAGCATTTACATTCTATTCAACAAATATTTAGCTAAAAAGCACTTCCTTTTTTTTTTCTATTTTAATTAGCTACCATCTTTTTCAAAGCACCCATAGATGTTTAACATTTTAGCTATTCACTTTTACTTTTCCATTTAAAATATTCTTTCTTTATTTACTTTCACTATTCTCAAAGAAAAGAGAGAATTAAATTGTTCTTTTTATTAATATAGAAAAATAAATAAATAAAATTTGTTGTCGGGCTAATTACCCACGGCCAAGTTGTGGGTTCCAATTTTTTTTTTAGAATTTATAATTATTAAATAATTAAATAATTTTTAAATACTGTGGTATAAGGAACATTTCACCTATATAACCACAAATCTTAATAGTAGGGATGACACTAAAAATTTTTTAAGTTAGTTACACTAAATTAAGAATTCTTAAAGTTTAGAGAGATGATTGCAAAAGTGTTAAAAGTTTATGGGGGTTAAAGTGAAGTTTCTCAATTTTTTTTTTTTTTTTTTCATCTTTTCCTCCTACATTTGAGAATGTATTCGCAATAGAGTTTTGGTGAGTCCCAATACATGTAATATTTAATTTAAATGAGGGATAATTTGACGGAGTCAAGGTTCAATCCTAGAACCTTTGTCTCTGATACCATGTTAAATAACCACGTTTCTCATAAGCTTAAGCTAATAGAAAGAGATAAATTTAATCACTTTATCATTGCATTAACAATAATAACTAATTTAAGCACATCACTCAATAACAATAACATCAACAATATAATTGGGAACTTTTTAAAGATAAATCTCTTCCTCACTTGGCAAAAGCGCCACCTTTACAAGGTGGTGCGCCGCCTCATTAACAATGTGCTTGACATGGTTAACTTTTCATTGTTGGAGACTATTTAAGACTTCACGAGCTTCTTCAATCAAGAGCCCATATTTATTTACAATACTATGCTCTCTCTGCAGCGCCTGTACCACTTAAAGAGTGTCACCATGTTTATTCGAGGGTAGCTAATTATTTCAAGTAGCTTTTATATAGGGATTACAACAACAACAACAAGACAATCTTCAAGCATGGACAAACATAAAGGGGGTCACGACTAACTTTAAGCAGAGATGAGAAAAACGAGTAATGCTACAAGTCATTCTTGTGTCTATCTTAAGTCCATCCAAGATGGACACAAGATGAACTTCTAGAATTACCCGGGAGAAATAGCTTCATGAGGCCTCGTTAGAGGGAATAGGATTCTTTTCATTTCATAGTCAAGATTTAAAGTTGATATATTTAAATATTTAATAGTATGCATGATGTCAATTATTTAAAATTTTAAAAAAGGTGTCAATATTGACATCATATACACTATTAAATGTACAAACTTTAATAACTATAACTGCTCTACCTTAGACGGTTAGCGGTTTTTAAAATAACCACCGATTAGAGATTATTTGAAGTTAAAACTGCATTACATAACTACTTTTTTAATATGGATCTTTTGGGCCTATTTTTGGCCTTCTTGGACCTATTTGTTTGGGCCTTTTTTTTTTTTTTGCCTCTTTATAGTGCCTTTTTTTGCTCAACTTTTAAAATAATCCATTTTATTTTTGTTTTCCCATGAATCATAACAAAGTCTTTAATTCTTTTTTTTTTCTTGGTCAATGATTCATAACTAAGGCTCCGTTTGTTTCGTTGCAAAATAATTTACAAAAAATATTTTTCAAATTTTTGGGTGTTTGGTGCGACGTAAAATAATAGTCAATGAAAAATTTTCTCTTTAACCGAAAATTCTTCTTTAATTTCTGAAAAATGGTTTACAGTTTTCAAAATTGTAAACCGTTTTCTAACTTTGAGTATTTCATTCTTAAATTGACGGACCCTACCAAGACCCGCCCAGAACCTCACTGGGACTTGATCGAAACTCGCTCGGGACTTTACCCAAATTCGCCCGGGACCCAACCGGACCTGCCCAAAACTTGATCAACCCGCTCAGGACTCACCCAGGACCTGCCCGAGACTTAATCAGGACCTGCCCGAGACCCTATCGAGACCTGCCTAGGACTTGACCAGGATTCACCTGGTACTTGACCGATATCCGCTCGAGACTTGACCATGACCTGCTTGGGACTCGCCTAGGACCTACCCAAAACTTAACTGGGACCTGACTAGGAGCTGCTCGAGACCCTATCGGAACCTGCCTGAGACCTGGCCGAAACTTGACCGAGACTTGCCCAATACTCGCCCAGGACCTATCCGGGACTTGACTAAGACCTACATGGGACTTGCCCGGGACCCCACCTAGACCCGCCCAAGACATTATCGGGAACCGCTCGGGACCTGCTCAAGACCACACTAGGACTTGCCTAGGATCCACTTGAGACTTAACCGAGACTCATTTAGGACCCTGCTGAGACCCGCATTGGACTTGCCCGAGACCCCACCGAGACATGCTCGAAACTTCACTAGGACTCGCCCGGGACCCCTCCAAGACCTGCCCAGGACTTGACCGAGACTCGCTCGAAACTTAACTAAGACCCACCCAAGACTTGCCCAAAACCAGCCCGGGACTTAATCGAGACTTGCCCGGGGCCCCCCCGAGACCTGCCCAAGACTTGATCAGGACTCGCCTGAGACTCGCCTAGGATTGGCCCGAAACTTGACCAGGACCTGCCCAGAACTTGCCAGGACCCGCCCGAAAATTGACTGGGACCTATACTGAACTTTCCCGAGATTCACCCGGACCTCGCCGAGACTTACCCGGGATCCGCCTGGGACCTCACCGGGACTTGCCCAAGACCCGCCTGAGACTTGACCGGGACTCATTTGGGACCTTGCCGGGACCTGCCTGGGACCCTACATGGGACTTGACCAGGACCCGCCCAAGACTTAATCGGGACCCACCCAGGACCTACTTGGGACTCACCCGGGACTTGACTGGGACTCGACCTGGACTTGACTGGGACCCGACCAGACCCGCTCGGATTGGACTGAGACTCGCTCAAGATGTAGTGATCCAAATTATTAACTAAGTGTGAGTAGCTTAGTTAGGGGAGTTAATTTGAGATTTGGGTCACTAAGGATACTATGGGGTAATTTGGACTGAAGTGCAGACGAACGCTAGGTCTGGCGAACGTACGCTGCTGTCTGTAGTGCGGACGTAGGGGGCACCACCGGAAGTACGTTCTGCAAACCATACAAGCAGACGTACATGGGACCACCGGACATATGCTACTTTTTGGATACCCTTTGGTTAATACCTGGACGTACATGGTAGCCTTTGGACCACTAAGCAAGAACCACCGGACGAACGCCCTTTTGCCAGATGTCCGCTGCTTTTTGGGCCTATAAATACCCCTACCCCCTTCGTGTTTAGCATAAGTTGTAGATGTCCCCAGGCTGCCAGAGTGTTCCCAAAGTGTTTTGAGTGTGTTTTGTGAGCGTGTGTGAGCTGTTTGTGTGTTTCGGAACGTTCGTGAGGCGAAACTCTTGGGGGTTTTGTTTCAAGAAGGTAACGTTCGATCCATAACTTTTTAATTACGTCGTTATGCTACTCGATTTCTGTTTAATTGTAGTTGTTAGCTTAGATTCATTTTAAACCTTGTTTGGGTTAGCATTTTGTTAGCTTAGCATTGTTACATTGCATGGATGTTGTAAACTAGGCTAGAAGGCTTTTATGGTGTTTCTAGTAGCCATAGGAGTTGGAGAATAGGCGGACAGCGGAGAGAAAATGAGGCTCTCCCTGAAAACCCTCAGAGCGGATGTAGGGTATCGTGACCGGACATACGGCCCGTCATGACACGGTGGATGTACGGCCCCAAACCCGGATGTACGGTCAGTGTGTGACAGGGAAACCTTATTTTCACCAGTCGTCCCATAACTCCTGTTTTTCTTACTTTAGAGTTGTTTTAGTGGAATTAGGACTAATAGAAGATTTTTCACAGATTTGGAGAACCCGGATCTTTCGGAGTATTCGGAGACGCTTTTTGATCCAGGTGAATTTTAACTCACATAATGCTCATTGTTATTTTCCATGCACTGCACATCTATTTTGTGTATTGAAAAAATATGCATATTTTACAACTCTCATAATTTATACTTATTGCACATGAACTCTAGCATTTTGAGAAAAATGTTGTGTTGAACATGTTAACCAAGTGAGACTTGTAAAATGACATGTATGTAAAATACAGACAAGATAAATTACATCGTATGACATGGTACACCGGTACAGGCAGTAGTAATGGTCATGGGCTTACTATACATGTTAGCTTTATGGTCAAATGTGTGTGTTATATGGGGCTTTAGATCCATTGGTTTCGTGACTACGGTGCAACCATTCCTAATGATTCGGTCACTATATGACGAACGTTATTAGTTAGTATGGGCCACTCGAGGTCGGACTCAATCATGCCACTAATGTTACGTACGGTATGTTGTGCAATGGCCGGGCACTGGTATTGTACTATAGGTCCCTCGGGACAGCACCAACCCTGCTGAGAAAGGGTAATATCTCGGGTAGACCATACTGTTGAACTATGACTGTTGTTTACATCATATGTGATGTGTGTCAAATGTTGCACATTTGGACCCCTTAATTTACTATTGTTAATCTTTTAGCTGTGCTATTATCTGATGTTTTGGTTTAGTTTTGTGTTTTTAGTGTTTTATAGGAATTGCATTTTGTGGGTTTTAAGTGGAATTGCATTTTGTGGATGAAAAGGGCAAGCCTCTGGTGGAGCGATCGATCGCAGATCAGCTGCGATCGAATGCATATGCGTTCGAATGCAGGGCAACCACAATTGAGCGCCCTTGCGACACAGCAGACAAAAGTTCATGCACGAGTGCGAACGATCGCACCACTATGCGATTGATCGCACGCGTCCGACCTGGAGCGAATTTCAGTGTTTTATTAAATTGTAAACCCTAGTTTTAGTCCTATAAATACATATTTATCAAACTAGTTTAGGGAGGCTGCAAATTACGAAATTTGAGAGGAGAAAGAAGAGAGTTCTAGGGTTTCCTAGCTTTTGGATTTCAATCTTGGGTTTCATTACTTGTAAGTACTCATTTTTATTATGGATTCAATGATGAATGTTTTTTCTTTCAATAACATGAGAGGCTAAACCTTCAACTAGGGTTGAAGATGAAGCCTCACTTATGATTAGCAATTTAGTTTCATACATTCCAGATTCCCCAATTTAATGGTTTAATTGCGTATTGTTTTACTTTTTCTATTAATTGGATTGAATGTATCTTGGATATCTATTGTGATTTAAGGATACACTAGATGATTTTTGGTAATTCAATACAATCAATTGCTTGGTTTTCTTGATTAAAAGATTGGATCTTTCTTGTGATTTATTTTCTGGATACAACGGATGTTTCAATATAAATTGGATATTTGTCTGTGATTCACGGATACAGTTAATGATTTAATTGATTATTGGATTTCTATTGTGATTTGGGTAAAGAATGGATACAAGAAATGTTTTGATTAATTTGTGAAGCAAAAAGTGAAACATGCTTAATATTTATATGTGAGAACTTTGGGGAATATTTGAATCATGAAGCTAGATTGTTAATGATGAGTGAGTGTGGATTCTAAAACCCTAGTGTTTCGTTAACATACAACTTTCATTTAATTAGTTTTACGCTTTTGTTTCATTCAAATAATCACCATTCAAAAATTGTGAACTAGATTAGAATAGAATTATTTTAGGTTTAAATTTGCTTTCAAGAACACAACTCCCTGTAGGTTCGACCTCGCACTTGCACCCCCATTATATTGCACACGACTCGTGCACTTGCGAGTACATTTATTTTTGTACAACAATATGCATATACCATCTATTATATATATATCACATATAATGTAAATTGTCATGATAGAACTGCTTTTACTTATTAAACATCCGAGTTCATTACTAAACTAGCATGGATATTATCTACGTTAAAAACCATTAAGTCTTAGATTTACCCTTTTTATTTGTCTTTCCCCCATCATTACGAATAATTGCACGGTTTAGCTGCACTAGACGAAGATGCCGTCGGAGATTACTTGGGTGATCGCTTAGGACCTGATACGGGTGATCTTTGAGGATATAGATCCTGTTTGGCTTAGGACTATGTGGGAAGATAGAGGATTTGCTCGTGATGACATGATAGAGATTTTGATTTCATTAGCTCTTCTTAAGCTTAAGTCTAGGTTTTAATCTGTTGATCTTCTGTAAAATATGTTGATATTTTGTTATTCTGGGTTGTATCTATTTTTCTAATGATGGTCTGATGACCAGTACATTTGATGACTATTTATGATATTATGGTGACGTAGTACTTTATCTCTGGTATTTGCTGTGTGGTGTTTCATTTACTGTCTCTAAATCATGTAATCTTAGTAAAGTCTTCCGCTGCAATTTTCTCATTACGACGAGGAAAGTGAATTCTCGAAGGTCAAGGCTGGGATGGCGCGTCAAATGATCAATTACTAGTTAATTGATTTGCCCATCGAGGTCATCACACAGGACCTGCCCTAGACTCGTCGAAAAATATTTTCGGTGGAAAGCAGTTTCATTGAAAATGATTTCGTAGTAAATATTTTCCAGTATTTGGCTTATACAGAAAATCAGTCGAGTCTCAGTAGGGTCCTAACGTCGGAAAATGTTTTCAACAAAAAATATTTTCCGGTATTTGGTGTGTACGCAAAATTATATTAAAAACTAAATTACGAAAATGTCCATGTCAGGTCTTGGGCGTGTCCTGCCAAGGTCTCGTGCTGATCCTGACGAGTTCAGATAGGGTCTAGGCAGGGTCCGGGTGAGTCGCACTGGGTACTTTTCAGTTGTGAATAAAAATTACATTTTTTGGGTCAATATGATTAAATGAAAATATACAAAATATTTATGATTTTTTGTGCGCGTGCTAAACGCCGAAAAATGTTTTCATCATAAAACATTTTCCTTTAAAAATGACTTCGAAAATATTTTACACCGAAACAAATGGAGCCAAAGTTTAAAGTCAATTTCCTCATTTTAAAAAAAAAAAAAAAAAAAAAGTATAAAGACAATTACCCACATCGCCAATTTCACCAAATAAGCATAGCAACAATGTCACAATAATACATAAAATCATATTTCTCAAACTAAAGAACAAATTAGAAGATAAGTTGTACCCAGCAAATGATCATAAAGTCCCCAAGAGGTAGCTCAATGGGCTAGGATCACGCCTAATGAAGCGGATGTCACTAATTCGAATCTCCCTCCCCCCTCTTGTGGGAACATGTCAAAAAAAAAAAACAAGCAAATGATCATAAATATGACTCATTAACCAAAAAGTAGGATTGAGGAGACTTGTGTAAACACGTGGAAACCAAAGTCGTTTTTAACACCAACACGACGTGATTTTGTGTATCGATATTATAAGGGTAAGTGGTTAGTAGTTATAGCTGTTTTTGCATATTCCCAAAACTACTAATAGTCCTATTTTATGTGACTAACTTTTTTTTCAACCGTCTATATAAACAATTGTGTATTACGCGATTAACAATTATTAGAGATAATCCATTCAAAATTTAATTATAACTTTTACTGAAACTTAAAAGTGCAGCTACCATACTCGTCCATCACTCATCAAAGTAGAGATCCTGATCCCCCTGCGTATGCCTGTACGTTTTCTCGTGAAACACCCACTTTTTGTCTCCAAACTAACGTCTTTCAACCTATTTTCCACCAAAATATATATAGAATCCTCGCTTTTAAGAAAGCTCCAAAATAATAACGTGTGCTAAAAATACCATTTCTTTATTATATTCCTATAAAATGCCATTATTCTCTTAACAACTAAAATAAAAAATAAATGAAATAAACTAAACTATTTTTTAACCAAAAAAAAAAAAAACCCAAGGGGTAGATAAATTAAAAAAAAAAAAAAGCTTTTTTTGGGATAAATAAAAAATTAATCACTGTAATTAGTCTAAATTACAAACCGATATAAAAAATAGGGGTAAATGTAAAATCAGACCCTGTGTGAGTTCTGTTAGATGTCATGTCAACGCCAATCAAATGGCAACACGTGTCACTCTTGATAAAAAAAATATGAACATATTAAACTAAAAAATTAATTTTGTTTCTTTATTGAAAAAAATAATAATTTTTATGTTTTTAATTTTATTAATTTTTTATTTTAGTTTTTAAGAGAATAAGAGTATTATAAGAATATAATATTTAGAAAAAGAAAGTTTCCTTTTTGACAAATAGTTTGATGTATCAGTTTAACACAATTTAAACTTTATGGGGCTATTTCAAAAATAGCAGTTAATTTAGGAGACTTTTTTATTTGGGTTAAATACTTTCTTAGTACCTATGTTTTAACGCCTTTATTTTTTCTTGCCTAGGGTTTTTTTTTTTTTTAATATATCATAAATGATACATAGTTTATGACTAAATATGTAGATGGTTCTTTCGTCCATATTCTGTTAATAAAACTAATGGATTTTCACCTCAGAATGAAATTAGGGGGTGTTTAAATCACCTCCAAGGACCTTGGGATTAGCTTTGGTTTGCCACCCCCAATGGTCAAAATAGGAGTGGCCGGCCACCCCAATTGACCAAAAATGGGGGTTGCCAAACCACCCGCAAAGTCAATATGGAAGTGGCCGAACCACCCCAATGCCGTTGGGCGGAGGTACCATTTCAACATTTGTTAATTTTATTAGCGGAAGATGGAAGGAGATACAATTTTAGCATCTAGCCATAACCTAGGTATCATCAATGATACAAACTGAAACCTAGGTAAGAAAAAAAATAAATATATATATATATATATCTTCTAGAGTGAAATTTGTTGATGTGGAAGGGCGAAAAGCAAGAAAAAGATAAATGCTATGTGGACTTATGTGGACCCATGCCACATAAGTCAATGGTGAACTTCACAAATCTAATAATTGATCTATTAAATATGTAGAAAAATATAGACAAAATATTGAGAACTTATTGACCCCTAACATTTCTAAAAAACAATCGATGAATGAAAAAAAAAAAAAAAAAAAAAAAAAAAGATGCTTCTTGAGGACCTTGGATTTTTTCATCTTCTCAAAATCTTATATTATTTTATCCCACTTTATCCTTGTGTTCTTGCTACCATACATGGCTAGAAAAATAAGGCTGCTTTTCCAAATCCACATTCCCTACACAAGCAATATGCGAAGCATATTTGAGACTTTTGATTGATGGAGACAGAGTAAAGAACAGAGGATCGAGCACTAACAATTTTGACGTTTAGAATATTTACAAATGGGTTGAATATGTTCTCATTTTAATTTTCATCACTTAATGTTTGGAACATTGTACTTTAAAGTATCAAGTCAGTCTCCTTCGCTTGTATTTGAGCCAGGAGATCAAACTTTGATACCCCATAAGATTTGAATGATAAATTTTTTTTTTTTTTTTTTAAAAAAAAATGGTGCTTTTTCATATGTATGATATAAGTACTCTTGAAAGCAACCTTGTAATGATAGGGTATCTTAAGATCGTAATATGTTACCACGATCTATACCACTGATGCCCACGACGGCCACTTTATCGACATTAACCCACACAAGAGGCAGTATACACGATTAAAATGGCACCTAACCGATTTGAAACACTTCAAATCGTAACATACCACTGTGCTCCGTAACTTGTAGTTTTCAATGACTTAGCACTATGTCCATATATCATATCAACACTCATCGTCTCAAAAATGTAGCTCAAACGGCTGGGACCACGCCTAATGAAGTGGAAGTCACTAGTTTGAATCCCCTTTTCTACTCTTATGTGGACATGTCAAAAAAATATATATATCAACACTCCTCTGAAATTCAGCCACAAAGCTGCAACCCATTTGACCAGTGGTGGTGAATGTGATACCGAATAATACAAACCTCGAGTAAAACTCATTCTTGAAAATCGGCTTGCAAAGATAGGGTTCCCAGAGCCGGCGTGAGATGCTTAAAATTCGACTAAACCACCACCCCATAAATGGTATACAAAATGGTAGGTTGAAAATGAGAAAATGAGAAAGGAAAGGCATTGAATTTCATTACAAGTGGGATGTGTCATGGTTGAGTATTGAGGGCATGAAAAAGGAGAAAAATGAATAACTATATTCCTTGTCTAGTCATTTGTCCAAGGGATGTGCGGCAGAGAAGATAATGATGATAAGTAGGAAGATCGAATAGCAAATCACCATCAGAATTCAGAAGTAGATAAGTTTCAGCATTTTGCCATATGAATTCAATACGGTTGGGTTGGCTGAGAACCAAGAAAACCAACATCAATTTCTAAGGCATATTTGCAAAGGAATGACAAGACCCCATGAGAAGACTAGCAACCTTGAATGGGCAGGGCGGCTCGATAAATTTTGGAGCTAATGCTCAGGAGCAGCACTTTTTTCGCAATTTGTCGAGAAAAATTTTGAGATCCAACGCATCAAATTTAAAAATAGCGTTTTTTTATATTTAATTTTTATTTAAAAATCTTTTCTTTTTTTTTTTTTTTGGGAGATGAAAAATTATTAATTACATTTTTATGTTCAAGTTTTTCTAATATTTTCTTTTAATCGATAAATATCGCTAATCTATTTAACATTTTGTTTTTTAGACATGTTCTAATTAACATTTTTTGTGACATTATTGATCATATCTAGATGCATAATTATGGGGACACAAATTTCCTCCGAACTCATTTTAGATATTTTCGGGTTTCTAAAAAATATCCAATTTGAAGAAATTTGTGTCTAAATTATGGTAGACATCTATAATTAAAAGAAAAATATAAAAAAGTCTCTCAAACTACCAACCGTTTGCAATATAGCTCATCAATATTCGAAAGGTAATAAAGTAGCCCTATAAACTACCAAAATGTATAAAAAAATGCCACTTATTTTTTTATATTCCTATAATACCCATATTCTTTTAAGAAATAAAATAAGAAAAAATATAAAAAAAGCCCTCCAAACTACCAATCGTTTACAATATAGCCCCCCAATGTTCAAAATATAATAAAGTAGCCCCCAAACTACCAAAATGTATAAAAAAAGACCACTTATTTTTTTATATTCCTATAATACCCCTATTCTTTTAACAAATAAAATAATAAAATAATTGTAAAAGAAAAAAAAAACTTTTAAAAATACAATTTTTTTGTATTTATTAGCCCATTGATTTTTTTGTATTTTTAAATAATTGTTTAGTTTTTTTTACAATTATTTTATTATTTTATTTGTTAAAAGAATACGGGTATTATAGAAATATAAAAAAATAAGTATCATTTTGATACATTTTAGTAGTTTGGGGGGCTACTTCATTACATTTTGAACATTGGAATGCCAAATCGTAAATGACTGGTAGTTTGAGATGCTAAATTATATTTTATTTCCAATAAAATAATAAAATAATTGTAAAAAAAAAAAAAAACTTAATTTTTTAAAAAAAAAATACAAAAAACCAATGTGCTAATAAATACAAAAAGAAAAAAGTTTTTTGGAATCAATAAATAATTAGTCATTGTAGTTAGTCTAAATTACAAATTGTTTCATGTCGTATTAAAGTAAAATCAATGAGCGAATATAAAACAAATTTAACGGAATTTGACTCTAGGGACTTTTTTTTTTTTTTTTTTTTTTTTTGGAATATCTCAAGAATCATACCTTTTATTTTAATTTAATACGACATGAATAGTTATTATAGTTGGCCTAAATTATTTATTTATTTCAAAAAACTTTTTTTTTAATTTTAAAAAAATTGTTTGGTTTTTTTTTACAATTGTTTTATTATTTTATTTGTTAAAAGAATAGGGGTATTATAGGAATATAAAAAATAAGTGGCATTTTTTATACATTTTGGTAGTTTTGGGACTACTTTATTACCTTTGGAACATTAGGGTCTATATTGCAAGCAGCTGATAGTTTAAAGGGTTTTTTTATATTTTTTTCCTAATTAAAATGAAATAAATTTTGAGAAAAATATAAAAAAGCCCCCCAAATTACTAGCAGTTTACAATATAACCTCCCAATGTTCAAAAAGTTATAAAGTAGCCCTCCAAACTACCAAAGTATAATAGAAGAAATATAAAAAAGCCCCCCAAACTACTAGCCATTTACGATTTAGCCCCATGAAGTTCCAAAAGTGATAAAATAACCCTCCAAACTACCAAAAAATTGTATTTTGGCCACTCCGTTAGTCAACACCGTCAAATTGGATGAAAAATACAAAACAACGTCATTTTTTGAGGTTAAGTTACTAAAATGCCCTTCCGAAAAAATAATAATAATTTAAAAAATGCCCCCCAAAAACAATGTCGTTTTGAGGGGGAAAAACACCAAAACACACTAGAGACGAAAACACCGAATTATCCCTCTTCTCATTTCCTTCTAACCCACCACACCTCTCCAGCCACATGCCGCACCGAAATCCATGGAGCCACCTCTAGAATACACTGAAGGTCATCGCCGAAATTTGTCAGTTTAAGGTAGATGAGAACCGAGAGAGAGAGAGAGAGAGAGAGCGATTAGGTCTATGAAGGTTGATGGGTAATGGAGAAGAAAATTTATGTGGGTTTTGATGATTGGGTTCTTCTGATTTTGGGATTTTGATTTAGGGTTTCAATTTATGTGGGTTTTGTTGATTGGGTTTTTCTTTGGTTGTTGATCTTGTTGTTGAGATGGGGTTCAATGGCCATTAGAGCTTCCAAATCTGGGTTGGGTCGAGCTCAACAATTTGATTTTCTTTTCCATCACTTTCCCCGATTTTCTCAGCAACCAAACATAAAAAAGAGGAAAAAAAAATTGAACTAGAAACCAATATAAAAACGGAAACAAAGCCAATTCCAGTCCATACCTTGTTTGATGAGCCATAAACTTTCCCAAAATGCCAGACAGACCCGCCGACCCATTCAACTGTCGTTCGCCAAACCAACGGGAGACCCAAGCCACGTCGCCGAGTCTCCAAACTAGATCGTCAGAGACCAACGCACGGCTAGACCCGCTGCTGCCGGAAACCCACCCACTCTAGTGGCCACCCCTAAATCGTTTTTTTTTTTTAAAAAAAAAAAAAAATTATTTTCCCCTCAAAACGACGTCGTTTTTGGGGGGCATTTTTTAAATTGATTTTTTTTTTTCCAAAATGGCATTTTAGTAACTTAACCTCAAAAAACGACGCCGTTTTGCATTTTTCATCCAATTTGACGGTGTTGACTAATGAAGTGGTCAAAATGCAACTTTTTGATAGTTTGAGGGGCTATTTTATCACTTTTGAAACTTCAGAGAGCTAAATTGTAAACGGCTAGTAGTTTGGAGGGCTTTTTTATAATTTTCCCAATATAATAAAAATGCCACTTATTTTTTTATATTCCTATAATACCCCTATTTTTTTAACAAATAAAATAATTGTATAAGAGAAGCCAACCAAAAAAAAAAAAAAATCAATGGACGAATATTTATTTATTCCAAAAAATATTTTTTTTATATATTTATTAGCCCATTGGTTTTTTTTGTATTTTTAAAAAATTGTTTAGTTTTTTTACAATTATTTTATTATTTTATTTGTTAAAAGAATAGGAGTATTATAGGAATATAAAAAAATAAGTGGCATTTTTGTTACATTTTGGTAGTTTGGGAACTACTTTATTACTTTTTGAACATTGGGAGGCTATATTGTAAATGACTGGTAGTTTGGGAGGCTTTTTTTTATATTTTTCCCATAAATTTTAGGGTTAAATATATTTTAGCCTACTCAACTAACAATCCTTTTTGATAAAGCCTCACGAACTGACAATTGTGACACTTAGGTTCATTAAACTACCAATTTATTGCATTTAAGCCGCTTCTCATCAAACATAAAGCTATTGAATAAATTATCGTTTAATGGTCTCCAAGGGCTAGTTCAATCAGCTATAGACCACGCCTCATAAAGCAAAAGTCACCGGTTCGAATCCCTCCTCTCCCTTCCCCCTTTATGAACATGTCAAAATATATATATCTCATTTAATGTTATCAATTTTCAAAAAGTAAAAGGGCCTTTCAAAGCCCACTTCCAGGAAACCCTAACCTTTGTCCCCTCATAAAAATAACCCTCCCCCTCCCCTAATGCAATGGATGAGCAAATGAAGGCATCTCTCCCCTTTGTGTCACCGACTCACCACCCACTTACAATGCTCACATGTGAGCCAATCATGCCTCACTTGTCCGTTTCTCCTTTGAAGCCAAATACTTCCATCCTCCTTATATATAGATAGCCACTCAATGATAAGAACATCTTGACACAATTATTAATTCATTCCATAGTGATTCTTGTTGGAATATTTTCGATATTTTGATTTATTTTTCTTGTAATTTTATTATTTTCCTTATTTATTCTAGGATTTTTTTTTTTTTTTTTACCACTCTTAATCTTTCTATAAATATCACTCTATTTTTTTTTACTCTATTGTGTTAATACATTGATATACATCAATATAGTAAAGATGTAGCTCTTATTCTTCATCACTCTCTTTCTCTGGCTCCGCTTCAGCGCTTCCGTTCTTCTCTCTTTCATATTATATATCCCGACACCTACTAATTCTTTAAACTCTTATTCATCCCTTATACAATTCATTTTTAAAACCACATGTGGATTTTATAGATTCAATGATAAATTTGAAAAAGAAAAGATGAAATTAATGCATATCCAATGATTGCTAGGGATAGATTACAAAGAGTTGAACAACAATGAAACTGAACGTTGATATGATTTATTTCCAACTAAGTTTTGTTTGGGAGGATTCTAGGGTATATATATATATTGAATTGCTCTTTTTTTTTTCTTACTGAATAAATGCCTGATTCATAAATATTGATCCAAATTAGATGATGAAACAGAGTCTTATTATCACCTTAAGCTTCATTGATGTCTTGATGAGTTTAGGTCAAGTTATAACTCAATTGAACTTATAAAAAATAAAATTTAAAAAAAAAAAAAAAAAAAAAAAAGTCCTATAGTCGTCTAAGCCCCTCCCGTCATTGGTTCTCAGAGGGCAAGCGCCAGCTACTAAAATCATGCTCAAATAAAATAGCCACTCTGACCGTCTGTCATTCCTTTGTAATTAAAAAATTAAAAAATAATAATAATAATAATAAGAGAAGGTCCTAAACGACCAAATGCAGCCATGCATGTATAAGGTGGGCCTAAAAGTCATTTTTTATATATACACAATGTATTTAGGGCCAATCCTAGCCCAAAAGGCTACTGATTTTCCACCTTTTTTTTTTTTTTTTTTTCAAGAGCTGCTTTAGAGTCTTAGTGTCTATGGTATTTAGGGCTACTTTATAGGATTCTTTCTGGCCTTTAATATCTATTTCAAGTTGGGCCGTCGGACTTTGTTGATACCCCTGACCTGTATCCATCCCGGGGCTCCTATGTCCCTTAAAAGAGATGCTCTTTTGGATTTTAGCCGTTGTATTCTCTTTTGAGAAATTCACCGTGCTCTCTTAAGTACACACTCTTTTCACGTTTAGATTTTAAATTTAATAGTAATTTTTACTATCACATTAACGAATTTGCACATAAAAGTACACATACATCTCATTTCTCATGTTGATGGTATTTTTGTACCCACCTGCCACCGCACCCATTTTTTCTTCTTTTTTCTATAGCGTCTGATTTGAAGAAATGTTATAAATTATATTTTTATCTCATAATTAGCGGTTCTAACCAATCCTTTTTCTTTTTTTTTAACAATGACTATTCTCATGGTTGGTTTGGACTATCGCGTCACGTCAACATTACTTTTTCTTATTTAAACCTAACGTACATACCTTCCTTCTTCACCCCCTTTTTGTATTACTTGAGAGTAATGCTACATACGACACAAATATCCCACAAAGCTGATATGAATAAGATCTAGTAGCTCTTAGATAAACCATTATTAAAAAAAATTATAAAAAATTAAAATCCAATAATTACTAGACCTTGCCACATCTTCTGTGAGATACTTATAATAGTAAATCATGATCGGATATCCTTTATATCCCTCATAAGAACCATTCAATTTGATATCCAAAAGCTCTTTTAAACCTAAAGATAGGAACCAAGAGTTTTAATAAATTCAAAATTAAAATTAAATAAAAGAAGAAGAAGAAGAAGATAAACCAATCATTTCAAAGGAATCAAAATCTTCAATTGATCACTTCAAGTTCAAGGCAATTGATGTTTTTTTACTAATTGAATTGCCATACATTCTCTACATCTTTATATATATATCTATAATTATTCTTAAAATAATGCATAAAATAATAATACTACAATAATATGTAATTATTATAAAAAAATAAAAATTATAAAAATATTTTGAAGATGCTATGAAGGAGCAAGAGATGCGAATATACCCTAACAAATGATTAAAGGCAATTACAATCATGGATTGGAAAATGGTGATAGTTTGACACGTGGCTTATGGGAATGAATCGAAGACTCTTTTTCCACCCATTTTTATGGAGAATTGTTAGGGGTCAATAAATTTTTCATACTTGGCCCATATTCTCCTACAATCAATCATTAGATTTGTATAATCGACCATTAACTTATGTAGGGCCCACATAAATCTACAAATCTAATGGTTGATTGTAGGAAAATATAAGTCAAATATGAAAAATTTATTGACCCCAAATATTTCTCTTTTTTATGTGTTATGTCTTTATGTGATGAATTCCTTTGCTGATTCATTCCCATGTTAACATATGGGATGCCAATCGACCATCCCTTTCTTAACAAATTATTTGATTAAGACATTGATGGATTATAAAGAAAGATAAAACAAATGGTTGAAAGAGCTTTAAGCCTAATATTATACATCAACCTACCCCACCATCACACAAACATCAAAGCACTCCATTTATGGCAATTATCTGTTTGAATTGTTACTAATTTAGAGAAGTAATGTCAGATAGTTCATATAAAATTCACTTGTTCGGAAGGAAGGCGGTGGTAGCTCAAAAGTTACTTGAATAGGTGGGTTTTATATGTCTAAATTACTAGCAATGCGAGCAGGTAATTGATGTGAATCCTAAACTCTTTTTATTTCAACGAAATAAGTTCTCAAAAAACATTTTTTGTTGTTTGGCTCGTACAGAAAACGATTAACAGTGGTTCGGCGACAATCCAACGGTGGTATGCAGTTTGAGAATAAGAAATTCAAACTCGAAAAATAGTGTACAAAATTTTAAAATAAAATAATTTTTTAAAACTAAAGAAGCTTCTTTGATCAAATAGATAATATTTTCGGTTGGACTAAAATACTGAAAAAATAAAAAACATATTTTTACACTAAAACAAACGAAGTCTCCATAAAAACAACATTAATCGACATATATCACTTCAATTTTGTCAACCATTTAAGATGAGATGAGAGATTATAAGTGGGATGGCAAAAAAACAAGCAAGTGAGATGTTGATGTTTGAATAATAAGTGGGAAGTCTTAATCAAATGATAGGACTCAAAATTATAATATTTTTGCGTGCTATGAAAAGGGAGGGATGGCAACGTGAGTGGATGTCATGATGAAGTCTACACGGAAAATAGACTTCTATTCTTTTTTTAATAATCCACACCCTAACTACGCCATTCAATTCATCAATGAGTTGTTTAAGCTTTAATTTAATGGGTGTCCCCTTTTTTTTTTCCTTAAATGAATAGAGCATTATTTATAAATCGCTAAACAAATGCTTTACGGAGATAATATGAATTTTTTAAACAAAATCTTGCTCTATAGTGAAAGATAGTGCTTTTTTTCACGAGGCAATGGACTACATCATTGAGATGTCATCTAATATGATTAACCTTTCATCTTTCTTGAGTGTCTGCACCTCTTGGAGAATATTACCTTCTAAGATCACCCTATAAAATCCTAGCTCATGACATAGATGGGCTGTCCTCAATGCCGCAAGTGCCTCTAAAATATCTGGCTCGATGATAGAGTTGCCAAAACATTTCCCATCTCATCTCTAACTATCACACTGTAATGGGTATCCCTTCTATTTCCAATAAATACTCACTAATTTATTTTTTAATATATATATGGGGGGGGGGTTCTACCGAACACACTTAACTTTCTCTTCAAACAACCCTAATTTTTTGCTTATATGTATATATAAGCAAAAAATTAGGGTTTGAAGAGGAAGTTAAGCGTGTTTGGTATAAACCCACATTTTTTAAAGTGTGTTTAATAGATATTTTTGTTGTTAGGTTTTGGTTAGAATTGATGTGATATAAAAGTGACGAATTTTTTTGGAAAAAAAAATTGTTTAGTAATAGTTTTGAAAAGATATTGACTTTTGTTGAGAAGTGAAACGATGGGAGATTTACCAAACACATATTTGAACTTGAATTTGGCTATTGTAAGAGCTAGACCATTGCCTAATACATTTCATCATGACGAATTTTTTTAGAAAAAAATTGTTTAGTAATAGTTTTGAAAAGATATTGACTTTTTTTGAGAAGTGAAACGATGGGAGATTTACCAAACACATATTTGAACCTGAATTTGGCTATTGTAAGATCTAGACCATTGCCTAATCCACTTCATCACCACCATTATAGGGCTCTTGATTTGATAGGTTCTATATGCCTCCTGCAATATGATTGTTTGCTCCACTATGTTGCAAACCGAGGTTGAGTGTCATGGAAGGTATTGGTTCTGAATGCCATAGCTGCAAACTGAGATGGTGGGTGACACCCTTGGCATGCAAAGTTTATTCGATGAAAGCAACCAAGAGCTTGGTGACTAGTTTTTCCACAAATTTGACTAGGAAACCTGTTGGTACCAAAATGGGCAGTACCATTGTTACCACAATTCTGATTAGGCTTGACAAATGGTTGTTTTTAGGTCCATTGTATTTGTTCTTCTTTTTTTTTTTTCTTTCTTTTTTTTCTTTTTTGATGACCGGGAAGTACCCCTCCAGGACCGGTTGAGTTATGGAATTTGCCTGGGGCTTGACCCCAATTAGTTTGCATATTAATGCCGTCACAATACTCCTTAAATCGTTACTGCGTAAAATAAGAAAAAGGAAAAAGAAAAAAGTCTATATACCCTCCTCAAATTACCATCTAATTGATAATGTCCCTCAACTTTTAATTGTGGCAATGTCCCCCCCAATGATGAAACTACCCTTAGTAAAATAAAATTTTTTAAAAAAAATACTAAAACTTCTAGAAAAAAAAAACCCTAAAATTGATAATACCTTCCTCAAATTACCATCTAATTGATAATGTCCTCCAACTTTTAATTGTGACAATGTCCCCCAATGACGAAACTACCCTTAGTAAAAAAAAATACTAAAACTTCTAGAAAAAAACCCTAAAATTGAGAAAAAAAAAAAAAAAAATCCAGGGTGGTAGCCATATTTAAAAATAAAAAATTCCTTTTTATAAGAAAAAAATTAAAAATTTTGATTTTTTAAATAAAAATTCCGTTTAAAAAAATCATTTTTTTTAAATTAAAATTTTCGTTTTAAAAAACAAATTATTTTTTATTTTATTTTATTTTCAAATTTATTGGGGTATTTTTGTCTTATTAAGAAATATATACGAGCATTTTTATCTTTTTGCTAGCCTTGAAAGGGCATCGACATTGTTTTGATAGTTTGAAGAGGACGTCATCACAATTAAGAGTTTGAGAAGACATTGTTAATTGAATGATAGTTTGACGGAGAGCATAAACTTTAGTCTAAGAAAAAATTGGGAGACCCATATCAAGTAATTTTGACATGCCTAGCTTGAAAGGGGATGGAGCGGAGCGGATGAGGAAGATGATGCCATATTTGGATCAAACACCCTAATACCATAAAAGAATTTGAAGAACAATTTACTGCAGAAAAGATTCAATCTTACTCCTAAAGGAAGGGATGTGCAGTGCTTGGTTTGTTTCCTTGATGATATCAATGTTTGACTTCGTAAAATTCCTGGATTCTTAAATGATTTGTTTCCTTGTTGAAGATATCAATAATTGATCTGGCGAAATCCTTGATTCAGGATGATTTGCAAAAATTTTATCTTTTCACACAAACACAACAAATGTTAACCTTGCCCCCACCCTGTCCTGTTTAACCCGACACCTTAACACAAGCTGTTTCAAGACTCAGAATGCCTGCCTGAATGGCCATTATGTGTCGGAAAAAGAATACCATCATCAAAGGCCATGGAAATCTTCCAGAATCAAAGACATTCATCATTACCTTAACATTAACATTAACATAAGTAACATCAATTACCCAGGAAAATCCAGTGGTAGGAAAAAGAAATAGATATGCCAACTAAAACACTTCAACACCTCCATTTCATGTTCCACATCTTCTGTACAATGTGTGAACCACAGAACCCAGAATCCCTCTCCTGTCTACAAGATAACCATCAAGCTAAAATTAAATAAATTCAGGTCTTCCAGAGTGTGTGCTCCATTCACTAGCCTTCACAATAGTTGGGAACCATGGCTAAATATTCTCCTCAGATTCAGGTTCTAGAGGAAAATATTTAATTCCTCGGATAAGGAAGGAACACACTCGCAAAGGTTTCTTGAGGAGTATCTCACTAACTAAAAATCTTCCCCAACAAACCTCAGTCATAATATGGTTTATGGGTGACAAAAACTCGGTCAAAAGTTAGAACCACCAGAATCCGTGTTAGTCATTGCAAGCAAATTCCGAGCTCGCTCTCAACAAGAACCCGTATAGCAGACAGCCAATCATTGCAAGCTACTGGGCCTTCCAGTTGCAGCTATAGGGGCAGCTTGGGGATAAGAGCAGTGGACCATCATATTGTTGCTGTCAATGCCACTACCTGATCCTGCACTGCCCTTCACAGTTTGCTCCAAGAGGCGAACTAGAGACATAAATATTTCCATCCTCGTTATGTCCCTATTTGCCTGTATATGAAAATTGAAGTAAATTGAGATAAGTAAAAATCATAGTTCAAAGAAAACAGAGNATTTTTCCCCCCCCCCCCCCCCCCCCTTCTTTATAATTGAAGATAGAGAATACAAGAATTGAAAAGCACATGCCAGAAAAGGATTAGAACAATTGTGAGGGAAGCTGGATCATAGATAGTCAAGGATATCCTTGGGTTATGGGGAAGAGAGAGGATAGGTATTTTCCAGTTTTTCAATGAAAAAATGCCAAATTTTAAACCTTGCTTTCTTGGGAAGAGTTTTGTTTGCCTAGCTTCAGTATTCTAGCATTGAGTCTTGAGAGCGTCCAGCAACATTTGTGGAGTTGCCAAATGAAGTTTGGAAATCAAGAAGCAAAAGATCTAATCAAATAGAGCCTAATTACCAGTGTTCTTAATGTCCACTTTCTTAGTGTTCCCAAACGAAGTTACCTTTTCGTAAACTCAAAACTCACAACTAAATCTTTCTCCATAGACTCCTTCACTACCCCCTTAGACATTCCCTAGACCGGACTGACAAGGCCAATCATACTACTCTCAATATAATGCAAAAATGTAATGCACAAATAGCATTTAAATAACAGTTGACTAGTAAGGGCAAGGCTCCTGTTTAGATTATTACCTCAACTGCAAAACGTGCCCATATTTTTTCATTTCGAGCTTCCATCACCCCTTTCAAGATGGTCAAACCCAATCCTCTGATTATTTCAGCTATTTCTAAAAAGAAACCCCGTTCTTCACAAAGCATCTGTGAGAAGAGTGAAGAATATTAAAAACAAAATGAATCAGTGCTTTTACAACTAAAGGCTTAGAAGTCTGAGATTTTTTTTAAAAAAAAAAAATGTCAGTTACTACCTCCACAAGCATCTGACGAGGTGGATTCAGATCTTCAACTATAATGGGGCAGACCATAGATTGTGAGCCAACCTCATATGCCCATGTCGCCCCTCCCTCAAAATTGTCTTTCAAAAGCAGTCCACCTTCTTTACTAACAATCTGTGAGTGATTGTATTCAGGCAAGGAAATACACCATCAGAAGATTCCCATCCTCAATTGTCATTGTTCAGAGCATAAAATGGTGACAGCAAAACATGATAATTTGTTGATGCAAAGCTCTAAACATCATATACTTATACTATATTATTGGCGGCAAATACACAACATGCATACAAATTTACTTCTTCAACTGGGGAAGTTTATGCCTGGCTCCCAGTGTCATTGCACATGACATAATTTTCACACTATAGTTAACCTTATTTTTCAATCAACTTCAAACAGAGGCTTGATAAACAGAGAAACAAGGTAAATTTCCCACTGCCCATACCTTGGACTCCCCAGTTTGTTTTAGCTTGTCCGCATGCTTTGTGACACTTTGCAAGAAAAGCATATGCTTGATGGTACGTTCAAGTAGTGCATCTATGCTACACTGTACACCACATTAAAAGATTAAAGAATAGCATCAGTGTTGAATCTATAAAATTCCAAATATGAGAGAGAGTGAAGAGAAGACAAAAAAGTATTACTTTTGCCCCATTTGGCACAATTTCCCGCAACTCCTTCACACGATCTTGGATCATCTGGCGATCCTTTGGCCTGGGTCTCGGGTTCTCCCCAGGTTTAAGCCTTTTGCGGTTTGATTTGTTGATTTCATCAGGCCTCTTAGAATATGCCGTTGACACACTACTATCACGCTTCATATTACTACCCTGCTCAACCCACGAACTGATATGAGATGCATAATTGGAAGTAGTTTGAGAACAGTTTCCTGCATCATCCTTCACGTAACCAGGTCTAAGAGAACTAGTTTCTACAGTACCTAGTTTTCCTAGAGGCTTAGAAAGGCCAAAAAACTCCCCCTGCACTTGATCAGACATACTAACCCGTCCATACATGGGAGAACTACTAGGAACAGAGGAGCTACTGATCTTTGTTAATGTCGTCCTACAAGACACATCATCATCTGACCTCTGCTTGGAAGCAGAGTGAGCCCTAGAGACCACAGCATCTAAAAGGTTGTCACTGCCTATCCCAGAGAAGATACCACTCTCCGATATTCCTTCACTTGCTGGATAAAAATCTGAACCCAGACCCTCCATATTCATTAACACTGAAGAATTCTCAGCCAGATTTTGCGTATTTACATACGGCCCATTAGCAACCAAATTATTCCAAGTGCCACTAAGTAGTTTATTTTTAAATTCCACACCCAAAATATCAAATAAGTCGTCCCCTGGTGGAGGCTGGGTACATGCATCTTCATGTTTAGCATTTGCAGAGGGAATCTTATTTCCACCATCATGGTTCCGGTAATCAGGAGAAAAACCAGGGATATGCTCACTCAAAGACATGTGCTTGTCTGGATGGGGGAATAGGATCTCAAAGCCTTGAAAACACTCGGTATCCATTTTATGTTCCCTTTGTGCCAACTTGGTTTGATTACGCTTCACACCTCCTGAAAGCATGTTACTGGAAGTTAATTGATCCGCCAGACCATGTAAAGGAACCCCCTCTGTCTTCGATGAACAAGCATATGGAAGCTCAAGTTCAGTGAGATGTGCACCAGAAAGATTATTGTCATCTGCTCTATGTAGTTTTGGAAGAGAACAAGGAACTGAATTTGGCTTTGAACGATATTTATTGATTTCACCATGTAACTTACTTCCTTCAGACAATGGAGTAGCAACAGAACCTATGAGGGAATCAAGCATTAGCCCTCCATTTCTTCTTGGTTGAGACATTTTCAAAGTACTCGATGCAACTGAGTTCTTATTGAGATGATCTTGAACACCAGCACCTGACAAAATATGTTGCTCCATTATATTTTGGTTGCTATGACTTCCCCCCAATTGGCCAAATTCAGATTGATAATTCAACACAGATCTTGAATTGCAGAAAGAAGACTGCTGGCTCTGCCATGCATCAGGATTTGCGGGGATCACTTCTGCTCCCACAACTCCACTCCCAAGTTGGTTGCTGATAGAAAAGTTTGGCTTCATCATAGGAGTTGCTTTTTGTTGGCAAATTTCATCATGGGATTTAGGCATTGTTTGGATCTTGTTAGGAGGTCGAAATGTTGAGGCAGTAGTCCACAAGTTATTCCGAATCTCTCCTATTACAGAATGAGATGATTGACCAACAAGCCTTGAAGCCTGAGATAAATTGCTTTGTTTTTTACGGTCATCAACCATCAAATGTGAGGAATTTGTCACTTTATAACTTCCAGAAGGTTCCACAGATACAGGCACTCCATAAGTAACTGGTACCCCAATTTTCTCAGCAGAATCTATTGTTGCATAGTTGTCAGATAAAAGAGCACCAGGGATACATCCTAGTTGCAGGATAAGATCCCTCACATCATTTACAAATCCAATATTCTCCATAATCTGAAATGACAAGTACCAACACATTAAGGAAGTTGAGAGCAACTGACAGAAACAACAAACATATCTGCCATCATAAACAAATCAAGCATGCACTACAATGTGAAGCACGAAATTGAGATCAAGTATCATACTAGTTGTGCCACATAACAAATATGAAATAACTAAGATTTGCAGAGAATCTCATTTTGATATTACTTCCAATATTTCTTGCAGGGGCTATTATGCAAATATTGCTTGCAAACAGCAATAAGGTATACCCAATGACCATTCGTGTAAAGATCTATTGTAATTACTAGTCAACTACAATGAAATGGAATTGCTTAGTCAATTAGATTTTTTTGTTTGGCCCCGACACTTTAACTACATTTGACCCTGTAGAAGGTAGCTATTTATAAATAGAAAAACATTACAGCTCTTTCTCAATAAATTGCCCGAGTTCAAGAACAGCGGTTGAATTTGCTAGCCAACAAAACCAACAGTTTTCCCATTAGTTGGACATCTTTGATGCCTCAACCAAAAAGCAGATTGTGTAGGAGGGCTAGTATATGAAATCCATATAGGGAAGAAAGTGCCACCCTTGAGTCAAAATGCACTAGATGTCACTAAAGGATAGTGTCAAAATAGGTTAAGGGTCAAACGTATATTGGCACCTACATTCATAACATATATATATATATATAAACTGAAGTGGGAGAGAGAGAGGCACAGTGTCCTATTTACAGAACAAAAATAACCAAAAAGGATCTATAGCCTTAAGCCAAAAGAATAAATAAAAAGGACTTACAGACAAAGAAGAACCAAATTGAACAACCCCATGCGGAAGAATAGGAATAACTACAACTGTCTGCAATCAAATACAAGTACCGTTAATGAAACAGCAAGATAAATATTATACGAGATAAAAAGCATACAGAAAGCTAGCAGACCTGCATTCCAGCTGAAAATTGGTGACGAACCTCATTTAGAACCTAGAAGCACCCACATAAACTAAAAGTTACATTAAGCACAAAGAGCAAAAACTAATCCCTTACTATAGACTTTTTAACCTTCCAGAGAAAGCCATGTCTATAAGGATTTTTAAAGAGGCATCATCTAGTTCTCATTTCAAAGTCAATTCTTTTTCCATACCCTTTTTCAGTGTATAGCTGCTTGTGATTGTTTTCATATTTCTTGTTTTCATGACTTTCTTAATCTCTTTTTTTTTTTCTTTTTTTTTTCTTTTTTTCTGGTTAGGTGTTTCTCTTGTATACTTATGTGATGCCCTCTTTGGTTTTTAATGAACTCAATTTACTTAACCAAAAAATAAAGTCAACTTCCTTTATTTTCTTTTCTCTTTTAAGCTCATTTTACTCATCAGAGTTTGGACGTCAGGTAGAATCGGCTCAAAAACATTTTTAGGTTCTATGGTATGGAGCCATCAGTGCAAAGACGGCCAAACTATCATTGAAATTTTAACAATGAGCTCTAGAAAGGAAACCTCGCTCTCTTCTAGTCAATACAGAGGCAGAATTTCTATTACGTACCTCTGATAGATGGGCATCCCTATTGTAATTGTTTGAAAGAATCCACTGATAGTGTCCTGTAAAAGCAGCTCGCCCAACTACCCTGAAAAAATGATTAAAAAAAATAGTGCCTCATACGCTTAGTTTCAGGAAAAGCACCTGAAGCAGCAAGTAGAAAAGAAAAAAAGCAAAAAAAAGTCATACCCTTCACCCACTACATAAACTTGATTATTAATCATCATATCATTTATCAGTGAATGGACTCTGTCCCCTAATTGACTCCGAAGCTGAGAGGAGCGAATTTCCGGAGAATCCCAGGATCCCTCCCACTCATTAAAAGTCTCAGATCCAGAAATGCATGGAGCGGAACATGGTGAGGGTTCATAATAACAATCTTCCCAAATCAATAGCCTGCCAAGATATGAAGAGCACCATCATTTAACTCTAAAACAAATATCAGAAGTCCTAAAGGAGACAGATACCAGTGTTAAGGGCACAACATTCCTAACTTCAGAATAAAAATTTAAACGACAAACAATCCAAAACATAACTTTATAAGACTAAATAGTTCAAGAGGGCTCAGCTCTGAAAAATTTTAATTTTTTCTTTTACAGAACAGGAAACAACATAAATTTTAATTTTTTCTTTTACAGAACAGGAAACAACATAAATATGTACATAATATATCCTAATATAATTTCCCAGCAGCCAAACAGATCCTGACAGAAGGCAACTGATCAATGAATACCCTACTATATACCGGTGATAAAAGGCAACATTGTTTATTAGAAACAAGAAAATAAGACGGAATCGAATCAAATAAAGGATGACAAATTCTGATTCAACAGATTCATCGGCAGAATTTAGTCAATACACACAGTGGGGGTTGTCAAACTAATACATATCTACTTTTCACCGAGATTCTTAAGGACAAAACAGAACCAACCAAAACATAAAGTTCCAAAATAAGGAATGTACAGACATGAGATAAACGAATAAAATACCAGATAACAGTAGCCAATCAGACCACAACATGTGATAACCTACCCCTCATAGACCAAATCAGATCCTATATGTTTGGTAACCGAGAAAATCTAGGAAAGTGAAAGTAAAAAGTAAATAAATTCCCGAAACCATAGGGAATCTAAAATAGAAGAGTTCCGAGGCCTGATTCACTATTTTTACTTGAGTTCTTGACTTTCTTAAGAAACAAAAACAAAAAGAGCCCCAGAAAAAGAAAAAGAAAAAGAAAAAGAAGGAGGAAAAAAAGAGTTCTCTTTTTCTTTACTTTCCTTTCACTTTCTCATCAACCAAACGGAGATGTACTTAGGATTCAAAACTCGGAAACCCCAAACTAATCATACAAAAGCTCGACTAGTTAGATAAGTTGACTTTTGAGCACTGACCAAAACAACAACAAAACAGAAAAAGCTCACAGACTTCACTTCCTTTCTCTAATCCACTCATCCTCTCCGGGACTTACTTAGGGTTTTGACATCCGATCTTCCAGAACACAGCATAGGACGACTGATTCGGACTGCACAGCGACCTGAGAGCCTCTTTGAGCAAGTACCCCATAGCTTCGGAGCTCGGAATCACCCGCCTTAGTGAACGAGTTTGGATTCAAACAAGCGAACAGAGACTGAAGAGCGAGACAGAGAAACAGAGACAGCAAAAATAATTTACCGCCGGCAGAGACCGATCATTTTCCGGCGACTTCAATCTAACTCCCGCGGCAAGACCCTCTCCCCGCTTGCTTCGTCCTCAATCCCCCACTCCTCTTCCTCTCCGGATCCAAGCTCCCTGACACCATTCTCCGGTAAGCCATTCAAAGGCAGAGAGCTCAAGAAACCGAAAAGGTCCCGAGCGAGAAAGCGAGAGAGTGAGAGAAGTGAAAGCACTTACAGCCTTCCCTTCTCCTACACTATCCCACAAGCTTCGATCCTATCCATGCCCATTATTTGCGCCATTTGAGCTCCAAACACTCCACACAAACAAACAAACAAACAAAAAAATGCAAAAGCTTTCAGGGTTTTTCGAAAGAGCGCTTGTCTGCGTTTGCGCGCGTCGCTCTCTCTCAGCGTCACAGTCGGTGTCTCAGGGGTGGTTGGTGAGGTCGGCTTCAGCCTCAGATTGCAGCCACTGCTGCGTGTCTCTCTCTCTCTCTCTCTCACTCTCTCTCTGCGAGATATTCTTCTCGGTGTGGGATTGAAAAAGAAATTGCAAGTGTGCTAAAGTGCGCTTTAGCGGCCTCATTATACCACAGTGGGTTTCACAAACAGGCACGGAGTTGCCAGAAATCACATCCCATGCCACTGCTCCGCTTTTGTCGGCTTCTGCATTTTTCTTTTTCTTTTTTCTTTTTTTTTTTAAAAAAAATCTTTTCGGTGTATGAACGAACAGGTGGGGGGTTGGGGAGGTGACGAGCTAGTGCGGGTCGCTGTCGCCATGACGTCATATCTGTCGTTGCCCTCCGCTTTCTTTGCTTCGCTTTCTCAAATAATGAGAAATTACTTTTTTTTCTTTTTACAATTTTAATTATTTTTGATAATTTTGGCATGACATATAGTCGTGGAGATTAAATAATTATATGAATATGTATGTATACTCAAATGGAAATATGCAAATGTATCCATTGATTGAAAGATTACAAATTCTATACCCCATCAATCATTAATACTCTACTAGAGCATATTATGAGTGGTACGAGCATTCACATTGGACCAGTCAAAATAGTTAAAAATGTTCAATTTATCTAAACCCTGTAAAAAAATAATAATAATAAAATATTTTAGTCCCTTGGACTAGATAATTGGCTAGCTGCTGCTACTGTTCTCAACAATGTTTTAAAAACAAAATAAAAAAATTAACCCATTTCTCTCTTCTCTTTAAAAATAGTAAAAATTAATAACTAAAATGCTTGAAAAAGTAAACATTTTTTAATAAAGGAATTTTTTTAATAGTTTTTTATCTTTTGAAGTTTGTCTTTTACAATATTATTTCTTTTATTTTTTTTAATTTTAGAACCGTCCAATTATAACTCACGAAATGGTGGCTCAAAAGTAAAACAGTCCAATTATCTTTTCATTCAACGGTCATTTTTTATTTTTTTTTCCTTTTACTTTCTTGGCCATTGAACGGTCTAGTCAAATTCGGCTTGTGATTGCTTGAGGCTTCGAGCTGTATTTACAGAAAAGAAACAAGAGAGGAAAAAATAATAATAAGAAAAAAAAAAATAGAGTTAACCTATAGTTTAGAAGGTTGACTAAATTGGAGAGTTTATTAATCTATAATTTATAAGGTTGACTAAATTAGATAGCTTAGAATCGGTTGCAGCGGCGGCATCAACAGTTTTTCCAACAGTCAAATTTAGCAGAGATTTGAACCTACAAAATGTCATTGTGAAAAGTGACGCACTTTAAGTAATTAATGCAGTGAGATTTATTGACAGAATTAACATAAATTTGGACAGTTATTCGATGATACACGCATGGTATTTGGTTGTAGCGGCAACGTCAATGAGGTTCGGATTAAAAAAAAAAAAAAAATCCTAATTGTTTTGTTAGAGCGATATTTCCATCATTTATGAATGAAATCCATAGATATTTTTCAAAAAAAAAAAAATGTGATATAGTTTGGGTATGAATTTGAATGGATGCATCATCACAACATATCAAATCATAGCTCCAATTAAATATATTGTTGTGTTTTTGAGCAATATATATATAGAGAGAGAGACATAGCTCCAATTAAATATATTGTTGTGTTTTTTACTTTTTAGCAATATATATATAGAGAGAGAGAGAGAGTTAAGGATTCGTAGATTCCTGTCTGATGTTCATGAAACGTTTACTAAAATTTGGTAGTTTATGTTTCCAAATCAAAAACAGATTTGCTTTGTTTTTTTATTTTTTCTATTGCCGGCCGAGATGGGTATTCTTATTATGGAAATTATTATAGTTATCAACCCCCCTTTTTTTTAATAAGTCGAGAATCTTGTATGAATTTATTTCTTGCTCATAGGTTTCCACCGGGCCCTCTCATCATAAAGAAACATATATATAAGACCAGAAGAACACAGGAAAAACTGTAGTATTTCTTATATATATTTTTTTAAAATAATGTTATAGACTATATTTTAATCCTACAACTATTCCATAATACTAACATGACATAAGGTTTTCATTGCTTCAGCCCCCCCTTCCAAAGCACCGCAGCTCCAGGGAGGAGGGATGGTCCATACCAGGCTCTAGTATTTTACTTGTTGCCCTTAGACTCGATGCCCTTTCCTTCCCTAGGGTTTAGCTATTTACCTGATGATCTAACCCCGTCCGCCTTTCTTTTCCCCTTTGCTATTTTTCTTCCCCAGCCGCCCCCTTCTGCAGCATTTTCTCCTTAAGGTCGGGTTTTGAGCAGGATCGGCCTGCCTTAGATCAATCCTCCGTCTCCGGCCTGGATCCACCGTCGCCTGCCCACCCCCTCTCTACCGGATTTGTCGGTGCCCACCCTATCTTTTGCACTAGATCCGTTTGCTCCACCTGGGTTTGATATCAGTTTTCTCTAGTGGTTGTCTTAGTTTCTTGTCCTTGCTTTGTTTTTCCGTTTGGTTTTTTTGGGCTTTTGGTGTTTTGTTGTTTGCCCCTGTTTTGTCGCTTTGAGGGTGTTGCCTCCACGCTAGTTTTTTCGCCGCTTTTTGCCTAATGTAGGTCCTTTACGCTTCCCCGCCACACCATGGTTCCTCCGCCACCTGTTCAACAGTCTCCGGCCAGCTCGCTCCCGGGAGTCCCTCCGGTTTTTTCCTGTTTTTCTTTTGTTCCCCTGTCATTGCGTTGTTTTCCTTTTCCTTGTAGCTGCTTTTGTGTTCCCTGTAGTTGCTTTTGTTTTGTTTTTGCTTTGTATTTGCTTGTTTTCGTTCCCTCCATCCACTACCGGGCCTTTTCTTGTGCCCCCATCACGACGAGCTTTCAACGCCCCCTCCATTATACGGTTCACTTGCACCCGATCAGCTTTTATTTCCCTGTATTTCTGTATTTTTTTTTTTTTTTTGCTTGTAATAATGCTCTGGCCTCGTTGGTTCGTTTGAATCCCCTTTGGTCCTGACCTGTGTGTCGTGAATGTGTATGTTACCCTGGCTTTCGGGTCGAGGAGGAAGATTGGCCTAGACTATTGTGTCGTGGATGAATGGGTATCCTGGCTTTCCGGCAAAGGAGGATGAGTTGTGGCATAAGAGGTTTTACCTCTTAAGGTTGTGGAAATAACACTTCCTATGCAACTAAATCTGTCAAGCAAATTTGTTTTTAAACCTGTTTTTTTTGTCATGGGGTAGTGGATGTGTTTAGCTATGGTTGATTGGTTGGCAATTGTTGCCTGTGTTTCTGCCTGTGACTTTGTAATTTAGGCTACAGTTACTTTAGGGCTCGTCCTGTAATTGTGAGAGCTTTTGCTCTTAATTTCTATGAATGAGAATGAGTTTGTTTTTCAAAAAATAAAAATAAATAAATAAATACTAACATGACATACTCAATTAACCATTGAATAAGTTCTTGTAAGGAAATATATATATATATATATATATATGTATGGAATTAATATTTAAACACCTTGGGTAAGAAGGCCAAAATTTTAAAATCCCTAAGTATTTTTTTTAAAATTTTTTTATAATTTACTCCCTTGGTCAATATAAATTACAATAAAATCCATAATGTCAATTTTTTTAACTACTGTTAATCTGGACTAAAACGCACCGTTTTACTTTATTAAAATATTAATTTTTTAAAAATTTAAATATAAAAATTAAAAAAAAAAAAAAAAACAAGGGGTGGCCAAACCACCTCCTTGGCCCAAGGGGGTGGCCTAGGGCCAAACCCTCAAAAACAAAAACAAAAAAAACAAAAATTGAGGATTTAGCCTTAGGGGTGGCCGAACCACCCCTAAGCAAAATGGGGTGGCCAGCCACCCCTCTATGGGGTGATTCAATCACCCCTTGTTCTTTTTTTTTAGGAAAAAATTCATTTACCTCAACAAACTTATGCACTTTTCGCAGATGCTTCCATTGTTCAACATATCTCACTTTGATGTATCGAACTTTGATTTCGTTTCAAATACCCCCTACCATTTTCTTTGCTCTGCTTTCTCAAATAATGAGAAATTACTTTATTATTATTATTTTTTACAATTTTAATTATTTTTGTTGGTACATTTTGACAATTTTGGCATGACATATAATTGGGGAGATTAAATAATTATATGAATACGTATGTGTACTCAAATGGAAATATGCAAATGTATCCATTTATTGAAACATTACAAACCATCAATCATTAATACCATAGTAGAGCATATTATGAGTGGTGCAAGCGTTCATATTAGGCCAGTCAAAATAGGTAAAAAGTTCAGTTTATCTAAACCCCGTACAAAAAAAATAGTAAAAATAGGCTTTTCGTCTGTCTGACCAGATAATTGGCTAATTGCTGCAGTTCTCACTTCTCAACAATGCTTTTAATATATATATATATATTCTATTTCTCTCTTACTCTTTAAAATTAGTAAAAAAAGTTAATAACTAAAATGCTTGAAAAAGTAAACATTTTTTAATAAAGGAAGAGACCTTCAGTTTATTTGAACCTTTTTTTTTAATAGTTTTTTTTATCTTTTGAAGTTTGTCTTTTACAATATTATTTTTTATTTTATTTTTATTTTAGAAAAGTCCAATTATAACTCACGAAATGGTGGCTCAAAAGTAAAACAGTCCAATTATCTATTCATTCCCGGTCATCTTTCTTTTTTTAACTTTCTTGGCCATTGAACGGTCTAGTCAAATTCAGCTTGTGATTGCTTGAGGTTTCGAGCTGTATTTACAGAAAAGAAGGAAGAGAGGAAAAAAAAAAAAAAGAGTTAACCTATTAACCTATAATTTAGAAGGTTGACTAAATTGAAGAGTTTAGAATCGATTGCATCGGTGTCGATGTCAACCTATTAACCTATAATTTAGAAGGTTAACTAAATTGGAGAGCTTAGAATCGGTTGCAACGGAGGCATCAACAATTTTTCAGACAGCCAAATTTAGCAAAGATTTGGCGCTACGAAGTATCATTGTGGAAAGTGATACACTTTAAGTAATAAATGCAGTGAGATTTATTGACAGAATTAGCATAAATTTGGACAGTTAGTCGATGACACATGCATAGTATTCACTTCGTTATTTAGTTGGCAGATTGTTCATATTCGACAAGACGCAAATTTTTACGGCATAAAGCATAGCAAAAGCCGCTCTTAAACAAGTCATCAATGAGGTCCGGATGTGAAAAAAAAAAAAAAAAACTAATTGTATATGTGATATTGTTTTGGGTATGAATTTGAATGGATGCATCATCACAACATATCAAATCATACCTCCAATTAATTGTATTGGTGTGTTTTTGAGCAATATATATATATATATATATAAAGAGAGAGAGAGAGAGAGAGTTAAGGATTCGTAGATTCCTGTCTGATGTTCATGAAACGTTTACTAAAATTTGGTAGTTTATGTTTCCAAATCAAAAACAGATTTGCTTTGTTTTTTATTTTTTCTATTGCCGGCCGAGATGGGTATTCTTATTATGGAAATTATTATAGTTATCAACCCCCTTTGTTTTTTAATAAGTCGAGAATCTTGTATGAATTATTTATTTCTTCCTCATAGGTTTCCACCGGTCCCTCTCATAAGAATATATATATATATATATATATATAAGTCGAGAATCGTGTATGAATTTATTTCTTCCTCATAGGTTTCCAGTTCCACCGGTCCCTCTCATCAGAATATATATATATAAAATAGTTGGTTATAACTATTACGTCAGCATCGTGAGATATTTGTAAAATACAAATATAATATATAGCATTACTTTCTTTTTCTTCTTCTGTTTTAAGCTAATTGAGATGAAATAGTATCACCTTCATTTCAAATCAAATGATCGGAAAATTTATCACAAATTTTAGGATTCTTAGCACAAAGCAATATGATCTAAATCTTTTGATTTAATTCAATGGAAATCAGTACTATATTTTCTGAAAAAGAAAAAGAAAAATATTTAAAAAAATAAAATTACAACATATATGCTGTTAAAAAATTAAAGGGTGGGGATTTAACTAAAGTAATTGAAAGGCACATATTTGTCATGATAAATACCAATTTTCTCTTTCATCGATCACTTCATCTATTTATTAGTATTTATTATGATAGATCTGAACCCTTCAATTACTTTAATAAAATCATCACCTTTCAGTTTTTTAATAGCTGTAGTTTTAACTACAGCATACAAGCTGGATTTGGTTATAACTATTATGTCATCATTGGGAGATAGTTGTGTCCCCAACGGGTAGGTTGGATAGCTCAATCGACTTTGGACCATGCCTCATGAAACAGATGTTAATAGTTCGAATTACCACTCCCCCTTCTCTTGTGTGGACATGTAAAAAAAAAAAAAAACATTGTGAGATAATTGTAGAATACAAATGTATAACATTAATTTTTTTTTTTAAGCCAACTGCGATGAAATAGTATCACCTTCATTTCAAATGAAATGGAGATGAGCTACTTCATAATCAATTTATATATATATATTTATTTATCTAAATGGTATACATGAGATAAAACAAAATAAAATCTTGACTATAAAATGACTCATTTCCTATATTTCCCATTTCCATTGTATTCTTATTTAAGGAGGTTCAATCAATAAATAAATTATTGGAAAATTAATCACACACCTTGTATTTGAAAATAATTTTAGGTTTTCTAAAAGATCTACATTCCCTTAGAACTTAAAATCTATCTTCATTACGTATTCACATAACAACTAATTATTGCATATATCTATTCAGGTATTACAATTTAGTTCAAGCGTATAAATTATCCGAGCACTACAACGGCACAATAATTAACCAAATAAAAAACTAGATTTTAGTTATTATACCTCAAAATTTTCAAAACTTCTACATCAATAACCCACTCCCACATGGCCTTGCTACTCAAGAGTCAAGAACCCTTCCCTTCACATGCACTAAAATACTTAAATTAGAGACTCTAGAGAGAGATAAGATTTTGGAATGAGTTTTCAATTGAACTTTAAACCTCTACTTTATAAAACATGTTCCTTGAAATAGGTTGTTTCCCATTCGATCGAGAAAATTCTATTAGCCGTTAAGTAAGTTTGACATGCATTGCATTTAAAAATGCACTTAGTCTCGTTTGAACAGAAAGGTCAATTCTGCATATGAGTTTATAAATTGGTCATAACTTTTGTTACAAGTGTCAGAATTGACTCAGAAAATGGAGACGATCATATTCTCCCACAAACTGCGTTTCTCCTTGCGAGGAAATATTATCTTATTTATTTTGTTGATTTTTATTACTATTATCATTTTCTTAATCCATTGCCAAATACCTAATAATAAATAAATAATAATAATAATAAAAAGACAATGACGAGATGGATTAATAAAGGGGACCACAGTTATTATAATTGTACTAACCCACTATCTCATACCATTAAACCAACACCTTATTGGGTGTAAGAATAATTATTGTATATTAGATAAATCATTTCCTCTCCTTGACTTTATATTATTATTATTATTATTTATTGTAATTGTCCATGACAAAAGGTTCAGTATATATTCATAAAGTCTCTAAGAGATAGTTTAATCGACTAGGACAACGCCTAATGAAGCAGAGGTCACAAGTTCAAATCCCTCTCCCCCCTCTTGTATGGACATATCAAAATATATATATATATATATATATCCATAAAATAAAAAAGAAATTATAGTAATTCATTTTTGGAATTAATATATAGCTAGGAAGATCATCATACACATTGTATATATAGAAGAGAAACATCATCATCAAGCACTTCGGAAAAGAAAAGCAACATGTCATTGCTTACAACAATAATTATTCTAATTTTTATTTTCTTTTCTTTTCACTTTTTTTTTTTTAATTGTGTTCCTTGTAATAAGTGATGCGCACATTCTAGTATCCTTTTGGATAAAAAAAAAAATTAATTACACTTTTGAATTAATAGAGAAATATAATCATCTACTATATATATATATATATATATATATATAGGGGTAAGAGAGGGATATTCCACTTTCCTGCTCCAAGTCATTTGGAACCTTTTAAATATGCTTCTTTCATTATTTTCTTTTCCCTCTTCTACTTTTTTTTTTTTTTTGCATTAATAATATCATTTTTTAATATATATCGTTTTTCAAGCTATTCGATATAAGAAACAACTGAAATTTATATATTTTTAGAATACTTGAAATTGTAGTGGATTTTGATCAGGGCAAGCATAAAATTTTGGGGCAGAAAACTTTTTAAATCAAACATTTATGTAGATTTTTTTTTTAATCAGATGGGTTTTTTTTTTTTTTTTTTTTTTAAACAGACCTTGCATAAAAACAGAGAACAACCAACATACAAGCCAAAAAACCCTCACAAGAGAGGGTGAAGGGGGTGGATCTTTTTCACTACAAATTGGAATAAAGTTACGGGAGAAAATGAGGGAATGCAACCCGAGATAACCCTTGTTGCAATCCTATATGTCGCATAATGGGCTCAAAAGTTCGCATTTCTGTTGATCTTTCTAGTCTCCCAATGACAGGAGACTTGAAGCAAGATAAAGTATCAAAGATAACATGGTCAATATGCCAATCTACACTAAGAGTAGGATTTTTAATCAGATGGGTTGAGTACTATATATGTCAAGTTGTAAGAATCAAACAAAACAAAGTCATCTAAACTCTATTACTAGCAATTTAGTAAGAGTCTTGAGTACTAAGGGCCTGATTAAGTATGCGTTTGAGAGACCTAAAAATATATTTAACACTCAAAATCCATTTAAAAGAAAAATGTTCGTTTGGTAAAAACATTAAAAACGCTTTTAAGGATCCAAAAAACCTAAATATGGCCAAAACACACTTTAACCTTTTGCCAAAAAATGATTTTTGACTTAAAAACTCTATTTTTCAACACAATTCTAAACATGAAAGTTGAAAACTGATTTTTTTTTTTTTCAAATTTAATTTAATTACTAGGTAAAAATAAAGTTAAACAACAACATTTAATTTTATAGTAAAATGGGAAGGCAGAGCAAAATTACAACAACATAAAAGAATAAAGCAAAATCACAAATAATCAAAATAAAGACTAAAAAATACGTTAACACGATTAATTACAACATGCGATTTATTCCATATGGCTCTGAAGAGAAACTTATGAAAGAAGTAAGAGAAAAAGCTACCAGCGACGCTGGTAAGAGCGGCTTATAATAGAATTTGTTAGTGCGAAAGGAAAATCGAAAGATTTTTAAATTCAAATCGACTGTAGAAAAAGAGTTATAAAAATAATAATAATAATAATAATAAAAAATTACTAAACTCTTTTGAATTGTCACCACTTTTGTAATGTTTTCTATAACGTTTAATTTCTCTCAATTTAGTGTATCTATTTTTTAATTGTTTGCAATCTCATTTTTCTATTAACTTTTTCCAAAATACCCCCATTTGTTTTAGGGAAAAAAAAATTGCAAAAATTAACGCATTGGTCCGATTTTAACTATATTTACACAAAAAAAAAAAAAAAAATTGTCCATAATGCCTCAATCTTTGCAAAAAAGATTAAATATTTTTTTCTAAAAAAGGGGGCTATTTTGAAAATTTTGTTAATATTTTCCATTAAATCCTAACAGAGAATGAGACATTGAAAAAATTTAAAAGCTCAATAGACTAAGGGCTTGTTTGGAATTGCGTTTAAAAGGCTTGAAAGTCTATTTGAAGAAAAAAAAAATTTGTTTGGTAAAAAAAATTAAAAGCGCTTTTAAGGGTTCAAAATGCCTGCAAATAGCTAAAACATACTTTTAACAAAAGCTTAAAAATGAAACTTTTGCCCAAAAGCGTTTTTTGCCTTAAAAGCTCTATTTTTCAAATGCAATCCCAAACAGGCTCTGAGAGGCTTTAAACTTTAAGAGGAACATTACAAAATGAGTAACAATTCAGACAAGATAAGCGAAGGTTTTTCAAACTAAAAAATAACTGTACAGATAGATAATGAATCTCCACAATGAATTGAGTATTTTTTAAGGCCAAGATCTGAATCTAAATGGACATTTTACACCTTGTGTTGTTGCAATCTTGTTCTTAATTTTTTTTTAGGTCAATCTTGTTCTTAATTTGTGTGCTGGTCATGTGCCTCTAGGCTTGAATCAAGTGTGTGAATGATGTTCCTAGCTCTAGAACGTAGCGTATTTGATTCGTCTATAATATATATATATATATATATACCCTTTGATTCTTCTCTCTAAATATCTTGAGTATTTTCACAGGTGACTACATGTGTGTCTGTGTAGAGGTTAACTCGAAAACAGTTCTACCTATCAAATGTGATAATTTTATTGTGTCTCTCTGCTTTCTCCTCCGTTCTATTCTTTTCTTGCAAGCATATTTAGGGTTTAATATGGCTCTGCCTGGTTGGCTGACATGCCAGTTTTTGTCCTAATGCTTTTCATTAATTTATCTCACTATTTTTAATCTTTATATATAAAATATATATATATAAAAAAAAAAAGACTTAAACTTTATTTGCTGATTGGCAACCTCGTGATGTTTCTATGGCTCTATTCTATGCCCTTTCCTTTTTAATAATCCTGCTAGTAAAATATATACCCCCACATGGTGGGTATGTTGATAGGCCAACGGCTATATGCAATATATTTGTATAAAACGCCACTCGCAAATCTAATATATATAAAATTAGCAACTTAGCATTGAAGGGTTTTTATTCGTTTAATTAAATGGGTCAGATTAATATCAACCCATATCGTCTTAACGCGGTTTGAAGTCGAAAATCGACGCCGACAACGACCCTATAAATATAAACATGATACGATAACACAAATTGTCATCGCTGTTTCCGGTTTTCTCTACTACCACTAATGTTATGGATTGGATGGATTTATCAGTTGCCCACATACACACAGAAAAGCTGGGGGAGGATTAAACTAAACTATTCTAGTGAGGTTGGTGGTGGTGAGACACCTTTTTTTTTTTTTTTTCTTTGAACAAATAAAGAAACTTATGGGGGCATAAAAAGATGGAGCACTAGTTGAAGACACATGAGGGGTTTGTTTCTTTTTGAGTTCCATTACTTCAAAGAATCCAAAAGTATTTCATCTCACAGTAGTTGTATATAGTAATGTTTGTGGGGAAATGGGTAAAAGATTCCTACTCAATCCCTAATGAACGTGGCTTTGGGTGTTATATAATATTGATTTTTTTGACTGAGTGAGAGTGAAACTTGTTACTTTTTTGCTCAGAAATCAATTCCTTTTATACACAAAGAGTATAATTTACTCAATCAAACATGAAAAATAACGCCTAAAATAAATAAATAATTCTTCTGGGCAGCATGATGACTAAATATTTTTCTCTATAAAAAAAAAAAAAAAGATTAATAGATATTTAAAATTTAAAAGTGGTGAGCCATGTTACATGTCAAAAAAATGTAAAAAAAAATAGCCGTGGAGAGAGAAGGGGTAGATATTAACAAGCAAGCAAACTATGTTGAAGAGTGAGTGGTGGGGTTGACTCTAAGCTCATGATGCTTATTGGTGAGTCACGATTTTAGTTAATATATATATATATATAACTAATAAAATAAATAAATAATTTAAAAAATGTTTAATTGTGGTTTAAAATATATAAATGTAAATTGTAGTAGAATTTGTTAAATCTATCTCAACACAAATTTGTTTAGAAAAATTATTGTCGTTTTTCATAATTTCAAGTAACTCAATATAGAATAGCTGCCGTTCAGATACCATAAACATGTATCAAGGATTTTAAGTACAATGTAGAAGTACAAGTGATCATTCTTTATTTCTTCCTCACCCAAACCTTTTGAGGTTTCGACTTAGTCTTAGGGCCGGTATATTTTCTCTAATTTGGACGGTTAGTCAACTCATCAAGTCGCTCACTAATGAGCATGACCTAACGCCTTAACCTGAATATTATATCTAGACCCGTCTTTCCTTGGTGTATTTCTAGTATTCGGGATTGCAATAGAAAAAAAAACTTTGGTCTTATGTGACAAATGATACCACAATAGTGGCATGTAAGAACAAACTTAGTGAAAATCTAGTCACTACAAGAAGTCGTGGAATTGGGCTTATCATCAATTCCCTTGACTTCCTTATCAATTATATAGGCTTAGCCAAACATGGTTTAATTTAAAAGCTCACAAGCATGTCAAGAGGAAGCATTCCCACAATTCATATTAGAAGGATGTTGACCTACCATATGCTTCAATTAATAGACTAATTGAAAGTTTACACACTCCAATCTCAAGAATTTTAGCCTTATCTCCCAACCATGTGTTTTTAGCTTGCAAATCACAACAAATATCACATGCAATTTTCAATTTCCGATTGTGAACAATATATGATATATTGCTTGCTGGAATCGATATGGCCAATTAATAATTAATAGAAGATACCCGAGTCATTCTCAACAGCTTGTAGTTTTGGGTTGTCGGGCATGTAAAGAGGGAGGCGAATGAACCATCTCATTGTTTAGCAAAATTAGCTCTTGGACAGCCTATAGAACAAGCCTGGATGGAGAATAGTCCCATGTGTATCCAAAATATTGTACTCTTGCTGAGCAAGAATTTTCGTTTTTCGGGTTAATTTCTATAAAAAGTAAATAATAAAAGAATTGATATTCTTATAAAGGTGTCAAGTAACTCCAATGATAAAGATTTAGAATATCTTAGGAAAAAGAAGAAAGCAAATCTAAGATTATGATACTGATATACATGGGTGTTTGAAAAGTTGTAAAGTTTTAAAAAAAAAAATTCCAAATTTCCTAAAGAAAATGTGAATTGTCAAGAGTCAGCCCCCCTGGATCTAGTTGTCTGCTCAGTTAAATCAACCCAAGATTACACACAAAGCAAATAATATTGACCAAAACCCTAGAAAAAGGGAATTAGCCAAAGTCAAGGCTTTCCTTTGCATATGAATGCAGAGAAAAAAAACAATGGTTGATCATCATTCCTTTAGTGGTGGTGGGCTTTGAAGTGCTCCACCAAAAACCCTCTACAAATCATTTCTTGAGGGTGATATGACGGAAAGCCACATTGAAAGCTTTATCTGTGTATTAGAGAAGAGATGGGTGCAATGGGACAGGCAAAGCATGAGAATCTTGACTGCTGAGACATTGTTAATTGGCTAGTGTTATCTCCTAGAATCCGTTTGGATTTTCCATCTTCACTCTGTCTACAAATAATGACATAATACTCCACTCTTGAAGTAGCCAACCCTATTTTGTTTGAGCGGATTCAGATTCACGATAATTTTTCTTTTTTCCTAAATGATAGGAGGACTGACAGTGACTACTTTATCCGAATGTTGTGACCATGGTGATACTTGTCTGCTAAGAACTGCTCAAATATGGCTTATATGATAGAAACCACATGCGCTTACCAGTTACCAACACATGATTAGTGGTTTTCAAGGCGGCTAATACTACTAATCAGGTTTGTGTAAATGATTATCTATTGCAGAAAGTCAAACACGCGCTTTAGTACGTGCTCAATCTCATAAAAATTTCCTTAATGCCACTGAACCACTGCCATTAGTAATAGGATTTACGACAATTATCTGTTCAAAATTTTGATGGCAACGTTATAAAGTTTATATGAAGCTCATCCGTTCAAATTAATTTTAGACTGTTTCGACCACTTCTCTCAATTGGGGAGTCCTCTCTCACGTTACTTGTAATTCAGACTGGTCTTTATCCATTCGAGGGATTGATATGACACGTGTTTTTTTTGTCATCTCATTTGGTGGGCGTGACCGCATTATTCTTGTAGGTCATCTTAAGTACGGAAACTTCCATCAATGCGTGGATTGCAAAAGCATGGAAGTCATGCGAGAATTCTGTCCAATATATATCATGGAAAAAGAGATCGTGTGGCTGTTATTTTTTTATAATTATATATAGATATATATATATATATATATTTCTTTCGATTTTGATATGACTGTCAATTTAGTTTTTTAGAATTATAATTTGAAATCATTTAGATTTGGAGCATATCAAATATAATATTTGGTTAAATCCAACATATATATTTTTAATCATATAATTTTCATAACATTATTAAATAATATTACTATCTTTACTTTTCATTGACTCTCCTTCTCACTCATTTGTGATTTATATTTACCAAACCCACCTTCTCAATCAGTCATAGTTGAAGAAGACAATTTTTAACACGATCCGCAAATTTGATATAAATTCAACACGAAATTAAATAGTTAAAATTGAAGCATTTGACATGTTTAATTGAATTGGTTTAGTTAAGGTTGACCTATATGGTCTTATACCCATATTTTCACACGACCCAAACTCGACACGTGATATAATGCCAAGCAATTTTTTATATAATCCACAAACTTAATACAAAATTAAAGGGTTATGGTTAAAAAATTTGATCCATTTAATTAAATGTGTAGAGTTAAGGTTAAAAACAGGGTTAGAAAATGACTCGGTTTAGAATGGATTCCAAAATTGGAAAGCGGGCGAAGTAGAAACACATCAATAAGAGAAGGGTGTAGGTGGAAGTGAATGAGAGTGAAAGAAAATGCTAATTATGTATTTAATGATTCTTGAAGATGTGATGGAAATTATATGTATCTCAAGTGAGTAAATTTGTTAAATTTTAAATACTAACAAAAAATTATAACAAAGTTATTCAAAAGATAAATTGTTTTAAATATTAAAAAAAAAAAAAAAATCCATGCATCAAACTAATGCTCACATAAAAATTCAAAAGTGATATTTAGTTGATTTTTATAATTTTTTTTTTTAATTTACAAAGCCTTTGTTAATTTAAAGACTAATTTTCACTAACACATAATTTCAATTATAAAAAAAATTATAAAAAAATCTACTTAATACCATTTATTCTTCTCACCGCAGAATAGGTTCTTCTCCAGTTAGTTATAGTAGAAAGATATTTTTTTGTCTCCTCAAAAGTAAAAAGACAAAAATACTCTTCCACTATAATTTATTAGACATTCTCCTATTCATTTGAAATGAAGAGGATCATGTTCTCCCGACGTGCTTCTCTGCATCAACAAAATTTTAAAAAATATTTTCTTCTGGTCGTAGGTCTCCAACTTTCAAATGATCTGTAGGTGGGCCTTGACCCATGGGCCGAATGATGCCATGAACGAGTAACTCTATCCTTTTCATCATGAGATTGAGAGAGAGATGTAATTTTATTTATTTAATAAATTTGAGGGGGTGAGTAGCTTCCACTCCATCTTTTATTATTATTGTAATTAAGCAGCAGCAGGGAGCTCGATGACACATGATTATATTGGTTCCCTATGCATTTTAGTAGCTCCCAAAACTGTACACAAATTGCTTTATTTACACTATATATATAAACATATTCCTATAGAAAAGAAGAAAGGTATCAATGATGCATTATCATGTCTTCTGCTTTGATGGCATACAATGAAGCTGCCAATGGTACTTGATTATATTGTCATCTCCATTCATAGATTTCTTTATTTTTTAAATGAAGACTGTTGAAATATATATATTAAAATATAAAATTAGAAAGAGAGCGGAAGCGGAGAGAGAGAAGAGAGAGAGCGGAAGCATATAATAGACTACATCTCTTTTATATTTGATTTATTTATAATAATTACATAGGCATCTATAAATAGAGAGGCTAAGAGTGATAAAAAAAAAAAAAAAAAACCCTAAACTAAACCCTAGAACATATAAGACAACATAATAAACTAGAATAATATAAAATATTCTAACGTCCTCCTTCAAACTCAAGGTGGAATATTCTGGAATCTTGAGTTTGAAATCTGAAACAATGATCATGACGGTGGTTGAAGTTGGGAATAAGCCGTAGATGGTAGTGAGCTGGAAGAAATAAAGGTTGACGGGGTGGCCAGCGACGACGGCAAGTGGCTGGTGATGAATGTAGGTTCAAAAGGGCCAACAATGGGCCAAAACTCCAACGACAATCGAAGAATGAAAACTAGCTGTTAATCCTGTGAAGGGCCAAACCACATTGCCAAGGTTCAAAAGGCTGAAAGTAATGGCTAGAGAAATACCGGAGAACGGAAACAAGCCGCTAAAAGAATTCAGTAAAGAGCCAAACCACAACTGACAATGAGACCGGACAACAGAAACTAGCCGTTTAAAAAAAAAAAACCCTATGAAGGGCTAAACCACACTATGCTAAGATTCGCCAATGAAAAGAGCCATGGATCACAACAAAATTGGGAGATCGTCAAAAGAGAATGCCATAAAACACCAACAAAAAAAAGAAAAAAAAAAGTCATCAGACTAATGAAAACCACAGAAACAGAAGTATGGCTTTGATACCATGTTGAACTATATATTAAAAGAAAATGCTAGGGGTTCTCCCCTAGTGTTCTCCTAGCATTCTCTTAGTCTTATGTAGAACATGATTTAAGAAAAAATAAAATTGTAGTGGTATCCACCACCGATTTTTTTAGGCATTAGCACCAAATTTGAGGCATTAGCACCAAATTTGAGATGATCAAATTCATTTTGGGTGATACCATCCTTAAAGGGTTATCTTTCCACCCTTAGGTTTTAATTTTGAATCAAAAAACAAGTTTTAAAGCATTAGAACCTAAATATTAACTCATAAAAATTAATCGGTTGGCAAAAAAAGGTACTACAATTTTATTTTTTCTTAAATCATGTTTTACGTAAGACTGTGAGAACACTAGGAGGAGAACTCCTAGCAAACTCCTATATTAAAATATAAAATAAGAAAGAGAAAGAGAGCGGAAGCATATAATAAACTACATCTCTTCTATATTTGATTTATTTATGATGATTACATAGGCCTATATAAATAGAGAGACTAAGAGTGATAAGCAAGAAACCCTAAACTAAACTCTAGAACATATAAGGTAATATAATAAACTAGAATAATATAAAATATTCTAACAATTCAATAACATATTCCTATAGAAAAGAAGAAAGGTATCAATGATGCATTATCATGTCTTCTGCTTTGATGGCATACAATGAAGCTGCCAATGCTACTTGATTATATTGTCATCTCCATTCATAGATTTCTTTCTTTTTTAAATGAAGACTTTTATCCGTCGGTAGATTTGAGTCCGTTTGAATTTGCGGTTTTGAAAAATGCGATTCGAAAACACAAATTTTTAAAAGAAATATGTTACTATATATATAAAAACAATTCAATAACATATTCCTATGGAAAAGAAGAAAGGTGTCAATGATGCATTATCATGTCTTATGCTTTGATGGCATACAATGAAGCCAATGCTACTTGATTATATTGTCATCTCCATTCATAGATTTCTTTCTTTTTTAAATGAAGACTTTTATCCGTCAGTAGATTTGAGTCCGTTTGAATTTGCGGTTTTGAAAAATGCGATTCGAAAACACAAATTTTTAAAAGAAATTTGTTATTTTAGCATTTTTCTAACATTCCCAGCTGACATAACATTATCAATACACTCTTAGGGTTTATTTGAGTGTGCGTTTATGCATTTGATATTCAAAAAGTCCGTTTGAAGAAAAAGTATATGTTTGGTAAAAAAAAAATTGAAAGTGCTTTTAAGGGTCCAAAAAACCAAAAAATGACCAAAATTCACTTCTGACAAAAGCTTAAAAATGAAGCTTTCGCAACCAAAAAAAAAAAAAAAAACTTAAAAAGCTTTATTTTTCAAACACAATCTTAGACCTTAAAAGTCACAAACTGCAATTCTCGAGCATCTATCTCTCATCATTCTTGTCTACAAGAATGCTGAGAGATGAACACTTGACAATGTTGGGTATCATTTATCATTTTAAAATTAAGGGTTTTTTTTTATTAAATGTAACCTATTGCATGTGATTTGAAAATACTGATTTTTTTTTTTTTGACATGTACGCATAAGAGGGAGGAGGAGGTTCGAACTAATAACATTTATTTCATTAAACGTGGTCACAGCTGATTGAACTACCTCTAAAAAACATTTTTATATGTTTTTAAACCGTACGTTTTTTTAAAAAAAAAAAAAAAAAAATGATTTATAATCACACACTCAAATGCACTCTTAGGCTGTTGGGAGTGTCAATTGAATGCATTTTTGTCTGATTGCATTAACAACAATTAAATCTACCTTTTTAAAAAGAGAATTTGATGAATAAATATGATCATATATATGATTTGAAATAAGTAGCATCCTGCCAATTAGGCAGGCATGCATCTCTTAGCAAGCAATCTGGCAATCAGTGTTAACTAAATATTGCTACGGCTATAATTGCATATGATTGCCTTTTGTCAATAAAAAATTGTCAACTAATTATTAACTACTCAATACCCAGTAAATAATTAATTAAATTATATTATTTTCACATAGTAGTGGATCCTACAGCTAAAATTCATAGTGGAACATATGAATCAATTGACTCAAATGAGTATGTTCTTCAAGAATCAAAATATTGAATAATAATTTTTATTTTTTTATTTTTTTTATTTTGTGTTTGGGATTTTGTCGTACATATATGATATATATGCCTTAGTTGGAGGGACAAAAAGCAGCAACACACACTTTATCTCATTAGAAATCAAGTAAATCCGTTGAAAATATTCACATACCTATAAAGAAAATAATTATTGTTCTTTGAATTTTCCAATTCCTATAAAAATATCACACATGCCCACCAAAGTAAAAAAGTTGAATTGTTCAAACAAAATTATTACTATTATTTTATTATCATAAAATACACCTATACCCCTATGCTTTGATGTTGTAACGCCCGCTTTAAATGATATGATATTGTTCGCTTTGAGCCAAGTCTGCATAGTTTTAGTATTGGATTTACTCTCAAAAGGCCTTATACCATTTAAAGAGAGCATATTTCATAGACAAAGGTTTCCTCCAAATTGGGTTGGAGGAATTTCCTTCAACCTAATCTATAAAAGTGACATGTGTCCATTTTTTTAATAATATGTGAGATGCACATGAGTTTTTAATAAATTTTCTTCCAACTTTGTCCCTGCTATTAAAAAAACATGTGCATTCCACATGTTCATAGGGCACATGTCACTTTTATAGATTAGGTTGAAGGAAATTCCTCAAACCCAGTTTCGAGAAAAATTTTGCCTATATTCCATATAAACACATCATCTTTTTCACACCCCAGGTAATGTAAGACGTCACAATTACTTTCTTTTAGAACCTAGCATCCTCGTTGGCGACTCTTATGTGCTTTCCTCGTTGGTGACCCTTATGGGTTTGTGCACGCTCCCCCATTTCAAGCTGGGCTATAACTCTGATATCATATGTAACACCATGTCCTAAATGATATAATATTGTCCGGTTTGGGCCATGCCCACACGGTTCTAGTATTGGGTTTACCTCCAAAAGGTCTCATACTATATAAAGAGAACATATTCCATATAAACACATCATCTTTTTCACATCCAAGCAATGTGGGACGTCACAGATGTAGTTCTATAGATACCCTTAGCTGCTTCTTCTTCTTCTTCTTTTAAATCTTGCATTTTATGTTATTTAATTGTTCAAATCAATTACTTCCACCCACTTTCTGCTAAATTAAATTATTAAGGGAAATTAGTCAAATGAGAATAATTGATTGAGTACGTTGGCTACATACATCTCTTGTGACCAATTTTTGTTAATGATTCTAATAAAAAAAAAAATTAATAAAAGAGTTATAAATTGATGAGTGAGAGAGAGTAGTGGGAAAAAAAAGATTAGAAATGAAAAATTTTACACTATATACAAAAAATATTTTAGATATTAAAAACTTTATATATATATATATAAAAAATAGTTGCAAATTGACATGATAGCTGAGTTTTGAGCCACAAGTGCCTTGGGCGATCTATCTCGTGTATAGGGCACACTCCACACCGACACTAAAAATCATATCACTTAGTAACTAATATCACTTTCATACAAAAATAAAAATAAATAAATAAATATCACTCTCATACAAAACTAATCAGATTATTTTGGAGGGTGATGAATAATAATAGTAAATGCCGTGAACCCTAAATTATGGAATCGGAGTCAAAATGGACAAATAATGAAAGATATTCATGGTGTATTGAATATTTTGTCAAGTTCGGTCGATGTCTCCATCAAATTTTGATCAATTGACATTCATTTAGTAGGAACTTTGTTGTGCGATGTCAAAGCTCGTCCAATTGAGCTTAAGGCTTGATTGATCCAGATTAATTATTTTTTAGGGTTGCAATCATATTTCTACTAAAGCTTATAAGGAAGGTTTGACAGCTAATTATGTTTTTTTTTTTCTTAGTTTTTCAATAAAAGGTACTCTAGAAGTGATTTTTATTTTCTTAATTTTGTGAAAAAAATGTGTACGTTAATTCTTAAAATATTAGCACGTCAAAGAGTGACGTTTTTATCGTGATCCATACAAAAGTCCAACACAAATTGCTTTTGGTCATATCGAAATTAGGGCCAAGAAACATGACAGATAAGGATGTTTTTCTCAGTCGCATATATACCTTGTAAGTAAGTACAAAGCCATTAAATATAGGTTTTGACTTTTATTATGATGTTTCTTAAATCATAATTTCACCGCCTCCGATCAAAAACTGATATATAAGCAAAACCAAAAAAAGCATGAAAATAACTTGCAATACAATATATTATATTTGAGCTCATTTTGAGCTCAAAAGAGAGAGACCCACGATCTCCTTCGGCGCCAGACTCAGACCCAAAGAGAGACTTCGTGGCTGGGTGGCCAGACCAAGCCACCCCGTTGTGGGTAACCCACGGCCTCCTCCGGCATCATGGGTCACCTTCTTCGATGTCGTAGGTCATCTAACTCATTTCTTTTTTGCATTTAAGATGATAAAATTCTTAAATGGTTAACCATTCACCTCTAGATTTTAGTTTTAAATCTAAAAACGAGTTTTGAGATAATTAAAAATGGGTTTTGAGACATTAGAAACGAGTTTTGGGTGGATCATAACTGGTTTTCAGGTAGATCAGGGTCAGACCCACGCCTTGGGTCTGGGGGCCAGGAGTGTTTTTGGTCCTTTTTTCACTTTGATTTGTTTTGTTTTTTTTTTTTTTTGACATGTCCACACAAGGGAAGGGAGGATGGAGAATTCGAACTTGTGACCTCCGCGTTATTAGGTGTGGTTTACAATCGATTGATCTATCCATTGAGGATTCACTTTGATTTGTTGTGTTTGTTCTTATTTTCATTTTTACATTTTCCTTTAATTGATAATGTGTTACAAGATGATTGAGTGATGTGAAAAGGCTAGTTTACACCAGGACGATAATAGGGGCTCTTATATATATATATATATTGACATGTCCGCACAAGAGGAGGAGAGAGATTTAAACTAGTAACTTCTGCTTCATTAGGTGTGGTCCCAACTGATTGAACTACCTCTTGAAGACACACATACATATATATATATAAAGTAGGTGGAGAGGTTAATTATAACTACTCTATCTACACGTAATAATAACACATGCCCACTGGGAGTTGGGTTTAGACCATAAAAATAGCCAACGCTCTTTAAAGTTCAAAATCTGACCCAGATATTAGTGGGACCCAATTACTTCTAGAATTTCTTTAAGGCCATCGAACTATGATAACCCAATTTTTATATGAATCCTAGGGAGCGTCCAAATCCATCACAAGCAGAGGTAAACACAAGAAAAGCATCAGGACAAAACTAAATCTTTAGCAGATAATAACTGAGTTTTACTTGTCAATATCACTTGCAGATTTACATGGAAGAAGATTGATGATCAATATTGATTGGTTTCAAGTGAATGGCCATTTGCCCATCAAATGGACCCATTTAATTTAATGGAATGACGACAAAGAGCAGGATAAGATAAACGATTGCTCCATGAACCTGATAAAGTAGATAAAAGTGAATAGTCAGCTTGATAAGACAAAAGATTTGTTTTGTAATTTGTGGTTACACTATTCTCTTAATGTTTGTTTGTTGTTGTTTTTTTTTTTTTTTTTTTGGAGATATTTGCTAGCTAGCAGCATGGATGGTGCAATATGTTTATGTTTATCCAATCTACACCACATTCAATTTGCTTATTTTGTGGGGGAATAGGCAACATGTACCACTATGTTTAAAGACAACCCATTTTTGTAGTTGGTCAAAAGCAGTGACGGAGTTGGGGTGGCTGGTGTAGGCCATAGCCCCAACGCAAGGGGAAAAAAAAAAATTTTAAGGCAATTTTCTTATTTTTTGGGCTAATGGCCCCTATCCATACCAAAGTTTGCCTTTTGTCACTGGTCTAAAGTTAAGAATATTTTTGATGATGTTTATGATACTTGCAAATTCTCAGCATGAGCAGTTATAACCAATATCGCTAACAACATTCTCTTATTCTCCTTTCGTCTTAAGGATTTGGATTCTCCTTAATGTTGTAGAATTCCCTAAAGATCAAATTAGATTTAAATACATTTTAAATCTAATATGATTTGATTTCTCATACTTTTGTATTGTAAATTTATCAATTGAATAAGAGCACGATGTGGCAATACTTAAGGTTTTAATCTATAGACGTAGGTCGTAAACTGAAACACGTAAAACATATTTAGTTCATATTATTTATTTTAGGGGTTTGCTAGGGGTTCTTCCCGTAGTGTTCTCCCAGTCTTACTTAGAACATAATTTAAGAAAAAAAAATTGTAGTACCATTTTTTTGCCAACAGATTAATTTTTATGAGTTAATAGTTAGGTTCTAATACTTTAAAACTTGTTTTTGGATTCAAAACTAAAACCTAAGGGTGGAAGGTTAACCCTTTAGGATGGTATCACCCAAAATGGATTTGATCATTCTAAATTTGGTGCTAATGCCTCAAATTTGGTGCTAATACATAAAAAAACCGGTAGTGAATGCCATTATAATTTTATTTTTTCTTAAATCATGTTTTACGTAAAATTAGGAGAAATCCATGAGAACATTACGAGGAGAACCCCTAACATTTTTCTTTATTTTATTCCGGTAGTTACGGTTTATCTCCATTCGAGTATGTTTTCTTTCAAACTATACTTACCACGTATTACATATTAATTTCATATTTAAAAAAAAAAAAAATAGTTAAGTATTCAAGTAGAAAACTGTTTTGTTTTGTTTTCAATCATATCGTTGAATTAAAATTAAAGTTAATAATTAAAAGTACATATGAGAGGCATGCAGAGGCTGTGTATACAAAAATATGTAAAAATAAAAAAAAATAAAAAATTAAAAAAATTATACCCAAAAAAAAAAATAAAAAAATTGACAGTGACTTTGCTGCTTATTTCAGCAGCAAACAATAATACACAGACATGTGTGTTGTCCGTATATATATTAAAAAAAAAAAAGAAACAAATGTGAAATTGATAATTATCATTTGTGTTAAAATTTTAAGTCGATAAAAATATGAGTTTAATTATTTAATTAATATTTTAATATTTATTGTCACACTGTGGACTTAGACTCTAACTTAATGAATATCAATAGGGGTTTGTTAGGGTTCTCCCCATAGTATTTTTATGAGTTCTCACATACTTACATAAAATATGATTTAAGACAAAATAAAATTGTAATACAGTTTTTTTGTCAATAGATTAATTTTTATGAGTTAATATTTAGGTTTTAATGCTTTAAAACTTGTTTTTGGATTTAAAACTAAAATCTAAGGGTGGAAGGTTAACCCTTTAGGGATAGTATCACCCAAAATAGATTTAATCATCCTAAATTTAGTGCTAATGCCTAAAAAAACCGGTGGTGGAGGCCACTACAATTTTTTTTTTTTTTTTTAAATCATGTTTTATGTAAGTTTGGGAGAACCCAGGAGAACACTATGAGGAGAACCCCTAGCATTTTCCATATCAATAAATGAATCAAATAGTTAACTTAATAGAGAAATGTCATTTTATATTCTTACAGTATTTTCCTAGCATTCTTAGTTGATGTGACATACTCGATTAAAATTTGATTTTTTGTTAAATACTTAATACCTCTCTAGGGTTTCACAATTTTATTTTTTCCTCCTTAGAGTTTGATTTTTATCATATGAGGTTCCTGTGGTTTTGATAAAGGACCAAATTGGTCCTCCTGTTAGTTGACCGTTAGTTGATTTAACGAAAGTCCATGTGAGCGAATGAAAATTTGAGCGAATGAAAATTTGACACCTGGCATAAGTGGCCATGTCATTAATGATGATGTGGCCACCTAATTAAATTTTTTATTTTTTTAAAAAAAATTCAAAAAAAACAAAAAAACAAAAATTTGGTGGTGGCCGAGCCACCCCTTGGTGCCCAAGGCGTCACCCCCCAATTTTTTTTTTTGTTTGTTTTTGTCTTTTTGTCTTTTTTTTTTTTGAATTTTTTTTAAAAAATAAAAAATTTAATTAGGTGATGACATGGCCACTTATGCTAAGTGTCAATGATGATATGACCACTTATGTCAATTGTCAAATTTTCATTCGTCCACATGAACTTCCGTTAAGTCAACTAGTCAACTGACAGAATGACCAATTTGGTCCTTTATCAAAACCACAGGAACCTCCTGTGATAAAAATCAAACCCTAAATAAGAAAAAAATAAAGTTGTGAAACCCCAAGGAGGTATTAGGTATTTAACCTTTTTTTTTTTTATTAATATATATTTTTAAGATTGATCTAAGGGTGGATTAAGCATAGTACATCATCGAAGAATGTTAAGATAGAGCAGAAAGAATGCAAAATAGTGTTTTTCTTAACTTAAAAATGGAAGTGGTGTTCCAAGGAATAATTTAATCGGCTGTGGACCATGTCTTTTGAAACGAAGGTTACTAATTCGAATCTCCCTCCCTCTTTCTCTCGTGTAGACATGAAAAAAAAAAAAAGAAGTTGACCTAATTCCCACTTAATTGGTAGGGTGTAATTTCGAAAAATTCAACTTAAATAAAATATATATAATATGAAGACAGAGTTCAAATTGAGCATAAAAACTCAAACTAAGAAAAATGCTAATAAGTACTAGAGGTTGAGTCCTGACGTGAGACGGGATTTGAGTAGCAACAACAGTTCTCCTCTTAGGATGTAAATAAAAATACAATAAAATAATACGTAAATCGATAAGAATTCATAAATCCTAATCCTAATCAACTCAAGCTTATCTTATCCCTATCAAAAGCTTATAGTAAACTTAATTAATTTCTAAAATGGTATTAATTACTAGAAAAGAGAAAAGAAAGAAGAAGAAGATGATGATCTATCATTGTGTCTGTCAAGGTAAGAGAAAGCCTGTGAAAAAAGGCTCAACTCATGTTTGGTGACTTTTCCTTCCTTGTCTTTGGCATTGATTCATTATCTGTACCCTAAAGCTCATTGAAAGATGAAACAAGATCTTTTTCGGTTCATTTGAGTTGGAGGGGTATTTTTGTATTTTTATTTTTTCATAGGATAAAAATACCTTTATGATATAATTAACGGAATATTATCGGATGCTAATTCATTGAAGATGACAATGGTGGAAAATGCACATTTTATTCATAATTTAGTCAAAAAATATTGAAATATAGTCATATACACACGCCAAGTACTTCAAAAACACAAATTAGAAGTATTTCAAAACTGAGTAAATTTTTTTATTTTAGGATTAATTGGGGGATCAAAAGTCAACTAATTCTGTGGCTAAGTCAAACTTCCCCCAAGGGTTGTCCAGTTCCTTACCCTCTACAGTAATGGTGGTTATTAATATTCTAATTTACAAAATAGCCCATGGCCTAGGCAAATTAATGTTTGGGCCTTTTGTACAAAAAGATTTGGGCCTTGTCTTAGGTGTTAGTATTCTACTGGGCTATGAGAAACCAGATTCCTAAACAAGATATTTTTATACAAAAAGTATTAATTAAGCCCAAAATTATAACTATTTTAAGAATTCTAGGATGGGAGTTATTACAAAAACTTTTAAGGGATTGTAATCCACTGGATCCTACCAACTACCAAGTAGGACAGTTTCCCTTTGAACTTAAAGTTGAAGTACCAAACCAATGGGCCTCATTTCCCATGTGAATCTGGAGGCCCAGACATCCTTCCTTCAGCCTTCAGCTATTCTGCAAATCTTTATTTTTTATGGCAAGATGCTCTCAAGTTACTTATATTTGAAGAGTATTTTTGGTTTTATTTTTTTAAAAAAATAAAAATATCCTTCAAATATTAAGTAATTAGATCATCTTCTGTTCAAAGAGAGAGGATCCTAATTCTACCCACAGTCATAGGAAACTAAGCGGCATAAATAAATAACAATTTCTTTTTCTTTTCTTTTTTAAAAAAAGAAAGAAAGAAAAACATCAATTTTTGGAAATTCTTACAAATAAACTTCTAAAAGCGACACATATCTTTTATATTAGAGTAATGCTTGAGTTCTCTGTCCCTAAGAGATAGTTTAATTGGCTGGAGTCACGCCTAATAAAGCGGAAATCTTTAGTTTGAATCCTCCTCCTCCCTTTTGTTCGGACATGTCAAAAAAAAAAAAAAAATGATAGAGTCCTCTCAAATGTGATGTGTCTTTTTAAAATGAAAAATGATAGGTGTTCTCCTAGTGTTCTTCCAATTGTGACGTGGCTTTTAAAATTACATTTGGATTTGAGATTAGCATTATTGACTTTTAATCTATTGATGATTTTAAAAGCCACATTACAGTTGGACGAACACCAGAAGAACACTATAAAAACACCTAGCATTTCTCTTTTAAAATTACCAATAGATCAGAATTTAATAATTATCATTACAAATTTAATGTTGATTTTAAAAGGCACATCACATTTGGGAGGACTCTAATTCTCTTTATAACATTATAATTAAATTATGATGTAATAAGTACATGCTATTTTTTTTTTTTTTTGGGAAAAATTATTCGGACTTTTATTCATGCTCAAATAGAGCAATAAATCAAGCGGTTGAAATTAATTCCTCCCTCCTTACAATACTACAAATATTGTGTGGAATATAATCCCATCTAACAATATCAGTGACATGGGTCCTAGCTGTAACGGCTAGTAGCCGTTACGGCTAGTAGCCGTTACGGCTAGTTCGTGTGTTGCACCATTGGCTGATCATCGAACATGTGTGACTCTTGCAGAGGCCAACTGGCCAGTTGAGGCCGGATTTATAAGTACATGCTATATATATATATTCACATGTTAAAGACACTTGTCAGAGAGGCTACAAACAATTTCTAGGGAGTTTCTTGGACTCACAATTTGATCCACCACATTCTATCAAGTTGAAAGAACTTGGTAAGTTCAAGAGAGATTGAAAAGGAACGTTATTTATACCTTTATCATTCATTATATATATATATAGAGTAATAATAATATATTGAATATAATATATAAAAAGAATGAAAAGCTCTTAAAAGGTGAAACGGAAACCGTCACAAACCATCAACAAGGATTCAAAAAGCAGCAAGTTTATCAACTGTAAACGGTAGCGAAAAGACAACTCTTTCCGAAGGGTGTCCACACTCCACGGGTTTCCTTTCCTGGCATGCTTTTATATATATATATATGAAGGCTATATTATATATTGAATAATAATATTCACGCAGCCATCCATTTCAGTCTTTTTTAGAGTATTAGCAGTAGTTTTTCAACTATTTTTCTTAAATATAAGGAATAAAACTATTTTTTGATTCCCTATAAAAAATACTTCACAATAGGTTCCCATATTTTTTCCTATATGAATTAAACATTATTTCTTTTTATCATTGTAACCAATGAGAGATGAGAGAATTGTTCGGATCTGTAAAGGAGAGAGGATAGAGAATGAGATATTTTATAATTTAATAATACATAGAGAGTCTACAGTATTTTCCTATGCATTGGGAAACACTGTAGATACCCTTTGATATTGATTAAATTTGGGACTTATGATGTGGGTGCTTTTTTGTTTTTTTTTTAGATTTTTTCTAACCATAAAGAAGGAAATGAGCTATAGATAGGCTGTTGCTAGTGCTCTTACGTAGGATCGTCAAAATGGATGGAAGATGTGAGAAAGCTATAAGGAATGCTAGTTGTAGTGGCCGAGGGTAAAACCTAGGGGTGTTCAAGCGGTTATAACCGGCGGTTATTTGCAATAACCGCAACCGCCTCCGCTTTAGGCGGTTATCGGATTTTCAATAACCGCAACCACCTCCGCCTAGGCGATTAGCGGTTATTCAAACCGCTAACAAGCGGTTATAACCGCTTTTTCAAACGCTTTTTTTAAAATGAGCTTTTGGACTTTTTTTATATTTTGGGCCTTCATTTTTCATATTTTTTAGGTTTATTTCACACTACAAACCACTCACTGAAAGTCTGAAACCAATATCAAAACATACTACAACCAAAACCTAACGAGTGAGAGTCGAAGAGACAAAAGTGAGACAGAGACGGAGACAAGTGAGAGAGGGGCTACGGCTTCGAGAGAACTCAAAGTTAAGATGAAACCTAATGAGTGAAACTCTGTGAGAGTGAGGTTGCGGCTTGTGTGAAATGTGAATGTTTGGGAGAACAAGATAGGGTTTCATTTTATAGACTTATATAATATAAATAATATATAACGAGTGAGAGAGGGGATGTGGCATCGTTTTGGTGTTAAACACCAAAACGACGCCGTTTTGTTTTGTTTTGTTTTGTTTTTGTTTTTTGTTTTTTGTTTTTTTTTTTTTATATTTAATTAATATATATATTTATATAATTATATATAAATAAAAGCGGTTAGCGGTTATAACCGCTTTTTCATACCCCTAAAACCGCTAACCGCAACCGCCTTAGGCGGTTAGCGATTTTTAATAACCGCTTTACAAAGCGGTTAGCGGTTAGTGGTTATAAAAAAGCGGTTATAAGCGGTTAGCGGTTGGTGAGGTGATTATAACCGCTCCGCTTGAACACTCCTAGTAAAACCAGTTGCAGAAAGAGTTGTGAAGGCAAGTAGATAATATGTGTCCCCACCTTGGACCGTGAAACAAATGAGAAAAAAGTCAGTAGGTCTTGAGGTTCATATCTGAATCTGGAGCCTTCTTTGCAGCAAAATGCTCAATCAGAAAAGAGTTGGTGGAGCAAAGCCAAAGAAGGGCAGTAGCACGTGTAGCCCACGTGTTATAAAGAAGGACGTCGGTGGAAGGAGAGATGGCCGGAAATGGTGAATGTTAAAGTATAAACTAAATGATTAAATTTACCATATTCTTATCATCGACTTAATCTTTTAATTATGATAAATGATGATTTAATAGAAAAAGAGGGACACATGGTTTGTATGGGTCAAAAGACTGTCCATATAATCAATGTAGTATTGGTGAGTTCTATATGTGATTCTTTGCCCCCTGACAGTACCCTTGGCATCATAGTTATCCCCAAAAAGAAGGATAGAGAAGTTTTTTTTTTTTTTTTTAAGTGAAGGATAGAGAAGTTAATTTTGAAATAGAAAGATCGTTGCATTGCATCAATGTGAAGACTAAATAAACTTGTTCCATTTCTTTTATGTCCCCAAAGTCAAAGCATTCTTAGCAGCCTCATCTCACCAAAATTACACTTTTTTCTATTTTAACAACTCATTTTTTTTAAAACACTCTAGCAGCCTCACTATTTCAATTATTTTTTATTCAATTGGTGAGTAAATAGTACTCACTATTTTTTTTTTTTTGGTTAAAGGGTAGGTTAGGAAGACCAATTGTGACTATCCTATATAGGAGTAACCATAATAACACCTACCCATTGGGAGCCGCACAGGAAAAACTTAGACAGTGAAACCGCATGCATTCCCTCAAGTCTAATTGAACCATAACTTGACTCAGCTCCACCAGGGTATTAATGGGAATTCCAATGCGGCTAATATTAATCAGACATATATAAAAAAAATTTATTGCGGTGATTCAAATCCACACCCTAGTACATATCTTGACCAATTAAAAACTTTCTTAGGCTATTAAATCACCACCCTTAATGGTTAATAGTGAGTACTATTCATCACAATTTTATTTTGGTTGAAATAGTAAGTCTAAAAGTGAAAATTTAAACCAATTTTACTAAATCGTCTCATAAAAAATAATAAAAAAATAATTTTAGTGAGGCTGTTTGCTTTCGCATGAAAGCCTAAGAAGACATGAAAGAAGAGTCATTTATTTTGTTTTTAGATAATAAGATGTTATATCTATGTCGTGTGTGTGTTAGAGAGAGAGAGAGAGCTTGGGGGCACGTGTAAAATATATGTCACCACGTCTCATGTTACTATTCTCTGGGTCACATCCATTTCTTTTTGCAGACAGCAATCCATTTTACCATATTTCGTATTAAACCCAAAAACAAATAATAAATAAAAACTTGATTAAAAAAAATGGAGCAAAACCATGTTTGGTTCATGAATCAGTCATGATGAGTGTGATGAAAAAATTATTATTGGGATTGAGATCAAATTGGATGTGTTTGGCAACAGTCATAGACGGTTATTATTTATACTTTACATATTCAAACTCTTAATATTTTTACTTTTTTATCATATTAATTATTTTTTATTATTATTCAAATAAAAAAAATATTACAAAACAAATTTTTTTGTTTTTATTTTTTCATACCAAACATTTTTTTTTCTTCCACATCAATCAATTTTTGCTATTGTTAAAAGCTATTAATCAATTTTTGCTACAATAACAAATCACTAAATAGTAACAGACCAATGCCAAACGGACCCCATTTTAGGTTATAGTTTTCAATAAACTAGACCTTTGTATATATATTGTGATTGGACTATATGTATATAAAAGAGTAAGATGGAATAATAAAGGAGTTTGAGGCATGATCAAAGCCTTAAAAAGAGGAAGTCTTTCTCTAAGGTTCTAAAATCTCGCTCAATATGTTTGAAGTCAGATTCTACTTGATTGATATGCCTAACTCACAAGATGATGTGCACCATTTCTTTACCTAGCTAGTTGACTTCACAATCATTCACGCAACTATAGGGTGGATATATATGCAACCAAAAATTATATGAAATGGAATATTTTGGACTCGTATTAAAAGAATTTGGAATATTCGACGGGACGTAAAATATTTAATTGAAGCTGGAGATGAATTAATAGAGATTGGCTTCAAACTCATGATTTCTGCTCTGATACTATATTAACTCACTATTAATCCAATAAGTTTTATAGGTAGAGATACATTTAATCAATACTTTTTCTGAGCAAAAATGGTAAGTCAAGGAAGCCAATTGTGGTTATCCTACCTAGGCATAACCATAGTAGCATCTATCTGCTAGGAGCTGCATAGGAGGGGCCTAGACAGCAAGAACTGCAGGCACACTCTCAAGTCCGACTGAACTATTACTTGACTCAACCTCACCAGGGCATCAATGAGAATTCAAGATGACTAATTCTAATAAGATATATGTGAAGATTCTCTATTGCAAAAATTCGAAGCCATGCCCTAACCACTTAAAATTTTTTTTGGCCTATTGAACCATGGTGATATTTAATCAACACTTTCATACACACATGATATGATCATTAATTGATCAACCAAAGCATTCTCAAAAGTTTCTATATTTAAAACAATTTAATCAATCAAAACGTTTCCAAGACATAAAACATGTTCGAGATTGTGTTAATTTTTCTTTTTTTTTTTTCAACAAGCAGACTAGCAAATGAGACAGATATTAAAATGCCATCATAAGTTAAAACTTTGTACATAGACTAAAAAAAAAATTAAAAAAATAAAATAAAAATTGAAGGGGGGTCATCATTCTTGTTGACATGACAATTAGAGTTGAATGAGTGACATGATGGCTACCCAAAAAACATGAGTACATAGTGAAGAACTTTAGATTGACAAAAAGGTTACAAAAAGAGACAAAAAAGTGGTGCACCCTTTTTTGTCGTTAATTGGCAAAGCAATACATGGATGGGTTCATGCATCCCCGTACTCCCATTTCAATTATTGTTCACCAACACACCAAAAGCAACATTATTTTCCCTTCTATAATTCCTTCATCATATTTGTGTCATTTAGAAACTGTTCAACTCTCTATTTACAGCTTCTTTCTTCTTCTTCTTATTGCATAGAAACCTCATCCTCTTCATCTTCATCCCAATTTCTGCCTCACAAAGAAACATATCTTGATCAAGTCCCATGGCGAACAAACCAAGTTTAAGAACTTCAATTTTCACGTTTTGGTCAATTTAATGTTGTATTTGTTTTTAAATATGTATAAATTATTATTTATCCTAAAAGTTTAACGCTAATAGAGAATAATCACATATGTTTGAGATTGCGTTGAAAAATATAATTTTGGTTTGGTTTTTTTTTTTTTAAAAAAAAAATCATTTTTAAGTTTCTCTAAAATGTAGTTTTAGACTTTTTTTTAGAGCAAAATAGTCAAATTGTACTTTTTATGTTTTTTTTTTTTTTAAAACCAAATAGACCCAATTGTTTAACACAACTTTTTATGTACAAAATGAACTTTTTAAGCTCTTTAATGTCTTGGAACATGATCATCTCCAGTTCATTTAAATTTGATAATATTCAGTTAGTTATATTGGAAGGTATTTTAATCTTTTCAGTTTTTAAGGGAACAAAAATACACATCTAATATAACTAACTCAATCTTATCCAGTTCATTTGAACTGGAAAGGATCCTAATTCATTATAAACAGGCTCTTAATCATTAAAATTATATTTTAACACTTTTCCCCAAAAGTGAGGCCCAACACGTAGACTTTACTCTGATACCGTATTATAAGGCCATGAGTAGTGATATTTAATATAATATCAAAGCAAAAGTCTTGAGTTTGAACGTTGTATCCGTTATTCACCTCTTATTTCAATCAAATATTTTACGTATTGGGTTTCACTTATCAAGCAGAAATTTAAACCCAAACGTGAAGGAAGATGTTAGGTTAATATAAAGTAAATGATAAGCGGTGATTTAAGAAGGCGACAACTTATGATATTTTGATTTTTCCTACAAAATCTTTTGATTCTGAGTAAACCAAATTTCAGATTTGTTTGTATCCTATAAATGCCACGTCTGAATTGTTGCGTGTTCAAAGATAGTTGAGTAAAAACATAAATAGGCACCTCTCAGACCACAACAAGTTGGGTGAATGAGAGGCTCTATCTCAAGCTTGTTGATTTATGTTGTGTGTGTAATGTCTTGTTGATGTTATGGGTTGTGATAAAGAAAGAAAATGAAATGTTTGATTCTAGAATTGGCCCTATATATTACAAGTTTTCCTGAGGGTTTTGCTTGAAGGAGATCCATCGTTTCCTTCTCAATCATTTTCATAGAATGTCCAATTTTTTTTTTTCTTCTAATTGATAAAGGTAGGTGGAGGAGACCAATTGTAAATATTTTATCTAGGCATGACCATAGTAGCATCTACTCATTGAGAGCCATATAGGGAGGAGGGGGTCTAGACAGTAGGAATTGCAGACGCTCTCTCAAGTTCAACTGAACTATAACATGACCCAACTCTATCAGGGCATTAACGAGAATGGAGGTGACTAATACTAGTAGAATTAGAGATTCCTATTTCGGGAGTTGAGCTTTCATCATAGCATGTCCAATTTAACACCGTTTTACTTAAAATATTAAAAAAAAAAAAAAAAAGCTTAAGATTTTTTTTTCTTCTTTATTTTCGAATATGATAAGTAAATTTATAAAAATAAGAAAAAACAAAACAAAAGCAAAAGGGTAAAAATCCTAGTTAGAAATACACCATAAAGCACAAGAATAAAGTCCCCTCACCACTTCGAAAAAGAAAAAAAGAAAAAAGAACCCTATGATCTCTTCAATAATTAGAGGACTCCATTGGAACATGAAGGAATAAGGAGTTTCTTGGAATTTTTGGCCCAACACCTAATAGTTTTTAACAAAATCAGAGATGTTGTACTACGTTGTTGTTGTTGTTTTTTTTTTTTTAACCCTAAAGCAGGCATATTAAAAAAAATTATATTTCAGAGCATATTAAAAAAATTATGAGAAGTGGATGAAATTATATTTCAGGCATATTATGAAGTGCCGACTTCGCCAATCTATGGCCACTTCATTAGCTCCTGAGATATTGTAAGAGTTGTCCTAAATAGGTAGCTCAATCGGCTAGGACCACGCTTAATGAAATAGTGGTTACTAGTTCGAATCCCTCCTCTCCTCTCTTGTGCGGACGTGTCAAAAAAAAAAAGAAAGAAAAGAGATATTGTAAGAGTTGCTTGAGATATGCATAAATAACAAATTATTCCATTTTTCAAATTCCGTAAAAAAAAAAATTAACGAAATCCGTTCTTGTGCTACATCATATCATATAGAGCTTTCAAAACACTTTAATATCACCAAAAAAAAAAAAAAAAACTTATTGCAAATAAGGTAGCCAATATAAACTTATTTCATTTAAGAGATGAAACGGCAGTGTTTTTATCCTTGAAGCTCGAAAAAACACGTTATCATTTAAAAGCATTAGTTTGAATTGATAATTTATTAATTGCAGCCTTATAATTTCTGTAGTTCAAAAAATAAATATGGTAAGTTGGCACAAGTACGCTGCATCTCAACTTCAAAAAATTAAAAACTTTAAAGAAAAAGTAACCATATTTCTAGGTGTCCCTAAGGGATAATTCAATCGGCTATGGACCACGCCTAATGAAGCGAATGTCACTAGTTCAAATCTCTATCCTTCCCCTGTATGGACATGTAAAAAAAAAAAAAAAAGTTTTTTTGTTGTTGTTGTTGTTGTTGCAAAAAGGGTAGGTTGAGAAGACTAATTGTGGCTATTTTATCTGGGCCTGACCATAGTAGCACCTATCCTTTGGGAGCCGCACATGAGGGACCTAGATGGTGGGAACCGCAGGTGCTTCCTCAAGTCTAACCGAACCATAGTATGACCAAACCCTATCAGGATATCAATAGGAACCAAAATAGTTAATGCAAATCAGGTATATGTGAGAATTTCTCATTGCCTCAAGTTGTTAGGTTTACTTTATTTCTTCTTCCTCGCACAATTTGGGAAAAATTAATGAAATAAGTTGAAGTTCTCAACGGTCTAGATCTTTTAAAATGAAATAGAGTGAAATTATTTTATAATTAAAATTTTATTTTGTTAGGAATATGAACCGTTTAATTAAATGGGCTGGATTAATGTTGACTTATATAGTTTTATACTCATACTTCGACACAACTTGAACCTGACATAAAGAGCTGATAGTTTTTGACACACCTACGATCCCAACAAGAACCTAACACAAAATTAGTAAGTTAAAATTGAGGAGTCTGACAATATTAAATAATCTTATACCTATAAATCAATATGATTCTGTTAGTTCTTGTGTTGGCTTAATTCAGTTCCAAAATGCAGAGGTTACTGTACACAAGCTCAAACACTGATATAGAATGTTCAGAATCAAATCTCCACCGTTCATAATGTAGATTCATGTGTCATTAACGTTCCTGCAAAATTTCAGCTCAATCGGACCACAAACACCCATCGATCAAAACTGTTGATGAAGGCTGGACAGCATTTCCAGAATGCTGTTTTCTCCCCACTGCAAGCCATGTCCGGACATGGTGCTAGCATGTCCGGACATGAATTCCAGGAAGCATATTTTTGCTCCGTAAGGCCATGTCCGGACATCCAATTAACCTGTCCGGACACCCCGTACCTATTATGCCCAAAAACGTGTTTTTAGTGGCTTAGGTCTAGGGTTTGATGTACTGATATATATACATCATTATAGAAGAGAGGCACTAATTTTCACCCCCAGAGAGTTCGTCGGAGGATGTGCTAAGAGAGATCATATGTGGTGAGCGTTAAATTGAATCTCTTAGAATTTAGTTATTTCTTTGATAAATCTAAGGTTGTGAAGTCAACCGGAGTTCCGGTGAAAGGAGATCACGTAGAAGAATTGTGCCAGATGTTCTGGAAAGGGCTACTACGGTAGAAGTCAAGTGGGTCACTTGTCTTATGCAAGAGTGTCAATTGCAAAGGTTTTGTAAGTGTGAACTTCTTGTAATCCTTAGTCTTTTACTGAGTTAGTGATTTCCTGGGTTTGGCTGCCCCGGAGAGGTTTTACATTTAGAGAGTTCTCTAAATGGTTTCCTCTTCGTAACCAAATATCTGTGTTGTTTATTGTTTATTGTTTTATATATTTTTGGTTGTTTATTAATTGTTAGGTCAGATTTATTTCCGCATAATATTATTTTGTTAAACACCTAGAAAATCTGAATAGGTGTTAATTTGAGTCAATTAGAATTTTCAATTGGTATCAGAGCGGGTTCACTCTATCAAAGGATTGAATTCCTGAGTGTGATCCTATCTACTTTCTAGATGTCTCAAACACTTGATTGTTTCGAAACTGTTGATAATACTTTTTGTGAAACTATTATGTCTTCTGATAAACAGTATTATTCTGATTATGATTCTGATAATGAAAGTGATCTTCAAGAGGCTTATAATTTGTTGTTTGTGAAATTCTCTGAGCTACAAGTTATTAATTCCAAGAATCTAAAGAAGCTCAGAGAGGCTGAACATGATAAAGATGAGCTAATNTTTTTTTTTTGTCATAAATGATATGTGCACTATTTATCCAGTATTGCATTTAGGGGGAGAATGTGTGTTTACTTGACTTTTGAGGGGGGGAAACTTTTTCCGTAAAAGTTTCTTGTTGCTATTGAGTCATACATTGAGGGGGAGTTTTTGCTGATGTTTCTTCATGATCTTGCATTATTTCATGCATGTTCTATTATTTGTGATCATGAATTTTATTTTTATATTTATGTTCCACATATACCGTGATGTATTTTGTGAAGTGTTTCAGGAAACACGAAGACCTTTTGTCATTCTGTGACAAAAATGGGGAGTAATATGGGGAGATGATGGGATTGACTCGGCATTTTGGTTTTGTCACCGAATTGCCAAAGGGGGAGTTTGTTAGTTCTTGTGTTGGCTTAATTCAGTTCCAAAATGCAGAGGTTACTGTACACAAGCTCAAACACTGATATAGAATGTTCAGAATCAAATCTCCACTGTTCATAATGTAGATTCATGTGTCATTAACGTTCCTGCAAAATTTCAGCCCAATCGGACCACAAACACCATCGATCAAAGCTGTTGATGAAGGCTGGACAGCATTTCCAGAATGCTGTTTTCTCCCCACTGTAGGCCATGTCCGGACATGGTGCTAGCATGTCCGGACATGAATTCCAGGAAGCATATTTTTGCTCCGCAAGGTCATGTCCGGACATCCAATTAACCTGTCCGGACACCCCGTACCTATTATGCCCAAAAACGTGTTTTTAGTGGCCTAGGTCTAGGGTTTGATATACTGATATATATACATCATTATAGAAGAGGCACGAATTTTCATCCCCAGAGAGTTCGTCGGAGGGTGTGCTAAGAGAGATCATATGCGGTGAGCGTTAAATTGAATCTCTTAGAGTTTAGTTATTTCTTTGATAAATCTAAGGTTGTGAAGTCAACTGGAGTTCCGGTGAAAGGAGATCACGTAGAAGAATTGTGCCAGATGTTTTGGAAAGGGCTACTACGGTAGAAGTCAAGTGGGTCACTTGTCTTATGCAAGAGTGTCAATTGCAAATGTTTTGTAAGTGTGAACTTCTTGTAATCCTTAGTCTTTTACTGAGTTAGTGATTTCCTGGGTTTGGCTGCCCCGGAGAGGTTTTATATTTAAAGAGTTCTCTAAATTGTTTCCTCTTCGTAACCAAATATCTGTGTTGTTTATTGTTTATTGTTTTATATATTTTTGGTTGTTTATTAATTGTTAGGTCAAATTTATTTCCACATAATATTAGTTTGTTAAACACCTAGAAAATTTGAATAGGTGTTAATTTGAGTCAATTAGAATTTTCAGATTCAAACATGAAACATGACATGCAACATGAATTACAGCTTTTGCTTGTTGTTGCTCTAACACAAGACATCATTTTGCGTTTGGGGGCCAACTCTTATTTTATTTTTTGGAAACTTCATTTTAGATCCATGAATTACCACATGATTTGACATATTTCTGAACTTTGAAACCTCTCAATTTGACCTATTCATCAATTTTTACTGTTAAAACCCTTTAAAAAGACAAAATTACCCTTTAATTTTTTTTATTAAAAAATAAAAAATTGAAAAAAAATGAAGATTTTTTTTTTTTTTTGTTGAAAAAAAGGGTCACAAGGTGACTCTACTGTAGGTCACATTGTATTTATTTTTTTTTAAATGTGAGCAAAGGGGGGCTAAACTGTCATTTGGTGAAAAGGATGGACCTAACGAGGGTGTTTGATAAACCCTATTACATTCCCCAACAAAGAATAACAATGCAATGTTCATGGATTAAAAAATAAATAAATAAATGATTAATATGAGAAAATGAAAAGGTGGTATTGAAAAGTGAAGAAATTTGTTTTGTAGTAATTTTTTTATTTGAATAGTAAATGATGTGATATAAAAAGTGAATGATTTGATATATATATATTTTTATAGTAAAAAATGAAGTGAATAGTGTGGTGGAATCTGGGGGAATGTGTTGTAAGAGCATCCACAATAGCCTCTTCAAATTTTACCCTTCAAAATAACAAAAAGTACACTTTTGGTTATTTTGACAACTTACCTTTTTAAAGTACCAATTTCAGCCTCACTACTTAAACAATTCACTTTCACTATTTCATTTAAATATTATTTTTCAAAGATTTGTTTATTATTTCTCTAACTTTTATATTTTTGAATATTTATATTTTTCTAATGGTCTATTTTATGAATATTCGTCTTATTCTAACGGTAATATTTTTAAAAATCTATTTTGGGTTTGGATTTTGTGTACATCCACATTAATTTTTTTATATTTTCCTAATGGTCTATCTTGCATGACCATAAAGAAACACATCATAAGATTATATACATGCACATTAATTTACGCGCAAATGTTAACAACTGGTCATAAATCATTCAAAGAAAAAAAAAACATAGAAAAAAAAAATTCGTTGTGTAGTTTTCAGAAATAGAAAGAAAATGTAGAGATGCCCGAGAAAAGAAAAACAAAGAAAAGAAAGAGAGAAATGAAACGTAAAAAGGAAGAGGGAGAAAATATATTTATTTAATGAATAGATGAGAGAATATTAAATTTTATATTTGAAGATTTACTGTTCATGGTGATATTTTTTTTGTTCAAATAGAAAGATTGAAAAATGATATTTTAAATCATTTTGATTAAATTACCTCTTCAAAATAATCAAAAAATAATTTTAAAGAGACTACAATAAATGCTCGATCAAAACGTGTAAGATTACAATTAATAGGGTGTAAGTTACCGAACAATGCCTACGTGTCATGAGAGATTCACAGTCATACGAGGTAGCGTAGCCCTATCAAAGCGCGTCAGCACAGGTGACACCTATCAAGGGCCCCCAGACGATAACGATGGGCTCGCGAATATATCCACCACAGAAACATTTGCGTGCTACTACTGAACCCCACAACAATTTAATTGGCACGTCCATTGACCGTGCGACACGTAGGTCCCACTCCCACGTGAGCTCCCACGCCCAAGCACCTAAAGACATCATCTACGTGAGTGTGCCATGGGCCCCAACGAGACCGAATCTTGCTGTGGTGGGCCCGTATTTCAGCTGGCGCGTGTATCGAAGTTGACGTGTATAGGGACCCACCTCGGAAAAAATTGTGGTAATGTGTAGACACGTGTACGTGAATAATGTGGTCCGCCCTGATTGGTGCAAAAGTCCAAGTGACCCCTCGGGGAAAAGTCGCACGGAGCTGTCAGTCACCTGATTTGGGGCCCACGTGTTTTGCATTAAGTTTTCTTAATTAAGTGGCTGCTTGTTAACAGCATTCCCGAATAGAATTCTATCCGGTTATTTGGGATTCAAAAATGTTTAGTTAATGGATAAGATCTTTTAAAGACATTTTGACGCCATAAATGAAATATATTTTTATTAATATTATACTTAAAAAATTAAAATAATAAAAAAATTAATAAGTGGTCGAACCACCTTCAAGGGCTAAACAAAATCTTAGGGGTGGTTCATGGGGGTCCGGCCATTGGAGTGGCTCTCAAGCTACCCCTATCTAAGACGGGGTGGTTTGACCACACCTTATGGCCAAAGATGGGTGGCCAGCCAGCACCCCTTATTATTATTTTTTTTTAATCTTAAATAATTTATTGTTATTATTATTTAGGGAAAATTTCACTTATTTCTCTTAAACTTTCACGGTTTTTGCAGATATCTCCTAATGTTCAAAAGTTTTCACTTAGGTGTATCAAACTTTGGTTTTCTCTCACTTTGCCTCTTCCGTACAAAAAATTATTCGTAATTTCAATTTTACCCCTGACTCCATAACTGTACCATTCCCAAAACGACGCGTTGTTTTGGGGTAAAATTGACATTCTATTAGGATTTTTTGAAGGGAAGGAGCAAAGTGAGAGAAAATCAAACTTTGATACACCTAAGTGAAAGGTTTTGAACATTGGGGGGTATCTGCAAAAGTGGCCAAAGTTCAGGGAGGGTAAATGAAGTTTCCCCTATTTTTTATTAGTGGGACAGGTGTCCCATTTATGGTTATAGGATTTCTGAAAATAATAAATCTCAACCATGAATTGGATTTCCTCTAGTTCATTATGGACGGGAGGGGATCCTATAATTCTCGTGGAAGCTTATATGCCCTTTGAGTTTGGTGTGTGTATATAAATATGGAAAATGCTAGGGGTTCTCCCCCTAATGTTTTTCTAGCGTTCTCCCAGTCTTACGTAAAACATGATTTAAGAAAAAATAAAAATTGTAGTAGCCTCCACCACCGATTTTTTTAGGCATTAGCACCAAAATATCCATTGGGTGATACCATCTCTAAATGGTTAATCTTCCATCCTTAAATTTTAGTTTTGAATCCAAAAACAAGTTTTAAAGCATTAGAACCTAAATATTAACTCATAAAAATTAATCCGTTGGCAAAAAAACGGTACTACAATTTTATTTTTTCTTAAATCAGGTTCTACATAAAACTGGGAGAATGCCAGGAGAACACTACGAGGAGAATTCCTAGCAAACCCTTATATATATATATAAATTTCCTCCAAACCAGTCTGAAGAAAATATTTTTCAATCCATTTAAAGTAATGCTAAGTGTCTATGAACATTTAAAAGGCACATTAAGTTCTAAACCTTAATGTGCTTTTTAAATGTTCATAGACACTTGACACTATTTTAAATGGGTTGGAGGATATTTCCTTGAGATTGGTTTGGAGAAAATTTATGTCCTATATATATATTAAATTTATTTCAATCGAGCTTGACATGAGTCTGTTTTTGCCTTAGAAAAATGATTGGTGTCAGTAATTTATTAATATTTTTTTTTTATATATTTTTCTATAAATTCAATAAATTAATTATTAGATTTGAGGAAATTCACTTTACCTCCCTGAAGTTTTAGAGGTTTTTCAATTTAGATTTCAAAGTTTCAAAATTGGCAATTTCCCTCATTGAAGTTTCAAAAAGTATCAATTTAAACCCTCCGTTAATTTTTTTTTTTTAAAAAAAAAGACCAAGGGTAATTACATAATTTCATATATTTTTGTCAAATTCAATGGAAATTAGTAACGAAAGGTTTAAATTGAAATATTAGGGGGGTACATTGTCGATTTTAAACTTTGAGGTTTAAATTGAAAAACCACTGAAACTTCAGGGGGTAAAGTAGATTTTTCCCTATTAGATTTATAGGGTCTACCAACCGTGGCATAACCAGGATTTTAGTTTAAGGGGGTCAATTTTTATTTTTTTTTTGAAAAAAAATTATAACAAATATTAAAAAGTATAACTAACAAAAATTAATTATTGTTTAAAATATATAAATGTAACATACAATTTATTTTGTCCCTCTTCAAATTTGGTGTCTATCGATGGTAATCAAAATTTGTTTTTCTTCAGGAAAGATTTACTGACAAATTTACTTCGACACAAGCTTATTTATAATTGCATATTCTCTTACCTATTGAACCATGTTACATAGCTATTTACTTTTTAATCTTTTTTTATGTATAAAGAGGGAATGAGTAATATGTAAGAAATCCTAGACTAAACACTAGTAGGGGTGGGCAAATTAATCAGTTACCGATTAACCAACCGATTATCGATATTAACCGAACCGATATAACTGTAACTGATAGTTATCGGTCGGTAATCGGTTAAAAAATTTATATCGATAAGCTTATCGATCGGTCAAGAATTTATTATCGGTTAACCAATATGACCGATAAATATTTTTAATTTTTAATTTTTAATTTTTTTAATAATTTTATACTTTTTACTCTTTTCATTTTTATTTTATAATATAAAAAAGATGTAGTGGATCAATATAAAAAAAAGATTTAATAAGCTATTTTAGCCATATATATATTTAGGACCCAAAAGGGCCAAAACAACTAATTTTTAATAAGTTATTTTAGGCTTTAGCCTAACAAAAAGTATTTGAGCTCTCAAAACAACTAATTTTTGGTCCAATTAGCAACTAGTAAAAAGCTCAATAAAAAGTTAACAAAAATCGGTTTAACCGGCCGGTTCAATCGAATACCAATATGACCGATTAACCGATAGTTTATCGGTCGGTAATCGGTCAAGAATCGGTTAACTGATAGCTTATTGGTTGGTAATCGGTAACCCTATTAACTGGACCGATATGATCAATACCCAGCCCTAAACACTAGAATACATAAGGAAAGAAATCAATGTATAATAATATTAAACATATTTTTAACAACGTGAATTGTTGAATGGCTTAAAAAAAACATGACATAAATTTCCTTCAAACTGGAGAAAATATCCTCCAACAATTTAAAATAGTGCAAAGTGTTTATAAACATTTAAAATGCACATTAAATTTAATCAGAGTTCTTTTTTCTTTTTCTTTTTTTGTAACAGTTTAGTCAAAGTTAGTAAACTGCTATTTATGACATTACAAATTTAATGTGCCTTTTAAATGTTTATAGACACTTAGTATTATTTTAAATGGGTTGGAGAATATTTCTTCCAAACTGGTTTGGAGGAAAGTTTTGTCCAAAAAAAATATGTGTATTCAAGTATTTCATTAAATAATTAAATATAGTTTTTTTATTAGTTTAAACTTTTAGGATAATTGATTATCTTTTTTTTTTTGAAAAATAAATTTGCCAAAATCTCATTAAGAAAGATCAAACTAAGGGAGTTTATAGCTCTATCACAATAATATCACAAATACAATTTAGGGTACACTACAAAAAAAATAGGGGATTAGTGACGTGTATACTGTTCATTAGTTTTTGCCACGTCACCATTTAGTAACGTGTCATTTAATGCCACGTTACTAAAATATTTTGTAACGTGTCAGAAATGACACATTACAATTTGGTTAACATGTTACACCTTACCATTTGGTAACGTGTTAGTTTTAACACGGTACCAAATTCTAACACGTTACCAAATTGTAACGTGTCAACTTAGCATGTTACCAAATTAATAACTGTTTAAAAAAATTATAAATCATTAAAAAAAAAAATCACATTCATTAGACTAACATTTTTTTTAATGATGCCTCAATAGTGGCATGAGTAACGTGGAATGGCATGGCATAATTATAGACAAATGTTAAATATGAAAGTATAATTAGTATATATATATTAACATTTGCATAAAGTTGGTCATTATTTAAGTTTTTTCCTTTAATTATTCATAGCTCCAACTAATTAATAAATTTTATTTCAATAATAATAATAATAAAACTGTAGATATAGATCTAGGATTATATATATATATAGTAACCCTGGCATGTATATATATAGAGTAAGTACATTAATATATATTTAGGGTTATATATATAGTAATTGAATGAAAATATTAAGGGAATTTATATTAGAAAAGCGTGGGTCAGCAGTCTAAAATTCTTAAATCCTTAAGTTTTTTATTTTGACAAATTACTCATTGGGTACGTCGAACCCTACAATAAAATTCTTCAGTCAAATTTTGTTAACTGCCATTACCTTACTTGAAATGCACCGTTTTTGACCCATTAAAATATTAATTTTTTTTTTTTAAAAAAAAGGGTGGCCGAACCACCCCATAGGGGGTGGCTGGCCATCCCTTAGGCCATGGGGGTGGTTTCGCCACCCCCTGTTAAACAAAAAAAAATACAGTGGTGGCCGAACCACCCCATAGGGGGTGGCAGGCCACCCCTGTAATTTTTTATTTTTTAATAGAGGGTGGCTCGGCCAACCTGTTTTTTAATAGATTTAATTTTTGAAATTAAGTTAAAAAAATCAATATTTTAATGGGTAAAAAACGGTGCGTTTCAAGTAAGGTAACGACAGTTAACAAAATTTGTCGGATGGATTTTATTGTAAGGTTCGACGTACCCAAGGAGTAATTTGTCAAAATAAAAAACTTAAGGATTAAAAAATTTTAGACTGCAGACTCATGCATTTCTAATATAAATTCCCAAATATTAATAGGGTTTAGTACGTGAATCACCAATCGTATAAACTTACAAAGTGATGAGTATCTAATTAAGAATTGGATAGAATGTAAGAATTCTATATGCACATATTTACTTTACTTCAAATGGAAAGTAAAGTTGATTATGAAGATTTTTGTACAGTTCAATTAGCATATTGATCCGGTTTCAACAATAGCGAGTGGGCTTGTACAATGTCGAGCTTGAGTTCGGATAAAATTTTTTATTTCAATAATAATAATAATAAAACCGTAGATATATATAGATCTAGGATTATATATATAGTAACCCTGGCATGTATATATATATAACTTAATATATATAGTAACTTAATTAATATATATCTAGGGTTATATATATAGTAATTAATATATATGTAGGGTTATATATATAAGTAATGTTTTTTATTTTTTATTAAACCTATAGTAACATGGCACATATACCACGTCACCCTATTGGTATATATGCCACGTTACTAATGGTTTATTGGGGTGTGGTCTCACAGCTAACCCGCACCCCCTCCCTCTTCTTTCCCTCTTTCCCCTTGTTTTCCCTTCCTCTTCCCGTGCACAAGCTTCTTCTCATCTCTTTTCTCTTTTTTCTCCCTCCGGCCACCAGTATTTGTTCTTCTTGTCTCTTCCTCTTCTAGTCGGCCAGCCACCTTCTTCTCCTCAGGCGCACACTCATTTCTCTGGTGCCACTACTCGGTACTCTCTTCTCCAGCACTCACTCACTTTCGGCGGGCTCTTTGTCAACTTCACTCTCCGGCGCCTCTCTCCATCTCCAACGACGATTAGGTATATATATATTTATATACATTCACGAGAAGCCTTCATATCTGTTGGAAATATTGTTTTTAAATGTTTTTTGAAATGTCTTATAAGAAGCCTGCATATTGTAGAAAGAACTTTGTTTTTTGTTTTTGTTTTTAAAGAAAAAAAAACAACATACACCTAATTATTAAAGAAACGAATGGAGGCACCAGAAATGGGAACAGGATCCCGTCCATTTCAAATGAAATGGATAATATCCATTTAGTATAAAATAAAGGGTAGTATTGTCTTAACATTAAAATTGAAGGACTAAATTTACAATATTACCCTTCATTTTATACTAAATGGATATTATCCATTTCATTTGAAATGGACAGGATCCTATTCCCCAGAAATGCACAACTAGATATATATTATTAAGTTATTTTGACTGTAAAATGGTTAGTTTCTAAATTGTATTATTAAGTCTGAGATGTTTTGTTAATGGCATCTATTCTGTCATTAATTAGGAAAAAAAAACAAAAAACAAAAAGAATAAAAAGAAAAGAGCACGAGGTTGAATTCAGAGTAAAAGAATATAATTAACTCTTCTTATTTGGAGCTACGTAAAGCCTCTCTCATTTTAGTGAGAGAAGCTCTTCCTTCTCTCTAGGTAGAGAAATACACCACCTCCTTGTGAGGTTCTCCACCATCGTACGTGTGGTTTTCAGGGGAGGAGGGATCCTTTTCCTCCTCCCCCCTCCCTTTTCTTCTTCTCCATCGTTGGTTTTTTATTTCTTCTTGTTGTCTTTTTTTGTTATCTGTTGTGTTTTTGCTCCATCCTCCTCCGCCAACGGTGCTGCTGCTCAGGGTTGCTCGCCTCCTTCCCCTTTTGGCCATTCGCCGATCGCCGTTCATTGTCCTCCATGAAGCAGCCCGGATCTACCTTTTTTCTTAGATGGGTTTTGTTAAATATCTGATCTACTAGCCTCAGGTTGTCCCGGGCCTACACACACCACTCCACCGTCACCACCGGCCTCTCAGCTCTCCATCGACACCTCGCGATCCATCGCCTGAACAGCACGCGCCGGAACGTGAGCTCCACGCGCCTGAGAGTGGATCTCATGCGCCGGCGCATGTCCCCCACGCTCCGAGCAGCAGCCTCCTCCTGCAACTTCCTCCCCTAGACTGTCCACCTTTCCGGCCGTTCGTCCACCCTCTTCACAGTCACGACTGGTTGTTTGGTTTTTTGCTGTATTTCTGCTTGTATTTTTGTTTATGTGTTTTCATGTATTTTTCTATTGTTTTTTGTTGTTTTTATTTACCTGTTGTTTTGTTTGGGTTTTAGTCTCTATCTGGTGTTGTGGCTTATCTTTGAAGTGGAGACTTCAGCGCCCCTTTGGTTCTTTACAGTACTAGATTTGCAGCTATCACTTTACAGTGGTGGTTGCTTTACCCACATCGGACTCTTCACGGAGTTTCTTTACAATTTACACCGCCTTGTGTGGCCCTGGAATAGGCCCGGTTTGCTTATAGTTCTTTTTGAATTATTGGTGATTACCGTTGCCTACTGTTCGGTTCCTTTGGACCGGATCCAGATCTTGTTCTTACATTTGTACTGCATTTTATCATTTGGGTTTATTGTTGGGGAGCCACCCCAGTTTCGTTTTTAGGATGTCTCACTTCTTCTTCTATTCGGATCAAAAGTAGGAAAGATCATTCCCTGTAACCCTTTCCTTATTTGCTTAAAAAAAAAAAAAGAGTAAAAGAATATATATATAATGATTAATGATAGATTTACATACACGGCCTTTAATTAGCAACTTGATCTTTATATTGAATATATACTTGAGAATCAAGTCTCTTGCTTTATTTTCACTCATATATGTTTTTTTATTGTTAAAGCCACCTTGTATACTAGACCATTTATTTGAAATCAGGGTTTTACTTCATATTGTGTAGATGTTTTTTTTTTTTTGTTTTTGTTTTCCTAAAAAAAACTAGATTTTTTCTTGTTTAGGGTCCCATAATAAATTCAATAAAATTTGGCTTATAGTTTAAAAATTAACCTACATTAACCAAAAAAGTAAATTTGGCTTATAATTTTGTTTAGGTAAATGTTATAAACAAAAAAAAAGTAGAAAAAAATGGAAACTAACCTAGATTTATTTTGTTTAGGGTCCATATAACAAATTCATTTAAATTTGGATTATAATTTTTTTTTTTTGTGAAAATGTTATATATATATTTCCAATCATAAAAAAAAAAACATAGATTTTATTAAAACCTAAACAAAAGATAACAAATTCATTTAAATTTGGATTACCACATTCAAATGTGTTAATTTTATAAAAAACTAAATAACAAAACAAATGACCTAGATTTATTTTGTTTAGGGTCTCGATAACAAATGTAGCTAACTTAATCAGCTTTTTATGTACGTAGTAACGCTATGGACAAAAATTGGATGACGAAGCCTAGGTCTACAAAGGAATACAAAGATAGGTGTAGATTGTTTATGGACTTCGCAATTCAGAACTGTAAAACTTCATATTGACTAATTGTTTGTCCGTGTAAGATGTGTCGCCTTAACAAGCGAAACCCGCCGAGTATTGTTCTTGACCACTTGACAAGGGGGAAAGTGTAACGCCCCCAAAATTATCCTTGGCTAATCTGGTAGAGTCACTGGTAATTAACCCATTCAAGTCAACTTGTGACTAAACAGGAAATCACCCTTCTATAATCATTAGAGTAGATGCAAGGGAAGGTGAATAAATATGAGAAAAACTAATAATCATCAAGTAATAACATGGAGCTGCTAAGCAATAAAGAAAAACCTGAAATAATAAGCAAATCCTAACTAGATAGGCAGTAGTAGCCATTGCCACTCCTAGAGTAATGAATCAGATTACCTAGAGAATAATAACCGCATAAGTCTAACGACTTAGTAAGTAAACTTTACAACATAGGTATGACATTAGCCCAATTAATGAAAGTAAACGTGCTTTTATAGTAGGAATAAAAAGAGACATTACCTTCGCTAATACACCTTTTTAGTTCGGTTTAGGTTTTCGTAAAAGGTTGTGGTGTACTATCGGCGATAACTACCTAATATTTTAATGCAGGAAAAGGCTAATGCATTATAGGTCATAACTCTCATATATGGTTTACCTGAGATATTACTCATTCTCAGCAGGGTTGGTGCTGTCTCGAGGAATCTACAGTACAATATCTGTGCCCCAGTCATTGCACAACATACTTTACTTAACACTAGCGGCACGACTGAGTCTAACCTCAGGTGGCTCACACCTCTAATGATGTTCGTCCTATAGTGATCAGGCCATTGAGAATGGCTGCACAGTGTCACGAAACCATTGGATCCAAAGCCCTCATATAACACACACATTTGACCATAGTATGAAGTCTATATAGTAAGCCCATAGCCATTTATACCGCACGTACCGGCGTGTCATGTCATACGATGCATCTTAACAGTTAATTAATAGTACAGTTACCAAGTATTTACAGAAAATAGGTACACTCATATCGTACTCGTGGTCAGTTAACTAACATATCCCACGTTTTAAGTAAAAATGTTGTAAGTGTCTACTTACCTCGCGCACTCGAGCGAATCCTCCGACTAAGCTAAATCCTGTTATAACGGATACAAGACACTGTTATTCTAAGCCTTACGAAACCTAGAAATATGGCTAAGCTATAGTGTGCTTGTGCGAAACTCAAAAACCAGTGTTCTGCCTACTAACCGTACGTCCGGCCCCGATGGCATACATCCGCTTAGTGGGCTAAGCACATCTTTGGGTTTTCGGACAGTACTTGATTTTTACATTATTTCTAGACCTCTAAACCTCTTCTAAGCTAACAAATAAGCACATGCAACGTAAGGAATCAAAACACAATGAAACTTTGAAAGAATCTTTTGAAAACATCATCTTTAAAAATGTTTGATGAACACATGGAAAAACTCATCAAAGTAGAACTAGGGGAAAAAACAATTCTAAATATAAAGGAAACAGAGCTTACTCCAAAGCTAAGCATGAACATGATCTCCCTTCCTTGGGCACTCCCTTTTTGAAGCTCACTATCTCAATTTCTCACTCAACAAGCAAGGAAAGGGTTCTAGCAGCCTAAGGGTGCACCAGAGGATGGAAATGGGCGAATGGAATGAGAGGAGGGACGGGGTATTTATAGGAAAAGATCGCCACCAACTCCCTGACAGAACAGCGGACGTCTGGCCAACCCTAGCATACGTCCGGTGCTTTTGCACAGCGGTGTAAAGGGTGTCTCGTACGTCTAGGTATTAATCAGAGGGTATTCCAAAAAGTAGTGTACGTCCGTGTGGTCCCACGTTCATCCGTTGTACTATTTGCAGAGCGTACGTCCAGTGGTCCCCCATGTACGTCCGCACTAAAAATAGCAGCAAACGTCTGCCTAACCTAACGTACGTCCACCCCCAGAGGATTAGTGTTTGGCTTCTATTTTCTAAGGGATCAGGGTGTGGTTAGGTTAACGCTAAGGGTTTTGGGCATTGCTAAAACAACTTTATTGAGAACCTTTGTTGATCACTCTTTTTGGAAAAGATTTCGAATAATAAAAATGGTTGTTTTTATTGGAGTATTACAGAAAGGGATGTGGCCTCAATACAAAGACTAGATTTATCACAGTGAAAGGCCTGTACGAGCTCCCATTGAAGGCTCTAATTCGAATCGTTTGGCCATAGATGCAGGTGCAAGCATAGATCAAGGTGGCAATATGCATGCTATGTTGCGTGATTTATTTGGTATGTATGATGTCAGGGAAGACAACTGTGAACCTCAATCCGTAGTGCAAGGGGATGAAGAACACATTGTTTATGATGAAGCCGATGGGAGTGACGTACGAAAGTACGAGCACTTACTTGAAAAGCAGACAAGCCACTTTATGATAAGACCAGACATAGCAAACTTAGTGCCATTGTACATTTGTACAACTTGAAGTGTATGGGTGGAGTCAGTAACACGATATTCTTGGCTTTCCTCAAGTTCATCAATCAGTTGTTCCTTGTTGATGATAGGGCTTTGCCTGTTAATGCATATGAGGCCAAAAAATTTATAAAGGACATGGGCCTCGAGTATGAAAAGATTCTGGCATGTCATAATAACTGTATGTTATTTTGGAAGGACAATAAGGACTTAGATTGATGTGCTAAATGTGGACAATCTAAGTGGAAGGACGAAATTCAGTTAGACGAGGATGGCTAACCTATATCGTTGAGTAAGAGACGTCCAGTCATGGTGTTACGGTGGTTTCCAATCATACAAAGATTGCAGAGGTTGTTTATATCGTAGCATACCGCGACCTATATGAGGTGGCATGCAGACAGCCACATAAATGACGGCATATTGAGGCATCCAGTCGACAATGAAGCATGGAAGTCATTTGATAATTTATATCCAGATTTTTCATCCGACAGTAGGAACATAAGGCTTGGCTTAACTTCAGATGGATTTAATCCTTTTGACAATATGAGTACATCCCACAGTATTTGGCCTGTAATGCTTGTACCGTACAACTTGCTTCCTTGGATGTGCATGAAATAAACGTCATTCATCTTATCCCTGATTATCCTAGGCCCAAGTTCACTTGGAATGGATATAGATATCTACCTTCAACCCCTAATTGAGGAATTACAGAAACTATGGAATGTAGGGGTATGCACATTTGATGTCTCCACTAAACAAAATTTTATAATACAAGCGCAATTGATGTGGACAATTAATGACTTTTCGGCCTAGACAGATTTGTCAGGATGACCTACAAGAGGTGTAAAGGCATGTCCTTGTTATATGCATTCAACAAGGTCTACATGGCTAAAACATTGGAGAAAATTTTGTTATATGGGTCATAGGCGATACTTGCCCATGAATCGTCTGTGGAGGCGGAACAGATGAACATTTGACGATAAGCAGGAATTAGAATGTGCCACCGACATGCCAAGTGGAGATGAAATACTAAGGCAGTTATAAGGGATGGTATTCGGAGATGAGACTGCCGGTAAGGAACCAAAGCCCACTAAGAAGTCAAAGACGGACAGTAAGAAGAAACAAAAGAAGCGAAAGAAGACCCTTAAGAAAGGGCAACCAATGACTGATGAAAAAGTGTGGAAAAGAAAAGTATTTTCTTTAAGTTGTCGTATTGGAAAGATAATTTGTTAAGGCACAATTTTGATGTTATGCACATAAAGAAAAATTTGACAGACAACATTCTTGGCACGTTACTAGACATTAAAGGGAAAACCAAGGACAACATCGAAACACGTAAAGACTTGCAAGAAATGGGTTTAAGACCTACACTTCATCCATTCACAAAAGAGAATGGAAAAACTTATATGCCCCCAACTTGTCATATGATGGCTTTTGAAGATAAAACTAATTTCTTGAAAGTACTCCGAGATGTAAGGGTGTTCAACGGATATGCCTCGAACATTTTTCGATGTTTTAGACTTAAGGAACATACAATATCAGGTCTGAAGAGTCATGACAATCACGTACTCATGCCACAACTTCTTCCTATTGCGTTGAGGGGATCAAACTTGCCAAGTAAAGTGGTTAGATCTCTAGTTGAGATGTGTACATTCTTTAAGAGCATTTGTTCAACAACATTGACACTAGAGGATTTGAATCGACTTGAGAGTGACTTTGTATTACATTGTGCAAGATGGAACAAGTATTCCCCCCAGGTTTTTTACCAGCATGGTTCACGTTGTTGTGCATTTTGTCCGTGAATGCCGTCTCGGTGGACCAGTGCAGTACAAGTAGATGTATCAGGGAGAGAGGTAAATTTTGACATAAATGTTTGAAATTTTTCTTTACACTTATTTAGAAACTATGACTAAATGCAATGATTCATTGATTTTGATGTATAGAAGCCTTGGGGGATTCAAATTTAATGTTCACAATAAAGCGACTCCCAAGGGCTATATTGCAGAGGGGTACATAGCAATTGAGTTGGTGGCGTTCTGCTCGATGTATTTAAATAATGCACCGACATTTCACAATAGGCCACAAAGAAATTAGGATGGGTCTAAAGGGGCGAAAACATGATTCGACATGGACCGAATCACAATGAAACAGATTCATCGTTATATTATGTTCAACTCGGACGACTTCCTCCAATTGCCGATGTAAGTTGTTTTAATAGCATATGCATGTTATTTCATCTACACCCTTACTAGTGAACTATAATTGATTGAATTTCAAATTTTAGGGCGCACATGGATACGCTTAGGCAAGCTTTAAATATGGGGCAAACAATGGATGAGCAGTTGGAAGCACAATATTACAGTTTTGTGATTGGTACCATGACTAAGTAAGACTAATTAATGCTGTATATAAATATTAAAGAACACAAATTTGATTCTCATTCATATTTCCTAATCGCACTAACTGTGCATCTTTGATTGTATTATATTCGCAGGTCGATCGTTCGGACGATCGACGCAGAAGGAAATGAGGGAGAAACTGGTAATGCATTGTAGAGGACCAGTGGTATCGGCAGTCCACTATAACAGATATGTAGTAAACAACAAGCTATTTCGCACTATTGCACTGATGTGGGAAAAAGGTTTCAGAACAGTGGTGTGTGCGTGCCGACTATTGATTGGGAAATGTACTATGCAAAGTTAACCCAAATAATTGAGGTTGAGTATTACAATAGGACGAAATATGTTTTGTTTAAGTGTAATTGGGCTAACAACACAAGAGATCGGGGATACAAGGTCGACGAGTATGGCCTAACGCTTGTCAACTTCAAAAACATTGTCCACAGGAGAGATTAAATTACTGATGAGCCGTATGTGTTAACTTCCCAAGTGAAACAAGTTTTTTACGTTGAAGATGAAAGGAACCCAGATTGGGCCTGCGTTGTGAGTACTAAGCCCAAAAATGTGCACGACGTTGGTCAGGGTTAAGGGTCAAGGGTCTCATGATGATGAAGCCAACTACTACGAGAATGAGCCTCTCTTGTGGGATCGTAATTATCATTACGATCCACATGATGATCTTGAATACGTCAGAACCAACTTAGCGCTAATTAAAGCGTATGTGATTCCATAAAAATTTAATATTATACGTTGATTGGATTGTTGTTATTTCTCAATTTGTACATTGATTAATTTAATATTGTACGTTGATTGGTTTGTTCTGATTAATTAATTGTACATTGATTAAATGATATATTTTTTATTTTTAAACATGTAAACTTTTTATTTAGTATATTGTACACTTAATTAATTGAATGCGTAATGTATTTCGCAGGTTTATATGAGTACTCGGGGAGGGAAGAAAAGAGCACAAAGGCGACCATTTGTTGACAGTGAGGGGCAGGACATTCGTGCACTTCTGATGCAGCAATTAGGGTATCAACCCATACTTCCAAATCTTGCGGTAGGGCAGACATCTGTAAGTCAAGATGAGTCATTCGATTTTGCTGAGGAGACTCGTCGTCCTACAGGCTTGACCCAAGTATGGTATAATTATACGCCTACTCCTCGCAATGGTGACGAATCCATGTCTATGCCGTCTCCGCCGATGAGTTTGACTTAGATGGGTTATCTTCCACATGGCTTTTTTGATCAGCCACCACGACCCAGCTTGCATATGGATGATAGTGAGACACATGCCGATGATGACATTGATGATGATACTAATGACATGCAGGACCCGGAGTCCAATGACCCTTCACGGCAAGTGGTGGATAAGAGCGAGGTTCAAATGATAGGTATGTATGCTAACTGGTCTCATTTATATGCATATATTTATACATTGTCTATATGTAATTAATATTCACTTTCATTTAATATCGGTACTTATTATTTGTTAAACTTACTAATGTAGATATAAATGGTAAGTTTGAAGTGTTGATGGTAAATGACTTGTACAAGTTGTGGAACATCTCAGAGGGAAAAAAGTTCGTGATGGAGCATACTAGTGCGTGGCAGCCCGTAGGAAAAAGTGGGTTGAAATTTACACGAATGAAGGGCAAGATTGTTAGGAGCGGCGCGTTTCTTAGGATATCAGACAACTGAAAAAAGGTATCAGAAACTACGAAGGAAGATTTATGGAGCTCATTGATGGTATATGTAAATTTGATGACAGAAATTTATAATATATAACATCTATAATTTAGTTCATGAAACGATTATTCGATGGTGAAAATATAGGGTTATTAATTTTTCAATTTTTAACTAATGCAGAAGCACTTCTACATCTTGCCTAGCTCGGATATTGCGGCAATCAAAAAGGACGGGTTTAAAGACATGGGCAAGAAGGTGAATTGTTGGAAACACAAATTAAAACATCAACTCAGAATTCAAAGCGACAATACACTTGCTACAGTGAGGGCGAGAGCAGATAATATTCCTCAAAAGTACGACCTCGAGGATGAGGATAAATTGTTGGATATATAGTGCAATGTCGGTAATCAAGTAGGTCAATATTTTAATTGTAATCATGTATTATTATCAATTATAATTGTTTGATGACTCACATATTAATAACATAAGTTGTGTGCATAGGAATATGCTGAGCATATGAGAGACATACGAGAATGTTATAAAACACCACACTACGCCGGATCGAAGAGCTCGGCAAACGCATCACATGAGGAGGTATGTTTGTCATTTACCATACATATATAGATGTCATCAGGATTAGAATTTATAAATTCGTCATATGTTTATGTTATGGATTTTTGCAAGTAATTACTTCGGGCAAATCCCTTACAAGAGCGAAGGCTTACATTGATACCCACAGAAAGAAAGGCCGTGGCTACCCAAATGATGAGGTCAAGGAGAGAGTTGTATGGTTCTTATACCTTATCTTGAAACATATTTGTGTACTAGCTAACTTATTTAGGATTAATACTTAGCTAGTGATGATCGTGCGTACGTAACTTATAGGAAATGATGGAGCACCTACATGAGATTGACTCTGCAGAAATGACAGATGGGCCCTAGGGGACGGTCCGGTGGGCATCGGACAACGCGTACGCACAAGCTCACGGCAATAAGCCTGAATATGCGGGTCATGTATGAGGTGTTAGTAAAAATATTATACCTCGGCGGGAAAACATTCATTCCTACTATACACCATCCCAAGCAAGGTCCAGGAACCCTGGAAGTTTAGCGGTGTCGCAAATGATTGAAAGAGCACTTAAAGCGGAAAAGCGGAAATGGAGCAACATAGGGCATAGTCGGCCCGGGAGAAGGAGGAGATTACGACACAGATTACCACCCAGGTTACTGTGCAGGTGGGTCAACAGGTGGATGAGTAGATGGTTGTGCAAATGGCAGCATATGAGGCCCGAATTCGTGTGCTTGAGGGATCTAGACTAGTCACCTCCGAACCTGAGGTGACTAATGTTATGGCTCCGCACGACTTAGGGTCCCCAGCACTTGTCATTGTTAGATCCTGTGTAGATAGCTTATTAAGTAATAATATATTATTTTTGTTTCTTATTTAGTAATACGATCATCTAGGGTAACTGACTATCATGTTAACTGTTAGTAATTTTGTTCAATAATCACATATTATGCGTGTAGATGACGAAAGCGTAGAAGCAAACGACTATCACAATGAAGACCAACAATGGACTTCGGTTGGACGAAAGTCGCGTTTATCAAAGTGACATTGTGACCGTGGTTTACGTATATCGCGGTACGTATATGTGCACCACTTAAATCTATTTTTCGGTTTTTGTGTGGATTATCAATGGAACTTGGTTGTTCTTGGTTGGATATTTGCATATATAATCTTACCATATCTGTTGAAGCTGGTTGGGTTGGCTACCTCATTAATTGTTATAATTCAATCCATTGTCACATGCATCAAACTATTGAAATAAGAATGTAGCATTACTTATTCTTCAACACTACCAGATTGGTACGTGATTAGATTCTATCACGTTTCTCATTACTTATTTGTTTTATTTATTATTTGCAGTTAGTTTGGAGAAGTCGGCGGTCATGATGGTGTTTGATCGGTGCCAAATATTGTATATTTGATCCCCTTAACTTATATTTGCTAAGCCTTTAGCATTGTTAATATCTAACTTTTGTAGTGTTTTTAGTGTTTTATGGTGTGTAGGTTATTACATCAAAACATGGCTACCCAAAGGCATATTGGACTTGAAGAGATGCCATGAAGTTATTGCCAGTGCGTTCGAACGCACTTGGTGCGTTCGAACCCAACTGCGATCGAACGCAGGGACCACGTTCGAACGCAGGTCCAGTCAGCCCGCGTCTCACGCATGTTGCCCTAGCCGGCCCTATGATTCCATCGCTTCCAGTTGGCGCCACGGCAGTTATCTGCGTTCGATCGCAGAGCCTACGATCGAACGCATGCATCAGTGCGTTCGAACGCAAGGGCTGTGTTCGAACGCAACCCTATGACATGGCAGCACACCAAAGTTCGATAAATAGTCTCATTCTTGCATTTTTTCCGAAGTCTTTTTCCTGTGGGCGATTTTTAAGGGCATTTTGCCATTGTAGGCCATGCTCTGCCCTTTTTAATTATAATCCCTTACTTTAATTTATTTTAATGCATTATCTTTCTTATTATTTACCTTATTGTTCAATGGGTGGCTAAAATCTTCAACTAAGGTTGAAGATGAAGCATCACCCTTAGTTTATTTCATGCTTTTACATTAAACACATTTACTTTTCGTCTTTTAATTTTTCATACTCGTTCATTTAATTTCTGTGACAAAAGTTAAGTGGTTGTCATTTTTTAGGCAATCGATAGTCATCCTTTGTTGTGTTCCAAGCCGGGTGCACAAGGAATGATTAATGATTGATTTAATATCCACTGTGATCCAAGGATACAGTGGATAACTTTATCAAGATTTAATATTCGTTGTAGCTCCTTAACGGTAAACACACCAATTGGTTTGACTTGCGTCAATAACGACAATAGAGTGTGTTTAAGGGCTTAACTCGATAGACGGAAAGTGTGTGTTTTATGTTTAAGCTAACTTTTTATATTGGGTGAGGTTAGTCTTTAATCTTAGTTAGCTTTATCCATTCCTTTACGCTTTTTAGATTAATTTTAATTTCTGCAAGTTACATGTTCAATGTTACGACTTTATCTTTCGGCACTAGGTTAAAATAGATTTAATTTAAGAGTAATATTAGTTTTTTATAGCAAAACTCCGTTCTCTGTGGTTCGATCTCGGTACTTGCGCAACGCTATACGACCTAACGGTTCGTGCTATTGCGAGTACCCAAATTTGGTACGATCAGTGTTCACTCGGATTAGATGGAAGATGTGTTTTTTTGAGTCACGTATTCACCAACAAAACTTGTATATTTTTTTGTGTTTTGCTTATGTACAGTTGGATTTATTTGTTTATTAACAATGTTGATGTATATAAACAGTTAGTTGCTGAAATTTGTGCTAGTTGGATAAGATTAATAGGTTCTCTTGATAGAACACGATATAGTAGATGTTAGTAACAATCTTTTGATGGATAGTTATAGTAGATGTTGATTGTTCTATATATGGATAGTTATAGTAGATGTTGATCTTGATGGATAGTTTTATGGATTAAAAGTTTAGTATTCGGATTGTTTGTAATGTTGATGTAGTTATAGTAGATGTTATATCAAGTGTGGCAATTACTCAGTTCGGGTATAACGCCCTAAATATTCGAAAAATAAATAGAAAGTGGGAAAAAAAAAATTTCACTGCCAGCATTTGGTGACTTGGCAGTATGTGTCACGTTACTAAAGGGGTAACATGGCATATATGTGTTGATAACGTGGCATTTATTACCACGTTACCCTTTAGTAACGTGGCACTTTTAGGGTTTAGACATTACCCCTTTGGTAACGTGGCACATATTGCCACGTTACTAAAGGGGTAACGTGGCATTTATTACCACGTTACCCGTTTAGTAACGTGTCATATACTGCCACATCACCAAAGGGGTAATGTGGCAGAAAAGTAACATGTTACTAAATGGAAGCGTGTCATTATAACAAGTTATCATATTTTTAGTAATGTGTTAGTATCTGACACATTACTAAACAGTAACGTGTTATAAGTGACACGTTACTAAATTCCCAGTAGCGCCTTAAGGTTTGATAACCTGCTACACACGTTACCATTGACACGTTACTAAGATTTAGTAATGTGTTAATGGTCTTAAAACGTTACTAATAGTTTGTTACAAAATTTCTCTTTTTTGGTAGTGCATATCACCAGATGATTGGGATGGGTAAAATTCTCTCCATGGATAATGGTGTTTCTCAGCAGGTTATCACGTGTAGGTAAAACTTGCCACATAAAATTCTTTCTCAACATTAGGAAGCTAAAGTTTTCATATCATTCTCCATATTTCACTTTCTTCCACTCTCTTGGAACATTTAGGTATGTTGCAATTTTCTTGCTCTTTTGCTAAGTGATAAATACTTCGATCTGAGAAGACCACTGAATTTATCCCCCTTCACACCTTCACATCTAGATGTCCTACTTCACTAATAGGAATAAAAAAAATAGCCTACTCCTCTTCAAGGGTAAAATTATCTCGTAAGATTTGTGCATCCTACCAATTCGTATCTGGATTAATAAGCTCCTTCACCCTCGCCGTGGCAGCCAAGAACTTTGGTTGATAATTAGTGATCTTAATATGTCATCAAAGCTAAAGATTTCGAGTTTGAACATTGTCTCAATCTTTCATTAAAAGAAAATTTGAACCACACATAAAAGAAATGTTAAAATATTTGATTAAGAGTTCAATTTTCTTTCCTCTTGACGTAGAGGTTACTTCCCCCCTTTCCTTCCCATGGCCCTTGTGGGAATATGTTGAAAAAAGAAAAAGAGAAAACAAAATATTAATATGTAACATTTTTCTTTGGGGAAAATTCAGTTTACCCCCCTGAAGTTTCAGAGGATTTTCAATTAGAACCCCAAAGTTTCAAAATTGGCAGTTTACCCCCCTGAAGTTTCAAAAAGTGGCAAAGTGAACCTTTTGTTAATTTTTCTGTCAAATTAGATGGAATTTTTTTTTAAAAAAAGCCTGAGGGCATTTATGTCATTTCATCATTTTCCGTCTAATTTGACAGAAAAGTTAACAGGGGGGTTCACTTTGCCACTTTTTTAAACTTCGGGGGGGTAAACTGTCAATTTTGAAACTTTGGGGTTCAAATTGAAAATCCCTTAAAACTTCAGGGGGCTAAACTGAATTTTCCCCTTTTTCTTTTCTTTTTTTTTGTTTTGTTTTGTTTTGTTTTGTTTTGGTTTGGTTTTAAATCAACATGTTACATAATATGTCGGTTTGGGGTGACTTTTAAACCAAAGTTAGGGATTAGAAAAAAGAAAAAAGCCAAAGTTAGAAAATTTTCTAAGGGTCTAAAGAATTTTTGGGAGTTGAGAATGGAGCATTTGACCTCTCTCAACTTCCCTCCCTCTGCTCCTGTCTACCAATGATTTATCTAGGGTGTACATAAGGTCACAAATCTAAGGATTAATTTGTAAGATTAGATTGAAAAATATTATAAAAAAATTGACACCAATAATTTTTATTTATTTTTTTAAAAAATACGATAGCTGACTTGGATTGATATGACATAAAGTTTTGAATTTTTTATTAAAAAGTGAAAAAAAAATTATTTGTTCCGATTTTTTTATTTAAATAGTAATAAAAAGTGAATTATATGATATAAAAAGTGAATAATATAATATAAAAAAGTGAGAATATTTTGATGTCGAATTTTTTTTTTTTTTTTTTAAATTTTTAAAAATGACCTTAACAATTAGAAAAGGGAGAAAGAGTTTGCCAAACGGACCTATATATGTCTTTTTAGAATAATGAGATAGGAACATTTACAGTAGTCTCTTCAAATTTTGCTCCTCAAAATAACTAAAAGTACACTTTTGATGATTTTAACAACTCACTTTTTTAGAGTACACTTTTCAGTTTCACTACTTTAACAATTTACTTTCACTATTTCATTTAAATATTATTTTTTAAAGATTTGTTTATTCTTTCTCTAACTTTTATATTTTTGAATGTTTATATTTTTCTAATGGTTTATTTTACGAATATGTCTTATTTTAACAGTAATATTTTTAAAAAGAGTATTCTTATGATATGTTAAACAAAAGAAACCAATAAAATATTAAAATTGTTGTGTTTAGAAAGTTTTAATGTAGCTGATCGATGTATGTACCTATGTTATTACATCTACCCTTTGTTTGGTAGTCAAGAAAATGAAAGGAAATAAGGAAAATCTAGAAACTCCTCAAAAACTACAAAACATAACTCAACAAACCCAAATAATCGCAGTGCTAATTTTTTTCAAATGAGTTTTATAATTTTTAAATAAAATTTGAAATGTAAATAACAAAATAATTATAGATTTCATAGGAATAATTTTTTTTAAAAAAAATTATAAGCAGTCAAATATTATTAAAAGAGAACAAAAATGAAACCTAGGTAGACATAATAAGGAGAGAGAAATGAAAAAGGAGAGAGAAAATATATTTGTTTAATGAATAGAGAGTGAATAGTAAATTTTATGTTTGAAAGTTTACTGTTCATAGTGTTATTTTTTTTTTGGTTAAAAAAGAGAGGCTGAAAAGTGACATTTTAAGTCATTTTGGTTAAATTTCCTCTTCAAAATAACCAAAAAATGGTTTTGAATAGGGTGTAGTAGATGCTCTAAGGAGGATTAGAGTCCTCTTAAAGTTATTCCGAATGTGATATAGCATTTAAAATCACAAACCGATCAAAATTCAGTAATAATCATTTCAAATTCAATGATGATTTTTGTTACACATATATCTTTGGGCCCAAGACATGGGGCCCAAGCCCAATACCCGCGAACCCGTAGCCCATGGCCAATGGATCATATGCACATTAAAGGCCATTTTACCCAATTTGGGCCATGTAACATGGGCGCCCCTGACTAGAACAGCCCCGGGATCTCACTCATTCAACCACAACCGTTTCTACAGTAACGGTTACATGATCCACGCAATTAGATAAGATTAATGCTCTCCGGATGGTTACAACTCGCACATAAATGATATTCTACAGTTACACTCCACACCCGAAACCCTATTAAGTGACATCGACTATTACACGTCAGTCATAACCTATCATCGACAAAGATATCAATTCATCCGGACGTTACAACCGAATCCTGGATCCTCCGCTCAGTCATCATCAATGCCACCATACAAATATCTATAAAAGGCCTTGCTCACAAGAGGACAGGGAGACAATTCATACACTACTAAGCTCTAAACTAAGTTTATACACATACTGACTTAAGCATCGGAGGAGGTAGGACCGGCCACCACCCGACGCGTCCTCTTAATGCGTGCTCTTGTTTTGCAGGTTTCAGAAGCATTTATTTTGCTCGACATTGTTTTACCTCGAAGTTCACCATACAGAAAACTGTAACAACAATTTGGCGCTGTCTATGGGAAGAAATACAGACACGGGAATTTCAACATCTAAGTTCCAAAGTAACACAGGAATAGAAAAGTAACATATTCCAAGCAAAATCAAAGTATTCAGAACCCATATTGGAGATCAGTGTTCAATATACATACAAAAAAAAGAAAAAAAGATAGAACTTCTTCCTATGAAGAAGGACCAGCAGCAGCAGTAAAATCTTCATCATCGGAGGGATTAGTCTCGGGTCCAACAAGCTCGGGGGGTAAGACGGGTGTTGGCCGAAACCCATGAGGATTGACTTCCGGAGCATCTGGAATCAGCTCTGGCCAAAATCCACCATCTCATTAATAGCAGCAGCATGGGGGCTCAGGTAATCTGATCCCACCGTAGCAAGATTAATGTTATAGCACTCCCAATTAACAAGCAAATATCGGTAATTCTCAAAGCCCCAATGGAATCCGCGGGACCACAACAAGTCTCGGAGCCAGGGAACAAAGGATAACTCGGCAAGATAGCGCACATCCTTGGCTTTCCAGTAATGGTACCCTTGATGGTACCGATCACATCGAGTCTTCGAGCTCGCAAGATCTGCAGAGAGCTTTTCTCGAGCATCCTCGGACGCTGATAGTTGAGCCTCAAGCGTCTCGCAGAGCTTTCGGAACCCTTCCTCGGTGGTGCAAGCTTGGCACAACTCTTCACCAACCTTAGTTGACTCCACGGTCAGCTTGAGATACCCGGCGTCCACCTCTTCAACATGTTTGGCCAAATCACGCTCTTTTGCTCTGCTCCCTCCGCTCGGTTCAAAAGCTGAACGTTCGCCAACTTAAGCTCAGTGCACTCCTATTGGCTCTTGAGGAGCTCATCTTCTCTCGCTGCCAACAAGCGGCGAAGCTGCTTAACGTCCAAAGATCCTTGAGACCTAGAGGCACCCTCCCAGTTGCTCAACTTCCATACCAAATCCCGCAGCTTTGACTTTTCATCATGATACTCCCACATGCCTTCCTAGTATTCCTTATACCAACTTGCCATAAGAGTAGAAAACTACAAGTTGAAAACGCTGTGTCACAGACATTCAGAACAATCAGAGAAAACAAAAGCCAAACACCTAACTTACCATATACTGGCAGTGTATCAATTTGTCCACAAGCATCTCGGGGGTAAGCCCGCCCTCTCCTTGGGTATAGTCTGCCGGAAGCAATTCATCGACAAAGATATCAATTCATCCAGACGTTACGCCCAGATCTCGGATCCTCCGCTCGGTCATCATTAACGCCTCCATACAAACATCTATAAAAGACCTCGCTCACTAGAGGACATGGAGACAATTCATACACTACTAAGCTCGATACTGAGTTTATACACATACTAACTTAAGCATCGGAGGAGGTACGACCGGCCACCACCCGGCGCGTCCTCTTAACGCGTGCTCTTGTTTTGTAGGTTTCAAAAGCATCTGTTCCACACGACATCATTTTACCTTGTAGTTCACCATACCGGAAATTGTAACAACAATTTTAAATGGCACATCACATTTAGAATGACTCTAGGAGGACTCTAGTCCTCCTTATCTTTCCAAACTATCTATCTAATATAACACTTGAAGAATTGGACTTACATTCAGTTAATAAATTGTTTTTGGACATCCCTTGTCTAAGAGATTGACTGTCAATATTTAATTTTCAAAATCAATCACTTGGGTGACTAACACTAAAGGAAAAATAAACACTGTTTAGAGCACTCACAATGGAGGTGTCAAATGGTACTTTTATCTAAAATGGCTAATCAGATTTGTAAAAACCCCTAACATTGGATTAGCAAAAAAAAAAAAAAAATGCTACATGTAGCGACACTATTTAGGGAGTTATTTTATTTTTTCCTACTATTTTTCTCACATATCTCTCTTTTCCCAAAATTTTATTATACTATTTCTCGCTGCACATCTTTTTTTTCCTAAAAATTGAAAAATATGATCTTTAGGAAACCTACAATCCTTATAAAAAATAAAATAAATAAAATTTAAATGATACAGCAAAAAAAAAAAAAAAAAAAAAAGAGAAGATAATCTAATGCATGATGTTTTTTAAAATTCATTAGCTAAACTAGATAAAGTGGATTTTTATTAATAATTTTGCATAAAAATATATATAAACCACTATGAAGTGTGAATGCTCTTACAAACTTTTCTGTTATCTTTTTCAGCGTGAAAAAACGCATAAGATTGATTGAGAGTGAAAATAATATGTTTGAATGAGAAAGAGTCTTATACACGTACGTAAACATCTCCAATGAGAAAGTAGAAACAATAACAATGATACGAATACAAGTTTGGCTCAAAATTATCTTTCTAACTTGTTTCTCAATCTATATTTTCTCTAGAAACAATGGATGAATGTAATGTTCATGAAATTAATTAACTGATAATTAATTCAGTGTGTCACTACTAAGAATTAAGATACTTTTCAATTCATTTGAACTAGATAATATCCCGTTAATTGTAGTGGAGATAACAAAAATACTCATCTACTATAGTTAACAGGATATTATTCAGTTCAAATGAATTAGAGAGAATCTTGTTCCCACTACTAAACCATAATCTAGATTAAATTAGTGATTTTTTTTATTTGTAATTATTAATACTAATCATTAAAACCAAATCGTTTATTAAGTAACCACTACCCATCACATTAATTGTAACTATTACATGACATTTATCACCACTATAAAACTATTTTTGTCCCAAAGAGGTAGTTCAATCGGCTAGGACCACGCCTAATGAAGTAGATGTCACTAGTTTAAATCTCCCTCACCATTTTGTGCGGATATGTCAAAAAAAAAAAAAAA
>CM017324.1:9862512-9927006 GCA_006937295.1 Carpinus fangiana
CCCTACAAAAGATGTGTATAAGAGACACCCCTAGGGCCAAACCCATAAAATTTGTTTTATGGGTTTGGCCCTAGGGGGTGGCTCGGCCACCCCCTGGGACCTATGGACCGGCCTTTGAGGGTGGCCGACGCCACCCATTGGGCTGAGCTAGGGTGGCCGGCCACCCCCTAGGGGGAGAATCAGCCACCCCTTTCTTTTTTTAAAAATTATTTTATTATTTTATATTTATTTTTAAATTTTAAATGATATTTTATTATTTTATATTGAGTAAGACACGTGGCGATTTGGTGATGGTTGTATGAAAATGAGTGGCTAAGATTTAAAAAAAAATTGATGGGCAATTTTTTAAGAAGAGCCGGGGATCTCAATCCCATATTTAGACCCACATTTTGTTGCCATAATTAATGGGCAATAATAGGACTACATTGTCATCCAATGCAACTGCCACTAAGAGTTGTAATTACGCCAAGTCGAGTCGAGCTTTATGAGTTCAAGAATGGCTCGCTTACGAAGATGCTTATTCGAGCTCAACTCGAGTTCGAACCGAGCTATGAAATGTATATTCAAGCTCTGCTCGTTTAAAATTTGGGTAAGCTTGAGCTTGAGCTCTCGAGCTCAAGCTCGAGTTCGTTGAGAATGCTATTCGAGCCAAATTGGGCTTAACTCGATCTCGAACTAAGCTATTAAATTCTTTAATGTATGATCCGAGCAGAGTTCAAACATGAATTTTAAAATAACCTCTAGACATTTATCCATAGTATAAATATAAATATTAAATAGTTTATATTACATATATAACTTAATTACTAACACATATACTTAAATTTATATAACTAATTTTGTCCTCAAAAGGTAGTTCAATCAGTTGGGACCACGCTTAATGAAGCGGAGATCACTAGTTTAATCCCCCTCCCCCCTCTTGTATAGACATGTCAAAAAAAGAAAAAGATTATATAACTAATTTTAGTATGGTCGAGCTTTAAACGAGCTGAACTCGCGAGCCCCAATCGAGTTTTCTCGAGAGAGTTGGATATGTATCATTTATTAATCAAGTGGATTTCTACAATAATGAGCGGGTTTGTACAATATTGAGCTCGAGTTGAGTTAAACCGAGCGGGTTGTCGAACAGACTGATTTATATACAGCCCTTGCCACTGCTTATAACCTTATATTTGTTGGGTTTTATTTATTTATTTATTTTTACGACCGCACTAACGAAGCTAAATAGGAATGACTGAGTCATAAACAGTACGAAACCTACAAAGGTGCTTCCTTCAGCTTATTCGAAGAGATCTTTGTAGAGCTTATAAACCCACCCGATCGGGTGGGTTTGATATCAAATTGGTTAATTGCTTAGTAGAGAATGTGCTCTGAGAAATGATTGATGCCTATATATATATCTATATATATTTTTGTATTTTCCTCATCTCATCTTACAAATCAACCATTAGATTTGTTGACTTACGTGGATCTCACATAAATCAATTGTAGACTCCACAAATCTAATGGTTGATCTATTGAATTTTTAGGAGAATATGAGAGAAATATGAGCAAAATATTAAGACAATCATTTCTCATATTATTATATAGGAAATTACTATGTGTTCTCCTAGTCTTAGGTAAATATAATTTTTTAAGAATTAGGTTGAGAAAAATAAGGGCTAGTTTCTTTTTTGCCTTTTTATAGATAATATTCACCTAAAACCATGAAAACACCTAACATTCCCTTATGAGAATAATTTCTAAAAGGTCTTGGCACAAACCAAGACCTTTGTACCCTCCAATGAAGGTATAACAAATCAGAGTGAAACACCTTAACAAAAATGAGCAAAAAACACCTGAATTTTATTCATCAATACCTCATATGTGTTAAAATAAAAGATCTTGAGAATAAACTTTTCCTATTCATCGACTACAAAAAAATGGCAAATTAGTGACATTGGAGACGCCGCTGCATATTAATGACTTTTCCTTTTCCCATAAACCCACCACTAGCCACTAGATCTCATTGCGGCCCGCCTAGACCACATTGGAGATGACGCCGACCAGACGAAATCGGCAAGCCCATACGCCTCTTGTATTCAGAGATTTTTTTTTTTTTTTTTGGCAATATGCTCTGCTCTTAGAGAGAGAGAGATTACTGGCATGGGGAGCGCCGTGGCCGACGTCGTGGTCGGCGAAGGTGGTGGCAGCAGGTTTGGGTAGATGAATAGGAAATTCTCTGCTCTTAGAGAGAGAGAGATAGAGAGATTACTGGCATGGAGGAGCGCCGTGGCCGGCGAAGGTGGCGGCGGCAGGTTTGGGTAGATGAATAGGAAAAGTGGGAAATAATTTTTTTAGGTTTTTTTACTTTTAACCCATATGCGGAAGGGCATAAATTTCCTCCAACCCATTTTAAATAGTGTCATGTGTCTATAAATATTTAAAAGACACATTAAATTTAGTTTAAGTTAATAAACTACTATTAATGACGTTAAGAATTTAATGTGCCTTCCTATGTGTAATATGAATATACAAATCAGGTGTTTTTGCTTATTTTACTTATTGTGCTCCACGTTGATTTGTTAGGCCATCGTTGAAGGGCACAAAGGTCTTGATTTGTGTCAAGGCCTTATAGAAGTTATTCTCTTCCCCTATTATATAATGGTTAATCAATTATCTCCAAATATTATTTGGGTAAGAAAATATAGGAAAAAATACACTTAATCATTCTAATTTATGTCTTTTTCGTGAAAATACCTCTTTGACACTTGACTGGCCATTATAAACACACCTGATGTACACATACTATTTTGACATACTTGATGTACACATACTATTTTGACATAAGACACCTAAAATACCTTTTAAAAAAAAAAATTGTTAAAAAAATTTAAAAACAACATATAAAAATTAAGAAAAAAATAAAAAGAGTTTGAAGGGGCGTTTTGGCCACTCTTTCCTAGTTTGATGAGTGGGTGAACCACTCCGTAGCCTTGAGGAGGTGGTTCCACTTCCACACTCTCTCAAGGGCCTTGGTCGTCAACCCTTCCGATATTTTTTTTTTTAAAATTGTTATTATTATATGTATTAATTTTTTATATATAAAAAAAATCATGGTTAATTTGGGCATATATTTCAACTAAAACATTGGTATGTGTGGGTGAGGTGTGCCATGTTCCATCAATTTTAACGTTAAAAGCTAACAGAGGATTATTATTATTTATAATTGAATAAGGAGAAAGGGTTACAGAGAATGATCTTTTCTACTTTTGATTTGAAAGGAAGAAAAAGTGAGAGATCCTAAAAATGAAAAAGGGGTGAGCTCCCCAACAAAAGACCCACAATAGACACATAAAGGAAGTACATCCCAACAACAAAGCCTAAAAGGTAAAAAAACAATGCAAAAACAAGAACAGATTCTTGATCTAGTTCAAAAGAACCAAACAGCAGGCAATGGTATTTACCACAGATTCCAAAAGAATCAAAGGTAAGCCGGGTCTATTCCAAGGCCGCGCTAGGTGGTGCAAATAGCAAAGAACCTTTGTGAGGAATCCTTTACCGGTGAACCGACAATCACTGTGAAATGGTTGTCGGAAAGCTGGCATTGCTGAGAACCAAAAAGGAACCGAAGATGGAAGGTAACAACACCACAAATATACAGAAATAGAAAACCAACTAAAAAGCAAATAAAAAAGACAAAAAAATAGTATCAACTGATGGAAATGCGCTGGAGATAGAGGTGGAGGAGGCGGAGATGCAACACCAGAGATGCAGTACCGTAGAGGGCGACGCGTGCACTGAACGCACCTGTGAGTGAGATCCACTCGTAGGTGCGTGTTACTCACGCTCCGACGCGTGGTTGTCGGATGGCGGTGGTTCAGACATCGAACAAAAACACCCAGGAACACGGTGGAGAGGCACGTGTATGGAGATGGCTTCCCGAAATGCATAGATTTGATTTTGAAAAAACCAAAACTAAAAATTTTAGAAAGAGAGTAGAGGGAGCAGATTAGCGGATGAGAGCCATCGTGGAAGTCGTTAAACGATGGATTTAGAGAGAGAGGGTGATCGATGCAGTTATTGAACATAAAAGCGATAAACACGTAACATAAGTCTTCCGAAGAGGCAGATAGGATCTTCAAAGAGGCAGATAAAGCCTTCCGAGAGCCAAGGTTGACCTCAAAAGAGGCATGAAGGGAAGGATGGTGGAGGAGGAGATGGTGGAAGGGTAAGGAGAAGGAGGAAGGAGCTGAGGCTCCCTCCTCCCATGAAAGCCAGTGGAAAAAAAACTATTTGGAGGAGAGAGATTAGGCAACAAGAATGATCTATTAGGCAACAAGAATTAATAGAGGATTTAACTTTGCAGCTAAGTGGTACTTAGAGGGATCGATTTATGTATCATTTTGAAAGTTTAGGGCTAATTTTAACATTTCAAAGTAAAAAAAAAAAAAAAAAAGTAGGTTTCTAACCAATAATGTTATTATGGAGAGAATAACAAGGAAACATGTTACTTACTATTCTTCCATATACCTTTTTATTTACTTATTATTTTTTAATTGGGCTGATGTAGATATGGTAGTACTTATCCCTTCTTGAATTTTTAGTTTTTATACAGACTGATCTAATTAAAGGTTGATGGACAAATGGACAATTCCACATCATTTTAATAAAATAGAAGTGGGATGTGCATGGATGTAGTTTATACATTGCTCTTCTTCTCACAAATGCACAATTCCACATCATTTGAGTAATGCTAGAAATTATATTTTTATACTACAATATTGACGTGGTAGTCCCAACTAACCCTTAAATTAGTACTCCATGTTAAAAAAAAAAAAAAGGGAGTAATTACCTTTTTTTCCCATCAACTACAACACCTTGACATTTTCCTCCCATGAACTACCATTTGTGCCTAAAACCCCCCTTCCATCAGTCCATGACATTAACTCAGACGGTCTACCCATCACTTTGCCCCCATGTACAACAATTTATTGTCATTTTGCCCCAATTACAACGCATTGTTACTTTGACCGTCTGAGTTAATGCCTTTGACTAACAGAATGGAGGTTTTGGGCACAAAATGGTAGTTCATGGGGGTCGGGTGTCACAGTTGATAGTTTATGGAGACAAAATGAAAATGCGTTGTAGTTCATGAGAGGAAAAAAGTAATTACCAAAAAAATAAAATAAAATAAAATTTAAGATTTGGTTGAGACTGCTACGTCAATATTGAATATTATGTGATAACTGTGATACAAAAATGTAATGTATAACAGTTCTCAAGACATTTCTTTCATGTGCTCGCTGTCCATTGAGCAAACATGAAAGAAACCTTATAACATATCTTGGGTTTTTGTCACATTGATCCACAAAATTAGTGCTCAAAGGAAACAAATCATGTTTTGGCTGGGTTTGTTTGAAAAAAATTACTAGTACAAAATCTGAGAATTAAGTTAGCATGCATTCAGTGAGATGCTCTATAGGGAGAAGCCACAGGAGTGCAAATGAATAACTTTGAGGCTTTTCTTATGGGTGTTAAACATTGTTAAGACAGTTTTTCCGGCTGACGAAATGAGTTTGTCAGTGCGTGCTGCCAGAAAATAGCTTTGATGCTTAAGTTGGCAACATATCCTAAGTAGAGACAATATCAATAAACGTAAAGTCTAGAGTTTTGGGAAGGATCAAAAGTCCCTTATATTTGGTTGGAGTTCCCCTTCTATAGCTTTTGGACTCAGCAATTAGGGTTGTGTTTAACCTCATAATTGTAGTTGTCATTGACTCCCATATATTGTAGGATTCTTCGTTAGTTGCAAATATGCCATGATTCTCTGAGATTTGGGATCCAGTTTGTTAATCAAAAGTTGATTATGATTAGATTTGCTCATGGAGTAGACTCCTTATTTCACACGACACTGTCAGAAGACAAGAGAAATCATAAAACCTAATTTATTTTTTTTTTTCCGTTCCTCCTGCGTCGCCCTTCTTCTTCCTCCATTGATTTTCCCCTCTTTCTCGGATCTCCATTGATTTTTCTCTTTCTCAGTTTCTCCCTCTCACAGACTCACTCTCTCCCGCTCGCCGCTCTCTCTCTCTGCTCATTGCTGACGTCACAGCCGCTCTCCCCCTCTCTCTGCTGTGTCGCCGACGTCGCACTCTGTCGCTCTCTCTCTCTCTTCCGCCAATGTCGGTTATGTATCTCTCTCTTGCTCTCTCGTGCTCTGATTTTGTTTTTCACTTCTTGTATAAATGTGTCCATATTCATACAAAGAGAATATATGAATATTCTGATTGCATTTGAGTATATCTAATTGTCTTTGAGTATATTTGATTGCATTCTTCTTTGAGAATTTGATTTTTTTTAGTCACGATTTTCATATAGATAGAAAGGTTGTTGTTCATATAAATGAAACTATTATTATTTCATTTAAAAAAAAAATCACTTTTTAAGCTAAACGAGTCAAATGGGTTGTGATGATCCGATATGACCCGTTATTTTAAATGGGTTTCACGGGTCGTGTCGGGTGACTTATGGAAAAAGCCATGTCGTGTCGTGTCTGGAGCTCTAATCCGTTAACTAAATGGGTCGTATTTGGGTGTTGCTTAAATGGGTCGCTGGTCACCACAAGTCGTAAAGGGGTCGACCTGCAGATCGTTTTGCCAGCCCTAGATATCACCACTGTCTTGTGTTCCCTTGTTTGGTTAAGTTTGTATTGAGATATGAATATAGGGCAGTAAACGAGTCGAATTTGGGCGATCCATGGCTGTCCAAGCCCGATTCATTTAAAATTTTTACGAGCTTGAATTCAAGTCCCTATACAAGTATGTTCATGAGCTTTAAACGGGCGAGCTGGGTTTTATACGAGTATGTATCGTTTAATAATTAAGTATAATTTCGTGTTCACGAATAGTTCATTTAATAATCGAGTTATGCACGAGCCAAGCTTTATCGAACTGATCCCGAGCGAGCTCACGAGTAGCTTTGTTTGTTTAATTTATAGCCCTATATGAATAGATTAAATAAGTCAACCTTAACCCAACTTATTTCATTAAACATGTCTAACTCCTCAACTCTAATCCATTAATTTTGTGTTGGTTTGCAAACTATGTAAAAAATTATCAAACCTTTTATTGCGTGTCAGATTTGAGTCATATCGAAACATAAACATAAGATGATATAGGTCAACCTTAATTCAACATATATTTAATCCATTAATATTGTGTTGATCTTGTATATTGGCCTAAAAAATTGATATTCCTCAATAAATAATGGTCCATATTGGAGAATAGTGTCTTTGAATATACATTTTCACATAAAATATTTGGGAAAAATATAAAAAAAAAGCCTCACAAACTATCAGCCGATTGTAATATCGGCCCCCAATGTTCAAAAGGTACAAAAATAGCCTCTGAACCATCAAAATGTATCAAAAAGGTCATTTATTTTTTTATATTCCTATAATACCCTTATTCTTTTAACAAATAAAATAATAAAATAATTGTAAAAAAAAATACAAAAAAGCCAATGGGCAAATAAATACAAAAAAACTTTGAATAAATAAATAATTAATCATTGTAGTTGGTCTAAATTACTAATTGCCTCATGTCGTATTAAAGTATTTTTTTTTTTTTAAGTAAAATTAATAGGCGAATAAAAACAATTTTTTAACAGAATTTGACTTCAGGGACAATTTTTTTTTTTTTTTTTGTAATATCTCAAGAACCGTACCTTTAATTTTACTTTAATACCACATGAATAGTCACTGTAGTTGGCCTAAATTAGTCATTATAGTTGGCCTAAATTATTTATTTATTCTATTTTTTTTTTGTATTTATTCGCCCATTAGTTTTTTTTTTTGTATTTTTAAAAAATTATTTGTTTTTTTTACAATTATTTTATTATTTTATTTATTAAAAGAATAGAGGTATTATAGGAATATAAAAAAAATAAGTGACATTTTTTATATATTTTGATAATTTGTGAACTAGTTTAATACATTTTAAACATTGAGAGACTATGTTAAAAACGCTGATAATTTGAGAAGCTTTTTTATATTTTTCCCAAAATCTTTTATTTGTAGGTCTGTACACATTCTATAACGGCATATACTTGTGGTCTACTACTCATAATTTGGCTTTGTGGGAAGCTTTTTGTAATGAGATGGGACCGCCACAGACCTTCCTCTTTTGTTGTGAATAACATTAACAGGTGATTTACTTAGCAAAGAAACAAATTAGAGTAATTGAATTGGTACTTTTCTTACCTACCAAAAAAGAAGAAGAAGAAGAAGAAGAAGAGAATGGGTACTTTTTTTGACCGCTTTGACGACAAATATGTTGGCCACCATGCAAAAGTAGTAGTTTATTTAGTTAACAAGAGTATGATTAAAAAATAGATTCAAAAAAAAATTTAAAAAAACAAAACTTCACTTAACTCTTTTGAATTTTTATCAAATTTTCTGCAATCACATATTTGAACTTAAAAAACTCTCAATTTAATTTAAGAAATTTATATTTAAACACCTTGGGTAAGTACTCCAATTTTTTTTTTTTTTTTTAATCCTTAAGTTTTATTTATTTATTTATTTTATAATTTACTCATTTGGTCAATCAAAATCACAATAAAATTCCTGCCGTCAAAATTTTTTAACATTCGTTAATCTGGATAAAAACGCACCGTTTTACCTCATTAAAATATTAATTTTTTAAAATTTAAATCTAAAAAAAAAAAAAAAAAAGAATACAGGGGTGGCCGAACTACCCCCAGGCAAAATGGGGTGGCCAGCCACCCCCTATGGGTGGTTCGGCCACACCCTGTATTTTTTTTTAATTTTTAAAAAGATTTAAATTTTGAAATTAAATTAAAAAAATTAATATTTTAATGAGGTAAAATAGTGTGTTTTGACCCAGACTAACGGATGTTAAAAAATTTTAACGGCAGTGATTTTATTGTGATTTTGATTGACCCAAGGAGTAAATTGTCAAAAAAAAAAAAAAAACTTAAGGATTAAAAAAATTTGGCGTGCTTACCCAAGGTGTTTAAATATAAATTTCCTTAATTTATCCAAGTTTAAATCGAACAGTAAATCAGTGAAATTACCTTTATTAAAAAAAAAACATTGTGACCCAACATTGGGTCATTTGTGACCCACATGTTTGTTGGGTGGTCTTAGACCTCTCTCAATCATAAAAGTTAGCTTAAGAGGTGAGGCTTTCTCTCACACTAATAAAGTGACCACCAACCCCTTCAACAACCGATTTGGAATAACCCCATCAATCTCCCCCTCACACATTGGGCTCTGGGTTGGAGCAACGATAACCCATTTCTTCTGTGGACTATTGGGCCGAGATTTGTTAGTAACCCTAAGCTCTGATACCAGTGTTGGGTGGTCTTGGGCCTCTCTCAACCCCAAAAGCTAGTTCAAGAGGTGCGACTTTCCCTCACACTTATATAGTGACCACCAGCCCTTCTACAACCGATGTGGGATAATCCCAACAATCTCCCCTTCATACATCAAGCCCTAGGTCGGAGCAGCGACAACTCGTATCTCCTGTCGACTGTTGGGCCGAGACTTGTTGGTAAACCTGGGCTTTGATACCAGTGTTGGAAGATAAAACGGTTATGAAGTTTTTACCAATAGTACATTAATATACATAATTGAATACAACTCTAATCCAAAAGTCAAAGCTCAAGAGGTAAAGATTTCCCTCACACTTATAAAGTGATCACCAGGTCCTTCTACAACTGATGTGGGATAACCCCAACAATGTTGGGTCACCAGACCCAACGTGAATTGTGCAAGTTTTTTTAAAGAAAAAAAAAATCAGGGGTATTTCGAAAAATTTTCACGGTCTTCATTAGGATTTAATAGAAAATCTTAAAAGGGGATGTCATGTAAACTATTTAAACTTGTATATACTAAATTGAGAGTTTTTAAAAGTTTTATAAGAGTAATTGAAAATACAATGAAAGTTAAGAGACGTTAAGCGATGTTTCCAATCGTTGCATGATTTTTTTCAATACTGATAATCTTGAATATATCTTTCTCAATATATATGACCAAACAATCATTCATCTATTGACTTTACGTTAGGTTTTAAGACCATTAGAACCTATTTATCCTGTTGCGACTTAAGTTCGTAACATTATGGCTGTGGCTACACTGAACTTTTTATTTTTTATTTATTTTTATTTTTACAGCAGGTCTAGTTTTTCAACCAAATTAGTGGCCTCAACATCTTCTTCGATCATCAAAATTAATACTTTTCATTGGCAAGTTGCCTATTCGGAGATTCTTGAATATGGTTACATACATGTCAAACACAACTTAAGTTAATAATAAGGTACCCTATCATTAACTTAAGGATTTGTGCTATGGTGCCTCAACTGATTAACAAAGTTTCGGTGTGAGGGTTTTACTCTCATGGCAGATAAAATAAAAGTTAAGAATATAGACTACTTATGTCTTAGATTGAGTCTGCTTGAAGCAGATCTGTTATATAGCTGAAGTTTATACATGGGTTAGCAAATATTAAAGTCATAGATAGGACTTTATTGTAAAATTTTTATGTTTGTCTCTATAACGTTGTAACCCCATAGCTTTGGTTATTATTTATAAGAGGATTATGCTCAATCTTTGATGTAAAAGCTTTATGCTCTTGATCTTTTTTCCAATAAATGAATATGAAATACTCCCCATCAACTCCTTCTCCCCCTAGTATGAGTTCACCTATATTTTTTTTTTGAAATAAGTTCACCTATATTTTGAGATATCAGAGGTATGAAAATCAAATGTCTACAATATTAACAATGACAAGATTTTGTGATTAACATTAATTATACAACATGTTTAATTCACTTATAATTCTTGATTTTTAATCACTGTTAAGATATAAATCCTTTATGATAAATATTGATTTTATATTTCCTAAATCAAAGGATTCAGTTGATATTTGTTAATCTTAATTTAAGGGATATGTTTATATTTAGAATATTTCAAATCACATGTAAAGCTCTTTAAATAGAATTGTGTATTCAAATCATATATTAGCAAAATATGTAGTTTATAAGGCTTTAATGTGTAGATGTAGGCTGCAAGCTGAACCACCTTAATCTTTGTGTTTATATTCTATTTCATTTATCTCTATCATTATTATTATTCCGCTTATTGCATTATTAGTTTATATAATCATTTTTATAATCATATTCTTAAACTTATAAAAGGTGATAATTTAGGGTAACCATTTATTACAAGTTTGCAATATCAACCATTCCGTTCAAATTCAACGTTAAATCCTAATCAAGGTACTCTCGTCCAAATTTAATATATTTTTGTAATTTTATAAACATCTTAGGGGTATTTTAAAGATAAACTCATCAAATCGTTTGATTTAACACTGAATTTTGACGAGAAAATTAACATTACAAACTTATAAAAAAATGCTGACTCCAAATTGACACCTTTTTAAAATACTTTAAGGTTTCTATTTTTATTATTCTAAAAATAGAAAGTTAAGTTTTCCGAAATTTATAATATCAAATAATCTTTCTATGTTTAGCTTCATTTGATGTCACAGCCCGTGTGGTTGGCAGAGTTGGGAAATAAAAGAATTGAATAGTGAGGCATACGTTCGAACGAAACACGTACATAGTACATGTACAGGTTGTTTCCTTTTCGAAATTCATTAAATAATTACTATACGTACCAGTCACTACCGTGCTTTCTCTGTCTCGAGTTCTGTCATGTTACTGTCATATTTATTTATTTTTTAATACACTTTATGTTGCAAACCAATATTGATGAGTCGGGGTGGAACTACTCTGGGCTTAGGGGCTATTTTTTTTAAACACACTTTATGTTGCAAACCTCAAAAGTTAGTTCAAGATATGAGGTTTTTTTTTACACTTATAAAGTGATCATCAGCTCTTCCACAATCGATGTGGGATAACTCCAACAATCTCCCCCTCAAACATTGGGCCCTAGGTTGGAGCAATGACAACTCGTTTCTCTCATGGATTGTTGGGCCGAGATTTGTTAATAAACCCGGACTTTGATATCAGTGTTGGGTAATATTGTGCCTCTCTCAACCCCAAAAACTAGCTAAAGAGGTGCTGCTTTCCTTCACACTTATATAGCAACTACCAACCCCTTCTACAACTGATGTGAGATAATCTAAACTGTCTCCCCTTCACACATCGAGTCCTAGGTCGGAGCAACGATGACCCATTTCTTCTGTTGACTGTTGGGTCGAGACTTGTTGGTAAACCTAAGCTTTAATACCAGTGTTGGAGATGAAGCAGTTACAAATTTTTTTACCAAGAGTACATTAATATATATAATTTAACACAACTCTAACATAAAAGTCGAAGTTCAAGAGGTGAGACTTTCCCTCATACTTATAAAGTGACCACCAGACACTTTCACAACCGATGTGGGATAACCCCAACGTGAGTTGTGCAAGTTTTTTTAAAGAAAAAAAAAATAAGGACTCTAACCTAAATGCCTAAGTTCAAGAGGTAAGACTTTCCCTCATACTTATAAAGTGACCACCAAGCCCTTTCACAACCGATGTGGGATAACCTCAACGTGAGTTGTGCAAGTTTTTTTAAAGAAAAAAAAAAAGGGGTATTTTGGAAAATTTTCACAATCTTCATTAGGATTTAATAAAAAATCTTAAAAAGGGATGTCATGTAAACTATTTAAATTTGTATGTACTAAATTGAGAGTTTTTAAAATTTTTATAAGAGTAAGTGAAAATGCAACGAAAGTTAAGAGATGTTAAGTGAAATTTCCCCTAATCGTTGCATGATTTTTTAGTTACTGATAATCTTGAATTTTTTTTTTCTCAATATATATGACCAAGCAATCATTCATCTATTGACTTTCCACTAGGTTTTTAGACCATTAGAATTGACTTCTTATTTATCCGTTCGGAACTTAAGTTCATAACATTTTTCCACTTGTTTAGTCTTTGGAACAAATGGTTGTGGCTACACTGAATTTTTTATTTTTTATTTATTTTTACAGCAGGTGTTGTTTCTCAACCAAATTAGTGGCCTCAACATCTTCTTCATCCAAATTAATACTTTTCATTGGCAAATTGCCTATTCGGAGATTCTTAAATATGATTACAGACATGTCAAACACAACTTAAGTTAATGATAAGGATTTGTGCCATGGTGCCTCAACTCATTAACAAAGTTTTGGTGCGAGGGTTTTACTCATGGCCGATAAAATAAAAGTTGGGATGTATGTTACAAGCTAAACCACCTTAATCTTTGTGTTTATATATATGTATTTTTTATTTATCTCTATCATTATTATTATTCTGCTTATTGTATTATTAGTTTCTATAATCATATTCTTAAACTTATAAAAAAGAGTAATGCTATAAGTCTTTTATAGTCATCTAAAATGTGATGTGACTTTTAAAATCATCAACAGATCAAAAGTCAATAAATCATATCTCAAATTCAACAATAATTTTAAAAGTCACATCACATTTGGGATGACTCTAAGAAGCTTTATAATATTACTCTATAAGAAGTAATAATTTAGGGTAACCATCTATTACAAGTTTGCAATATCTACAATTCCGTTAAAATTCAGCGTTAAATCTTAACCAAGGTACTCTCGTCCAAATTCAGTATATTTTTGTAATTTTATAAACATCTGAGGGGCATTTTCAAGATAAACTCATCAAATCGTTTGATTTAACACTGAATTTTGACGAAAAAATTAACATTACAAACTTATAAAAAAATGCTGACTCCAAATTGACACCTTTTTAAAATACTTTAAGGTTTCTATTTTTATTATTCTAAAAATAGAAAGTTAAGTTTTCCGAAATTTATAATATCAAATAGTCTTTCTATGTTTAGCTTCATTTGATGTCAGCCCGTGTGGTTGGCAGAGTTGGGAAATAAAAGAATTGAATAGTGAGGCATACGTTCGAACGAAACACGTACATAGTACATGCACAGGTTGTTTCCTTTTCGAAATTCATTAAATAATTACTATACGTACCAGTCACTACCATGCTTTCTCTGTCTCGAGTTCTGTCATGTTACTGTCATATTTATTTATTTTTTAATACACTTTATGTTGCAAACCAATATCAATGAGTCAGGGTGGAACTACTCTCGGCTTAGGGCCTACTTTTTTTTTTAACACACTTTACGTTGCAAACTTCAAAAGTTAGTTCAAGATGTGAGGTTTTTTTAACATTTATAAAGTGATTATCAGCTCTTCCACAATCGATGTGGGATAACTTCAACAATCTCCCCCTCAAACATTGGGCCCTAGGTTGGAACAATGACAACCCGTTTCTCTTGTGAATTGTTGGGCCAAGATTTGTTAGTAAACCTGAACTCTGATACCAGTGTTGGGTAATATTATGCCTCTCTCAACCCCAAAAACTAGCTAAAGAGGTGCGGCTTTCCTTCACACTTATATAGTAACTACCAACCCCTTCTACAACTGATGTGTGATAATCTCAACTGTCTCCCCTTCACACATCGAGCCCTAGGTCGGAGCAGCGATGACCCATTTCTCCTGTTGACTGTTGGGTCGAGACTTGTTGGTAAACCTAAACTTTAATACCAGTGTTGGGAGATAAAGCAGTTACAAATTTTTTTACCAATAGTACATTAATATATATAATTTAACACAACTCTAACATAAAATTCTAAGTTCAAGAGGTGAGACTTTCCCTCATACTTATAAAGTGACCACCAGGCCCTTTCACAACCGATGTGGGATAACCCCAACGTGAGTTGTGCAAGTTTTTTTAAAGAAAAAAAAATAAGGACTCTAACCTAAATGCCTAAGTTCAAGAGGTGAGACTTTCCCTCATATTTATAAAGTGACCACCAAGCCCTTTCACAACCGATGTGGGATAACTCCAACGTGAGTTGTGCAAGTTTTTTTAAAGAAAAAAAAATAAGGGGTATTTTGGAAAATTTTCAGTCTTCATTAGGATTTAATAAAAAATCTTAAAAAGGGATGTCATGTAAACTATTTAAACTTGTATGTACTAAATTGAGAGTTTTTAAAATTTTTATAAGAGTAAGTGAAAATGCAACGAAAGTTAAGAGATGTTAAGTGAAATTTCCCCTAATCGTTGCATGATTTTTTCGTTACTGATAATCTTGATTTTTTTTTTTTTTCTCAATATATATGACCAAACAATCATTCATCTATTGACTTTCCACTAGGTTTTTAGACCATTAGAATTGACTTCTTATTTATCCGTTGCGAACTTAAGTTCATAACATTTTTCCACTTGTTTAGTACTCTTTGGAACAAATGGTTGTGGCTACACTGAATTTTTTATTTATTTTTACAGCAGGTGTTGTTTCTCAACCAAATTAGTGGCCTCAACATCTTCTTCATCCAAATTAATACTTTTCATTGGCAAGTTGCCTATTCGGAGATTCTTAAATATGATTACAGACATGTCAAACGCAACTTAAGTTAATGATAAGGATTTGTGCCATGGTGCCTCAACTCATTAACAAAGTTTTGGTGCGAGGGTTTTACTCTCGTGGCCAATAAAATAAAAGTTGAGATGTATGTTACAAGCTAAACCACCTTAATCTCTGTGTTTATATATATATATATATTTTTATCTCTATCATTATTATTATTCTGCTTATTGCATTATTAGTTTCTATAATCATATTCTTAAACTTATAAAAAAGAGTAATGCTATAAGTCTTTTTATAGTCATCTAAAATGTGATGTGACTTTTAAAATCATCAACAGATCAAAAGTCAATAAATCACATCTCAAATTCAACGATAATTTTAAAAGTTACATCACATTTGAGATGACTCTAGAATGACTCTAAGAAGCTTTATAACATTACTCTATAAGAAGTGATAATTTAGGGTAACCATCTATTACAAGTTTGCAATATCTACAATTCCGTTAAAATTCAGCGTTAAATCTTAACCGAGGTACTCTCGTCCAAATTCAGTATATTTTTGTAATTTTATAAATATCTTAGGGGTATTTTGAAGATAAACTTATCAAATCGTTTGATTTAATTCTAAATTTTGATGAGAGTTGACATTACAAACTTATAAAATATGCTGACTCCAAATTGACACCTTTTTAAAATACTTTAAGGTTTCTATTTTTATAATTCTAAAATAGAAAGTTAAGTTTTCCGAAATTTATAATATCAAATAATCTTTCTATGTTTAGCTTCATTTGATGTCGGCCGGTGTGGTTGGCAGAGTCGGGAAATAAAAGAATTGAAAAGGGTGGCTTACGTTCGAACGAACCACGTACATAGTACATGCACAGGTTGTTTACTTTTTAAAATTCATTAAATAATTACTATATGTACCATGCTTTCTCTGTCTCGAGTTCTGTCATGGTACTGTCATATTTATTTATTTTTTTAATACACTTTATGTTGCAAACCAATATTAATGAGTCAGGGTGGAACTACTCCTGAGCTTAGGAGCTATTTTTTTTTTTTTTTTAATACACTTTATGTTGCGAACCAATATTAATGAGTCAGGGGCAAAACTATTTCTGGGCTTAGGGGGACTTCAGACCCCAAATCGGGGTGGTCCCAAAAAATAATAATAATAATAATAAATATCTTTAAAAATTAACTTTTACTCTTTCAAATTAAATATTATAGTTCGATCCGTTCCTTTATGTGGGTCATATGGGAATCCTAGTTAAGTTTTTTTTAAAAGAAAAAAAAAATTAAAAAATGGGTATTTTGGCATCCTCTGTTTTGATTTAACAAAAAAAAAAAAAAAAAACTTATGGTAAGGGTAGAATTAAAAAGGACTAAAATTTGAGATACCGACATTGCAAATTTACCTAAATTTTTTTATTAGATGATTGGATGTCTTAAAACTCATCGTCCTTCATTTTGTCTTTCTAAGGCAAGTTTGTCGGTAAAAATCCTTATTATCAATCAGAAAAACTATATATATATATATATCAGAACACATCTTCATTTGTACCTAGTTTTTAGTTACTGCTGAAACATGAGATCACTTTAGCAAATTCTTGCATAGCTTTCAATAAAGTTAAAAAATAAATAAATAAATAAATAGAGAGAGAACATCATATCACTTTCTTGATCTATGGTGTTTGATATTGTAATTTAATAGATAAAAAGTGCAATTTTCAATCAAAAAGTAAAAAATAGATTGTTTGATATTACGTTTTTTAAAAATTATGATTTGAAAATACAGAAAGAATGTACTTTTTGAAAACACAAAATTTTAAAAATTAAATTGTAATTTTAAAGGCCAAACTATAATTTTAGCTAACGTTTCTCTATCTATCTCTTATTTTTTCTAAAGGTAAAATGATCTTCTCTTCGTACATAGAGAAAAGGAAACTCCTAATGTTTTCTCGCTTATCATTAACTTAAGGATTTGTGCTATGTGCCTCAACTCTTTTTCCTTCAAGTAATTTTAGAAGTCTCTCACGTGTTATTCTTGTGTCACATCATTCATAGAGTGATACAAGAAGGACTTCTACCATTACTCTTCTCCCTATACTATGATTTCACCTATATTTTAAGATATCATAGGTATGAATATCAAGTTTTTGTAATTAACCACATAGCTTTTACTTATGTTTTTAAGAGCTTTACGATCTGAATCTTTTATGGAATGAGAAGAGATTTACCATTTTTTTTTTAAAAAAAAAAACATTGGTCAACATTTGAGTTTCCTTTTCTCTTTGTACGAAGAAAAAATCATTGTACCTAAAAAAAAGAAAAAAAAGAAGACAAATAGAGAGAATATCTATAATTGGTTGGGTGACATTGTTAGATTACATGACTCACTTCAGCCACCTAAGCTACCAAGTTTTGTCAACCATTCAGCCTTAATGAACATCCAGGCACCTCACCTTCACCAGCATGCACTGCAGAGCACCACAAAAGCAAAAATCATGGAGCAGCCAAGGATCCATGTGATTTAGCACATCCAGCAGAATCATTAGTTAATGATGCAACAAAGAAAAGAAGGTCATCTCCCTTTGCTGACAGATGCACTCACAAGGAAAGATTTGATGAAGATTATGTAAACACACAATCTCATAATATCATGCCTGATTGTGTCTAATAGATGTTTGATTTGTACAATTATTGTTTCCTTTTAATTACATTGTAAACACCTTATAAAATACTGATGTAGCATTTAGAAAATATTATCGAATACAAGAGAAATTTCTTGTGCAACTATCCTTCTTTTTCTTATCCCTTTGAAACATTTTATAGTAATAGAGCCTCAATAGGAAAAATCCTTCGATCCTACAACAATGGCCTCATCTCCTGCTTCTTCTTCATCCTCTGCACCTATCACCAACACATCTTCATCCCCTACACTTGTCACCAAAACATTCACTCTGTATAGCATCTCTCAACAAATTCCTACTACGCTTGATGGCTGATGTACAAATTTAATTGTACTCGCCAATTGCACGAGTCATTTGTAATATAGCGGGTGTGCAAGTGCGAGGTCGAACTCACAGAGAATCGTGTTTTGTTAAAAATCAATTTTAAAGTAACTAAACTAATCCTATTTTAACCTAGTCCCAACATCGAACAGGTAACGCGCAGAAAATATAAACTAAATTAAATTGTAATAAAATAAATAAAAACGACTACGGTCCCTAATCCACCTCAGCACAAGTTAATTAACAAATAAATATGCTTAGCTCATACTCAATAACGACTATGCTACTAGGCATACTCTGAGCGCTAACACATTGTTCATATTTACGTCTATCGATAAAACACATATGTATATCCTACTGTTGCTACAAAATCTTGTCGAACTAACCAATGCAAACACTGTTAAGAGGTCACAACGGATATTGGTCCGAAGACAAATCATCCGATGTATCTCCGGTTGCAACGAAAGTCGACGTTTAACGATTTGCAAACAACAATCAACACATTTTTGTCACTAAAATGCATTGAAACGAATAAACATAAAATGAAATGAAAGAATGATACGAACTAAATATGAATAAATGAAAACAAATTTATAGTGAAGGGAATAAGAGACTAAATAAAAGCAAAATAAAACATAAAATAAATAAATGCCAATTTATGAGGGATTTACAGTGGAAATCAGAGGGTTTGAGGCCCTAGGGGCGCCTCCCAAACGTGAAAAACAAAGAAAACAACGAATCCTATTTATAGACAAAAATTTAGTGTGCTGCCAGGTCAGGGGTGCGTTCGAAAGCAACCCTGCATTCGTTCGATCGTGGTGCTATACGTTCGGTCACAGGCGCATCGCCGTGCTGCGTGCGTTCGAGTGTAGGCGCTACGTTCGACCGCAGTGCATTCGAATGCACTACGTGCGGTCGAACGTAAATAACTGTCCACGGCGCAAGGTTGAAGCGATGATCGATAGGGCCAGCTAGGGCGACGCGGGAAACACGGGCTGACGCGGCGTGCGATCGAACGTGGATTCTGCTTTCGACCGTAGTGCGTTCGAACGCACCTGCAGAGGCTGAAATAGTATCTTTGCTTAATTCCGCCCCTTTTGAACCACAATTCGTACCAAGGACCTACAACATATTAAAACACTAAAACAATACAAAATATTAAATATTAACAAAACTAAGAGCCTAACAAACATAAGTTAAGGAAGGTCCAATATATAATATTTGACACCGATCAATGGCCATGTAGACTACCTAAATTGGGTGTCTCATATCAACCCAATTTTAAACACCTATGAGTTGATGGCAGTGAGCCATGTCCTCCCAAATATGTCACTAATGAAACTGGAAAGATCACCACAATAGTGAATCCAGATTACTTTGGCAAAGAAACGATCAATGCATCCTTAGTTGGTTCAACACAACCATGTCAGATCATATGCTCTGTTCCCTCAATGGATTAAAGACAGCCAGACAAGTCTAGACTACTCTGGCCACACGATATGCATCCTAGTCAAAGGCCAGAATCTCTTATTTGAAAAGACAGCTACAAACTCTCAATCAGGGTTCCAAAACCTGTTTAGAGTTCCTCAATGAAACCAAATCGTGTCCAGCCCTCCTTGCTGTAGCAGGGCTGCCTATAGAAGATGATGATCTTATATCCTACGTCCTTGGAGGTTTGAACTCTTCCTAAACCACTTTCATCACTTTATTCAATTTCACCACCCGCACATCATCTATGTCTTTTGAAGAATTCCAATGTGAATTGTTCAACCATGAGATTCTGCTCAACAATCACCTACCACAGTAGTAGCCACTCACTGAATCAAGCAACTTTGCCCATTATTCTCAAAAACCAAGGCCCCCAAATGATAATTACCATAAAGGAAAAGTAATGAGTTACTCAAAGAGTTCCTATCAAAGGAACACCTATTAGCCTAATCAGTCCAGAGGCAATCAAAGGAAGACCTATGAGTCCAATCTTAGGCGACCTGGAGGTAATCACTTTTCACATAAATCTGTTCTTGGTGCACCTCCCACCTCATTCCCTCACAAACCATCATGTCAAATCTGTGGGAAACCTGGACACCTAGCTTTAGATTGCTTTCACAGGATGAATTATTATTATCAAGGGAAGAATCCACCTTCACAATTTGCTGCAATGGTGGCATAAGCACACCCCTCTGCTATGGAACAAAATGTTGATAATGGAGCAAACAATCATGTCACGGTTGCTTTAGACAATCTAACACTTCAAGAACCATTTAAAGGTGATGATGAGGTTGTTGTAGGTAATGGAACATGTTTGTCCGTATCAAACATAGGTGTTTCTGTTTTATATAACTCTAAATATCCTTTCAATCAATCTTTCAAACTAAATCATATTCTGCATAGTCCAACTGCCGCAGCTAACTTGTTGTCTATTCATAAATTCTGTGTAGACAACAAGTGTTGGTTCATTCTAACTGATTCTCACTTCTTTGTGAAGGACATCATCACATGGTAGACTCTTTTATAAAGGCCAATTAGAGATGGACTCTATCCAATCTTCCTGACCTAATCAACTAACAAATTAAGAAGTTTTCTTGGATTTATCTAATGCACAACAAATTAGGCACATTTGCATGTTTTGTCAAATTCAAATGTCTAGTTGAAAACCTGTTGTCTAAGAAAATAAAAGCTTTCTAATCTGATGGGGGAAGGGAATTCACCTTCAATCATTTTAAACACTTCCTGATCTCTAATGGTATCCTCCACATAATTTCATGCCCTCACACTCCTCAACAGAATGACCTTGCCGAGAGAAAACATAAGCACATTATGGATACTGGTTTAGCTCTCCTAGCTCAATCCTATCTTCCTTTCACTTATTAGGGTTGATGCCTTCAACACTGCAGTCTATCTAATCAATAGACTTCCCACTACCGTCTTGAAAAACCACTCTCCACATTTCAAATTACTTCATAAACAACCTGAATATTCTCTCCTCAAAATATTTGGTTGTGCCTATTATCCACTTCTCACACCTTACAACTCTCACAAGCTGATGTATCGATCTAGGAAATGCACCTTTGTTGGCTATTCCTCCAATTACAGAGGCTACAAGTATTATGAACCCTTTTCCAAAAAGACCATTATCACAAACACCATTATCACAAGACATGTTATCTTTGATGAAAATTCTTATCCATCAAAGGATTGGTTGTCCACTCCACTAACACTTGCAAATGATTCTGCTCCACCCAAGGTATGTCATTCTAATCCAGTGTTAATACTTTCTATTTCTGCTACTCACTCCACTCCATCACCTCCTGTTAACACCATAGCACCTACCATCATTCCCTTATCATCTTATTTAGCTACTGAAGTTGTGTCTAATGTTTTGCTCCCTGAAGCTAGTTACATCCCTGTTGAACTACTTTCACCTACCCCTGCCTCATCCTCTGCAGATTCTCCAATCCCTACAGCTAGCGGATATAGCCACTGCACCATCTCCAACCTCTACAGATAATGCAAACACTATAGTTGATACCGCCTCTCCCTCAACTATCCTCACACTTGGCCCTCCCTCTCATCACCCCATGACTACTAGACTTCAAGATGGCACTCGGAAGCCTAAATCATTTCCGAACTACAAACTTTTCTTCTCCACCAAACATCCACTCATGGCCTTTCACTCCCATGTAAATCTCTCAAACCTACCTCATACTCCTACTAGATTTTTTCAAGCAGTCAAATCTCCTCACTGGCAGCAAGCCATGAAGGAAGAATTCCAAGCCCTTTAAGCCAACCAAACCTAGCTCCTTTGCCCCAGACCACCTCATCATAATGTTATCACTAACAAGTGGGTTTTTAAAGTGGAACAAAAGGTTGATGGCATGCTTGACAGATTTAAGGCTCAACTTGTAGCCAAGGGGTTTCAACAACAAGATGACATTAACTACTATGAAACCTTCAGCCTTGTGGTTAAATCCACTACCATCCGAGCTATTCTTGCTCTGGCAGTCCACTTACAATGGCCAACCAGACAATTAGATGTCTCAAATGCCTTCCTCCATGGCACTTTACAGGAGGAGGTCTTTATGGAACAGCCACCAGGCTTTGTTGACAACAAGTTTTCTCATCATGTCTACAAACTTCAAAAATCCATCTATGGCATCAAGCAGACACCCAGGGCCTAGTTTGCCAAACTTGCAGCTACTTTGGTTGCTCTTGGTTTTATAGAATCCAAGGTGGACTACACCTGTTTATTCTTCATACCTTTATAATGCACCTCATTCTTTTTATTTATGTCGATGACATCATTGTCACTGGAAATTCTCTGCCTGCTATTACTCACTTGGTTTCCTAGCTGAAGCAATCATTTTAAATGAAGGACCTTGGCTCTCTCAATTACTTTTTGGGCATTCATGTGTTGCCATTGGCAGGAGGGCTTCACTTATCCTAGACCAAGTATGTCTTTGAACTTTTGGACTGTGTCCATATGACAAAAGCCAAGCCTGCCAAGACACCACTCCCAGCAGGTTCCCAGCTTTCTCAACATGATGGTGACCCTCTCCCCAATACCTTTGAATATAGAAATAGGAGCACTGTAGTACTGCACTCTCACTAATCCATACATCTATTTTGCTGTTAATCAACTCTGCTAATTCATGCATTCTCCCACTACTATCCACCGGATAGCAGCCAAGAGGGTCATTTGATACCTTAAGGGCTCCATCAATCATGGATTACACTTTACCAAAGGCTCTTTTCACCTGAATGCCTATAGTGATTCAAACTGGGTAGGCAACCTTGATGACAGAAGATCTACTACTGGTTATGCCCTTTTTCTTAGACCTTGCTTAATCAGTTGGTGTGCCAAAAAGCAGCCAGTTGTTTCTAAATCTAGCATTGAGGCTAAGCACATGGCCTTAGCATTTGCTACAATTGAACTTTGCTAGCTGAGAATGCTTCTTCAAGAACTGAAGCTTTTTCTTCATTGCTCTCTCACTTTCTAGTGTGACAACCTTGGTGGCTTAACACTTGCCTATAATCTAGTTTATCACGCACACACCAAACATATTGAAGTGGATTGCCACTTCATTCATGAGAAAGTGGTCAATATGGATGTCACCACTCGATTCTTGCCTACCCTTGATCAAATTGCAGATACCTTCACCAAGGGCCTCACTACAACTCGGTTCCTTCTTCTCAGATACAAGCTAAAAGTGTGCTCTTCACCTAATAGCTTGCAGGATGATGTTAAACTACATGACTCACTCCAGCCACCTAAGCTGCCAAGTCAACCATTTAGCCTTATTGAGCATGTAGACACCTCACCTTCACTAGCTTGTACTGTAGAGCACCACAAAGGCAAGAATCATGGAGCTGCCAAGGATCCATGTGATTCAACACATCCAACAGAATCATTAGTCAATGATGCAGTAAAGGAAAGAAAATCATCTCCCTTTGCTAACAGATGTACTCACAAGGAAGGATTTGATGAAGATTATGTAAACAAACAATCTCATAATATCATGGCTGATTGTGTGTAATAGATGTTTGATTTATACAGTTATTGTTTAAAATATTGATGTATCATCTAGAAAATACTATCGAATACAAGAGAAATTTCTTGTGCAACTATCCTTCTTTTTCTTCTTTCTTTGAAAAATTTTAGACATTAGGTTAAAAAAAAAAATGGTATTAGGTATGTACTTTTTTTTAAAAAAAGAAACAAAAAATCTGAGGATTTATTGATTAAAGATCACGAGTATAAAGATCTTACAGAGCAGAGCAAAAAGCTCTTACATCACAAAGGATAAAGCTCTGCAAAATCATAGCCACATGCTATGAGATTACAAAGTCGTAGATACAAACAAAAATTCTTACAATCAAGTATTATCTATGACTTCAATCTTCCGCTAACCCATGTACAAATACAGTTAAAGAATAGAATTGCTCCAAACAAACTATATTTAAGACATGGGTAGCCAAATTTTCTAACAAAATCTATTTAAACTGGCCGTGATAAATAACCAGTCACACTGAACTATCTAGGTCGTGAGAAATAACCCCTCACACTTAATTATTCCCCCTCACTCATGAGGGCAGATCTAGAGAGAAGAAACATGTTATTCAAAAAGAAAAAAAAAATCAACAAGCAGCAGCAACGACCAAGGAGGATATAAACGGCACAACATGGCAAAATGTGGACGAAGCATAACGGAAAGGCTGAAGTTGTTGATCTTGTTGGAGAACACCTACAAACATAAAGAAAATAGGAAAAAAAATAATAAGGGTAGGAGTGGGAAGTAAAAGGAAAAGGGGAAAGGAAGAGGAAGCATATTTGCTCCATAATATTAGGTATTAGGTATGTGTTAACTATCAGAGAGAAAACCAAAACCCAGCAGCCACACAGGGGAGGAGGGTTAGCCATTTGGCTGCCTCCCTCCTCCCCTCGTCCTCTTCGCTCTGGTGCTAGTTATTTACCTGATGTCCTAGTCCCGATGTCTCCTCTCTTCCCCTTTCTCTGCTGCTCCTTTCCCCCTTTGTTTTTTTTCCTTTTTGCCTCTTCCTTGCCATTTTTCTTCCCCCGCCTTCCTTTTTCTGCAACGGCCTTCTTGGCCTGTTTGTTGCTCTCTGTGGGTTCAGCTTGTAGGGATTTTTCACTCAAACCCCCCCCCCCCCCCCGATTTTGTTTGTGATTGCCATCGATCTGTGTCGTCGATTCACCGCCCGCTACTGGGTCACTTCATGCGTCCCCACCGCATCGAGCTTCCAACACCCCTTCTGCGGCGGTATCCAGCTTGCACGGGTCCAGTTGTCATTTTACCCGCTTTGGGCTCCTTTCTTGCTTTTTCCCTGTTTTGTTGGTTCCTTGTTTTTCCGTTTTTTCGTTTTTTCCTGTTTGTGTTTGTTTTCAAGTCTTGCATCCCCGGTCTTCTCCGCGCTTGTTTGCCGCCTATTGTCCACTGCTAGGCCTTTTCCCACGTCCCCACCTTGATGAGCTTCCAATGCCCCTTCCGTTTTTGGTTCTCGGCCTGTGTGCGATCGGCGTGTACTTTTTCTGTTTTTTTTTTTAAAAAAAATTATTTATTTCCCTGTATTGTTGCCTTCTTTTGGTTGTATTTGTGGTTTTCATGTGGTTTTCCTTGTATTATTTTATTTCCCTATATTGTTTTATTTCTTTATTTTGTTGGAGTGTAATAAGGCTCTCTCCTCTCTCAGTCGAATTTTGTCATCTTCGGGTTTTTAACTTTGGTCCTGACCTTTGGGTTGTGAATGTGATCATTATCTTGGCATTTGGATCGAAGAAGAAGAGTTTCGGCATGAGTCTTTCCGCTCTCAGGGTCAAGGAATAATAGTTATCCATGCATTTGGTTGAGTCTATTTGGTACAGATTTGGTATTAAATCTGAAGTTTAGTAATGAGTTAGCGGATTGGTCTTGACTGTGGATTGTATTTGTCATTTTTTACGCTGATAATCTTGTAGCTTTATGCTATGGTTGCTTAGAGTCTGTTTGTGATTGTGTTTGAGGAGTTTAAAAGTGCTTTTAACACTAAAAAAGTTCGTTTGAAGAAAAAAGTATTTGTTTGGTAAAAATATTAAAAGCGCTTTGAAGGGGTCTAAAAAGCCTAAAAATTAATGAAGCTTTTGCTCAAAAGTTCATTTTCATTTAAAAGTTTTATTTGTCAAATACAATCTTAAACAGACTCTAAAGCAGAGACGGATTTGGGGGGGGACCGGCAGTGGCCATGGTCCCCCCCCCAAATCTGAAAAACAAAAAAAATTGGCTGTAAAAAAAAAATAATTTATATTTGGTCCCCCCATGAAAGAAGAACAAGGGCTGGTCCCCCCCCAGCCCTTGTTCTGGGTCCGTCCCTGCTCTAAAGCTCTATGATCTAAGAGCTATATGTAGGGGTGAAATTTAAAACCGCCTAACCGCATCCGCTAACCGCTAACCGCTATCCGCACTAACCGCTAACCGCTTTGAAAGCGGTTAGTAAAAACCGCTAACCGCCTAGGCGGTTAGCGGTTAGCGGTTAGTGGATTTTGAAAAACCGCCTAACCGCTAACCGTTAACCGCTAACCGCCTTTTTAAAAATATAATATATATTTATATTATATATATTTCATATAATAAATAACAATAAGTTATTGTAGCCTAGTGGTTATTGTGCATCTATTTTACTCAGGAGTCCCGATTTTGATTCCTCCCACCTTATTTTTATTATTTATATAATATAGAAGTGCAAAACGACGTAGTTTTGCACTTCTATATATTCATTTCTTCCTAACCTAAAACGATAATTTTGTTGTAATTTTATTCGTATATTATATGTTGTAGAAGGTGAGCAACAAAATTTTGGTATAATAGTCCAACATATAATGCTCACTTTAAACCAACAATTTTTAATGCTAAAATGGCAATGATAGAGGAAAAAAAATGTTTAAAGTGAGCAAAACAATGGTTTAAAGTAAGCCCAAAACTGGCCCAAAAAAAAAACCCAATAAAAAGTCCAATAAAAAGCGGTTAGTAGAAAAAGCGGTTAACCGCATCCGGTTAACCGCTAGCGGTTAGCGGATGCGGTTAGTAGATTCTACTAACCGCCTAGGCGGTTAGCGGTTAGCGGTTTTAGCCACTAACCGCTAACCGCAACCGCTATTTCATCCCTAGCTATATGCTTGTGTTATTATTGAATGAAATGTTAATAAAAAAAAAAAAAAAAAAAAAAATAAAAGAAGAAGAAGGTATTTCGTATGGGATGTGTTGTGCGCTATATTAATGCAGTTCCATACCATTGACATAAATGCTTTCAATTGTTCTAAAAAAGAAAATATGCTTTCAATTTTCTAGTCATAACCTCTCTAGCTCATATAGAGCAGATAAAAGTCACATATTATTAATTTTTTCCACAGACTCATTGGTTTGCATCATAAAGTGCATTAAAAAAGAATTAAAATTGATAGTACATATAGTTATTTATTTAATTTTCGAAAGTAAACAACTTGCATGTTTAATGTGTATGTACGTGGTTCGTTCGATTGTATCCCTCACTATTCAATTATTTTATTTCCCAACTCTGCCAACCACACGTGCGGACATCAAATTAATTAAGTAAATATAGAGAGATTATTTGATATTATAAATTTGAGAAAACTTAACTTACTATTTTGATCTTTCACCATTTTTATAATTATATAACAAGTACTTTAAAAAGTGTCAATTTGGGGTTAACATTAATGGATCTAGCTTGTATGCTGTAGTTTTAACTACAGCATACATGCTGTTAAAAAATTGAATAGTGAAGATTTCATTAAAGTAATTAAATGGTTTAGATATGTCATAATAAATACCAATTTTCTCTTTCATCTACCACTATATCTATTTATTGGTATTTATTATGATAAATCCTTACCCTTCAAGAACCTTTCAATTACTTCAATGAAACTCTTACCATTTAATTTATAACAGCAAGTATGCTGTAGTTTTAACTACATCATACAAGCCATATCTAACATTTTTTATAAGTTTGTTATATCAACATTTCCATCAAAATCCAGCGTTAAATCAAACAGTTTGATGAGTAAATCCTCAAAAAACCCCTAATATGTTTATAAAATTACAAAAATATATTGATTTGGACGATAGTATTTTGGAGATTTCACTTCATCTGTTAAAATTTCACACATGTTCGGTACTTTTCAACGAACGTTTGCATTTGACTTTTTTAGCAGTTTGACCAATTGCGCAGTGTGCTGTAAAACAACAATAACTTTTGCTACGGGTCTTGGAATTGTGCGTGCGACCCCTTTCTGAAAAACTCTTTCCGAGAAGAACGTCATTGTATCCATTCCGACATTGTTGAGTGTCTTCTTGGGATTCGAAAATTTAAGATTTCCCTTTTAAGACAGTACTTTCAATGTTTTCTCGTCCTTTAGGAATTATTCCTTAACCTTGACACCGTAATTGATCTTATACTCATTATCCTAATCATTTTTATTTGGTTACCATGTATAAAGCTGATTCTTGAGTACTACAAACATCTAACATTTGGTATTTCTGTTAAACGTTCAGTGCAACAGTAAATTCTTAAAAAGTTCATGGCTTACGCTTTACCAAAGGGAAATGCTAGTTGTTCTTCTAGTGTTCTCCTCGTATCCTCCCAACTGTGATGTGATTTTTAAAATCATCGTTAAATTTGAAATTATCATTATTAACTCTTAATCTATTAGTGATTTTAAATGCCACATTACGAGGAGAATATTAGAAAAATAACTATCATTTTCCTTGACCAAATGAGAACTAACCCAAACATCATAATTGATTAGAGCTTAATTAGAGTGTACTTAATTGTAATCCATTTTTAGGCATTTCAATGCCTATGATATCTCAAAATATAGGTGAAACGTCGAGGGAGAAGGAGTTTTTTTTTTTTTTTTGACTTGAAGAGGGAGAAGGAGTTGAGGCACCATAGATTGCACAAATCCTTAAGTTAATGATAAGCTAGTCAACATTTGGAGTTTCCTTTTCTCTCTGTACGAAGAGTAAATCATTGTACCTAAAAAAAATAAAAAAAAATAAAAAGAACAAGATAGAGAGAGAATATCTATTGGCTGGGTGACAGTTCAAAAGGTGAGTTAGTTCTCTCTCTTTTCCTTACTTTTTTTCAATAATTTTTTTTTAAAAAAAAATAAATAAATTAAGACTCAGTTTAGGTTTGGTGGGGACTAGGGAGTGAGGAGTCAATTTTTAATTTAAAAAATATAACGCTCTTATCCAAATATCTAGCAATTACTTATCTCTTAATTAAGACTGCTTTCTTTGAACTCACTTGTTCAAAGATATTTTGAGTTGTTCGAATACTTACTCCGTCATATAAACTCTATAGAAAATCGGTTGAATAATTAATTATTTGTCTAAATTATTATCAATTTGAACAAATAATTACTGTTGTGATCTTAACTCTCAACGGTACTACTCATCATAGATCTATTACGGCTTAGAACATAACGAGCATTAAAAAGAAAAAAGAAAAAAGAAAAAAAAAAGAATTGATAGTAACATATATAAGAAAAGTAGTAGATGGATTTTTCATCTAAAAAGCCTGTGTGTGTACGTGGTTCAATCCCTCATTATTCAATTGCTTTATCTCCCCCACTCCTGCGGCCAACCACAAAAAATACAACAAATTAGAAAGATAATATAATAATAAAGAAATAAATTGCAAAAGAAAAAGTTAATAAAAGGACAGAAAGATATTTTTAAAGTTGCTTAAAGCCAAGAGACTTCCCCGAGACGGCGAGACCTCACTCCTTCTTACTCTACTATTATGCCTTGGTGGAAGTCGACGTTTCCTCGTTCCTCATCCTCAGCTGTTTCTTTATTTCATCTCTCTCTCTTGGGTTGTGTTTATTTTATTATAGTTTTACATCAAACGTGGTTGCATCAATTATGATTTGAAAGGGATCCTACGAGTTTTTCTTTGTTTTTTTTTTTTTTTTTAAATCCATCTCAGACACCTATGAGAAAACTGCCAGAGATGAAACAAATAGGAGAAGGTAAACAAGGACAAAAGTATTAATAACATGTCTTGTTTTTTGTTTTTTAGCCTTTTTTTTTTCTTTTTGAAAAATGAATTAAATTGTGGTAACCCCTTTTGTCTTTTATTTATTGGGTACTATCATTTTCATTTGTAGGAGAGTTGCAGAGATTAGTAGTACTCTGACATGAGAAACTCCCAAAAGCCTAAAGAGAGAATCTTGCTCCCATGATCGACAGTTGGAAGGACAGACATGTGCTGAGAAGTATCTGCTTAATTCGCGTGTGTTTTAGCAATAATTGGTTGCTAGCTAGTCAGCGCCGCTGCTGTATGTTTCTGCAGCATCATCCTTTGATGGGTTTCTTTTCAAATTTTAATGATATATTTTATTAATTTCTTTTGTTTATGATCTTTGATGGGCTTTGTGCCAGTCTAAATCATCTAAATTCCCTCTAAACTCTCTCTCTCTCTTTTGTTTATTTCTCTCTATGAGTCTATATATATATATATATATCTTCCCTATACTCTATATAAACACCATATATACTTTTACATCTTCTGCATCTTCCTTCTCTCTTCTCCCTCAGCCTCTGAAACGTACATAATCGCATCATATCTAATGTTTCATACCAGATTTTCCTGTTTTTCCTTGATGGGTGTTGTTAATATATTTCCGATCTTCAGGGTTCTTCTTGGATTCATCATCAGCTTTTCCTCTCTCGCTTTTCCCCTGCAGGATCCGTACATCCATCTGTCAGAGCCCCCGTCAGTGAAATTCAGCATCAGAATGGGCTAAAGTAATCATGCTTTGAAGAAATATTCTCTTGTTTATATCGGGTGTGTCCGTACAGTCACTGAGAAATAAATCTCTGCAGCTTTTTCTTTTCTTTCTTTCCAAAATCCATGGGGACCTACTTTCATGTCAGTTCAGAAATCCAAGCCGCCGCCGATGGGCTGCAGACGCTTTACCTCATGAATCCCAACTACGTTCCGTACACCGACACCCAACACCAACACCAACACCAACACCAACACCCTGCAACCAACATGCTCTTCCTCAACCCTGCCGGCAACGCGCTCAACCAGGGCAATCTACCCCACGCGCAGCCGCAGCCCAACCAACACTTCGTTGGGATCCCACTGATTGCCGCAAACAATTCTGATGATCCCAGCCGTGCATCATTGCTTGCCACACAAGAAATTTCAGGTCTCCATGGCATGGCCGCGCCCTCTCGGGTTCACTACAACTTATGGGGTCCGGGGGATCATACGGGGGCGAGCACCTCCAACGTCCCGACTTCGCAGATGGGCTTCCGGGGGCCGACAACTCAGCAGGGTTTGTCGCTCAGCCTGTCGTCTCAACAGCTGCCTTATCGGTCGCTTTCCGGCGAGCAGGATGTCGTAGGGAATTCTCCATCGTCCGCGTCCGCAGTGTCTAACGGAATTTCGGGTATGCAGAGTGTTATTTTGGGGTCCAAGTACTTGAAGGCTGCTCAGGAAGTTCTTGACGAAGTTGTAAATGTTGGAAAGGGAATCAAAGTGGAGGGGACCAAAGAGAAGATCATGAAGATGAATAAAGAATCAAAGGGTATGATTGGAGATTTTCCAGGGGAAGGTAGTAGTAGTAGTACTAAGCAAGCAACTGAGCTCACCACTGCGCAGAGGCAAGAATTTCAGATGAAGAAGGCAAAGCTTGTTAGCATGCTTGATGAGGTACATATAATTCCTTTCTCTCTCGCTTTTTATTTTTTTATTTTTATTGTGTTTGATGCTTGAAATTGAAAACACAATTGGTAGTTGAATTTTGGTTCTTTCTGGCTGTTGTTTGTGAGGTGCTTATGATGGCATCTTGTGTGATATTTGCTCATAAAAAATAAAAGGATGTTTTATTCTGCAAGAGTGTTTGATGAATTACTTAATATGATAAAATTCTGGTTTTGGCCCATTCAGGTCATTTTCAAGCTATTTAATTCACTACTGTCCTTCTGAATCAGTAACTATTTCAGCAAAATTTGGAAAGGATAAGGGAAAAGATTAAAAAAAGAAAAAAGAAAAAAAAGACAAATAATATCACAGGAATTCACTTTTTCTCTCTGTTGGTTTCAAAGGTGGAGCAAAGATACAGAGAATACCACCACCAAATGCAGATTGTGGTGTCTTCATTCGAGCAGGCAGCAGGCTTGGGATCAGCAAGATCTTACACGGCCCTTGCTTTACAGACGATCTCAAAGCAATTCCGGTGCCTGAAAGATGCAATTTGCTCACAAATAAAAGGCACAAGCAGAAGCTTGGGTGAAGAGGATTGCTTTGGAGCAAAGGCTGAGGGTTCAAGGCTCAAGTACGTCGATCAACAGCTCCGGCAGCAGCGGGCGATGCAACAGTTTGGAATGCTGCAACACAACGCCTGGAGACCCCAGAGAGGATTGCCTGAAAGAGCTGTCTCCGTTCTACGTGCTTGGCTCTTTGATCACTTCCTACACCCGTAAGTGGTTGCGCCCTTCTTCTTGTTGTGACAAAATAATTTTAAGATCCTCAAAGAAGCAGAAAAGAACAGGAATAACAATAACACGATATTAAGGCTTAATGTTGTTTTCGGTTTAATATGTCTACAAGCGTTTATAGCTAGAATGATCAAGAAGAAATTCATTATCAAAAGATTGAATACAATGAGTAGCGGATGAAAAAAAAAACCATTCAAAACCCGAAGTTTTAATACACTCAAATTTTATTTTCACACGAGAATTATAGACAAATCTTTTCTAAATTTCCTAAGCCGTGTGGCACAATACTTGCGAGTATTGTGCGGCTTAGGGAATTTAGAGTAGATTTTTCTTTTATTAATAATTTTATTTTGTGTGGGAGTGAGATTTTAGTGTACGTACGTACTGGGGTTTTGATTTTGGAATATTTTTTTTCTACTACGTACTCTTTGCATTTTATCTTTTGACAGTGAATTTTTTTCTTGATTCTGTCTGCCCTGTGAATTTTTTTGGATTATTTTGAACTGTTTTTTTTTTAGCTTCTTTGAGAGATCCTAAATTTACTTTAATTTGTCACATAAATTCTTAACCAAAAGGTGTTACAACCTTTCGTTTCATTATATATAACTATTTCTACTTGAGTTTGCAGCTATCCCAAGGATGCAGATAAAATTCTGCTTGCAAAACAAACTGGGCTAACTCGAAGCCAGGTATATATCTATATATTTATATATATGTTCCATTAATTCTTGAGCAAGTTTTTGTTGCTTTTGCGTCCAAAAATTTCTTCACCTTCTCAAACTCCTAAGCATGCAAAACCCAAGTAAATATAAACACTAATAATAATAAGTTGTGTAATATTATTGCAGGTGTCCAACTGGTTCATAAATGCCCGAGTTAGGCTGTGGAAGCCAATGGTTGAAGAAATGTACTCTGAAGAAGTTAAGGAACAAGAGCAAAGTGGTTCTCAGGACGACGACAACAACAACAACAACAAAAGAGAGTGCAATAAGGAATCGGGGTCAACAACAAGTGCTGCTCTTCAATCAAACTCTTCAGTGGTCGGATCCATGCAAGCCCACTCAGGCTTTAACCTAGTAGGGTTGTCTGACATGCAAAGAAGCCCCAAGCAACCGAGGAGCTCGGAGATGCAGAACTCTCCAAACACCATCATCTCCATGGACATGGACATGAGAGCCGACGAGGCAAGTGAAGCAATTATCAGCACAAAGTTTGTGAAAGAAAGGCACGGCAAAGATGGCTACTCATTTATTAGTGACAGTACCTACTCAGTAGGAGACTTTGGAAGGTTTAATCCAGAGGGAATGGCGGCTCCAAGGTTTCAAGGAAATGGCGTTTCCCTCACTCTTGGCCTTCCTCACTGCGAAAACCTCTCTGTATCGGGAGCCCATGGCCAGCAAAGCTTCCTCTCCCCCCAGAGTATTCAAATGGGAAGAAGATCATCACTTGAAATGGGAACCGGTGACACAGATTTTTGTGTCATCAATGCCCCACAAGCATCTCATTCTAACACCGGCTATGGGAACATTGACATTCAAAGCAGAAAGAGGTTTGCTGCACAATTGTTGCCAGATTTTGTGGCCTGAAGAACTAGCTAGCTTGCTTGCACATTGCAGGTAATTACTATAACTAGTTAAATGACTTAATAGGCCAATAGAAAAGGAAATGGGATCGAATTGAAGTAGTCTTTTCATCAATTTCACTTTCTATTATCTTCTAGTGCATTGATCGTAGGAAGGAAGGAAGGAGGAGGAGCATACTTATTCTAGAGGAAGAAGAAAGTTAGTATATATATATATATATGTAGGGTAATACTCTCATAAAACGATCAACCAGAAGTCTTACAGAGCTTGAGGGGTTGGACTCAGGATAAGGTTGGGTATTTGTGTATCACATTGAAACTCTTTGATATAGCTAAGTTGATTGAAAAGATTCATGATTATGCTTTTTATTTAGTCATTTGGTATACAAAGTTTGTATTAATTCCTTTACATGTGTGTGTACATTTTTAATTTTAGGTGTTGGTGGAGATTTATATGAACAAATGGGGAGAGAAATCTCTTGGTGCATACTTCATGCAATAAATATGTATATATATTTTGTTGTCCCCCCTATATTTTGCATGTTGGATCCTTGGACTGACATTTTCAATATTCGCCCTCAAAAATCGAAAAGAGCCTTGCTCCGATTTTGCAATATTCACCCTCAAATTCAAGAACACCTATTGTACGTGATGCTTGTTAACGTTCTTATGAATGTGTCATCTATTTTTAAAAATAGAATACAAAACACCCTCGTTTTATTTGGGTGTTTTGCTTTTAAAAAAACACATGGCCCAAGTTGTTTTTCCCCGTCACTGTCTTCTTCCTTTTTTTTAAAAAAAAAATTGAATAATGAAATGGGTATGAGAAAGGATCCTTTCCACACCGATCCTGATCCGAAAGGAAGAAGAAAGTGGGTGATCCTTAAAACGAAAGGAAAAGTCTTATCAATTGTGCACTTTTGAGCCCACGCATTCTTACATCTGCAGACACCTTCATGTGCCTACAAGCTTGTCTTCCATCGAATCGGACGGTGTCCAACGGTCACCGAGCTATGCATTATATTACACTCAACTTGATCTCAAGTCTAGGTGACTACATTGCCCGAAATCTCTTTCTTTCCTTCTCAAGAGTTGGTGGGTGAGACATCTCCCCACCAAGGTGGCTAGCTTGACACCTAGCCACCTTGGTTGTTTGATAACAAGTAGCCGTGATGGCTAGGGTACTTTGTCACTGTACAATCGCTAGCAATATCTCAACCGCCGATGATAGCGGCCGGGTGCTCACTACCGCGTTGTTTGGTGTTTAAACAACCCTTCACAATACTCGCGAGCCTCTCACCCTGCCGCTACAATATATTGTAGAGCCCAACAAAATAATTCACATAAAATAATGTTTAAATATTGATAAAACGCATAAAATACACTCTTAAAATATCTAAATATAAAAGTACATACCTATATATATGATTAGAGTTTTCCCTTATCACTTAGTAGGGTAAGAGTTTCCCCTCATCAATCAGTCGGGTAAGAGTTTTCTCAATTATCGATCAGTAGGATAAGAGTTTGGACGTACTCTACACTTTCTTAACTCCTAAAAATACTCTTTCGAACCCTGGCCTGTCATTCTATTTCAATTTTTTTTTTTTAATTCTTTTTTTGCCTATTATAAAATACTTGTTCCATCTTGTTTGGACCGAATATTTGAACAAGAGATTCTGTGACTAACCTCGTATTCGAAGGTGTTTACTGAATGAGGATTAATACTGACTTGTATAATTAACGTATCTACTAAGAAAAATAAAAAGAAAAAACCTTGCCAACTTATACCAACAAAACAAAGTGTTAATGTTGTTTTGTGATTTCAAAAAGTGCGAATTAAAAATATTAATTTCAAAAAGTGAGATTTGAAAACGTGGTTTTTAAAAACTTAGTTAAATTTTTTGTAAAATCACAATTTTAGCTGTTAGAATCAAAATTTAACATTAAAACTGTGTTTTTAAGAATGTTTGAAAATAATTTACTGTCGCATTTGAGAGACCTTTCAAGATCTAGCCTCTTTTGCTTCGATTTTCGCATTTAGCGATTCATACAAAAGACCTTTCAAGATTTATGCCACTAGCCGCTCATGCTCCTTCAACCGCCTGCCCGCTGCCCAAGCCGCTGTTTTGTGGAGTGGCTGTATTTCTTTTTGCTATTTTTTTGCACTTTTATTTTTGGTTACCATCTCTCTGTTCTTATTTGGTCAGATTCAGTGGAGGAAACTTTTGTAGCTGGTGGTCGCTCTTCATCAACGGCTCCATTCCAGTTTTTGGCAGTACCTCTCCAGCAACAACTATTTCACGATGATTGTTGCTTTTACTGCTTAGGGCTCTTTCCTAACTCCTTTTGTTGTTTATTACCGCCATGTGCGGCTCTTAGAGAAGCCCGACTCATTTATAATTCTTTGGAATCATGAATAAAACCATTGCATACCGTTTCTGCATTTGTGTTTGTTTGTATTGTCTTTTTTGTTTAGGCTTTATTGTTGTTTGATCACATGTAACCCATTTCCTCTAGTCGAATAGAAATAATAAATAATGAATAAAATATGTGGCAGCGGTTCATACAGAACACTGGGTATTATTTTGGCCCATTTCATATAATTTGTTCGTAATTTATGTACTTAATTAATTTTTATTTTGGGTCTACTGTCGGCGGCCCACACGTTTTTTATTTCATGTCATCCTTTCCCTTATTATTATTATTATTAAGAATTGAAAGGTCTCCAACCGGCCCATACCAGACGAAGTTGGAGTGTGATGGAATACCAAAAAGAAGAAGAAAACGTAGAAAGTTGGAGCGAGGCGGTGGAGGACCTCGTCGCCGCCGGAGATACCGACGGAGCCATCTCTCTACTCGAAACGCGCGTTTCGAACATCCAATCCCTAAACTCCTCTAACCCAGCTGTCCTCCTCCAATTGGCATCTGCCCTCGGCGACTTGGCCAGTCTCTACTCCTCTAAAGGCTTCTCTCTCAAAGCCGACGACCTTCGTTGTCGGGCCTCGCTCCTCAAACACCAAGCTCTTTCTGGGTACCCCTTTCGTTCTCTTTCTTTCCTTCTGTTTGTTTGCTCAGAAAATTGAAGCCTAGCTAGGTTTGGTTGCAGAGCAAATGTGGGAAGTGAAAGGGGGAATTTGAAATTTTGAATTTTTACGTCATTTAATTTTTTGATATATGGGGTGAAAATAGGAAACAAAACGGAGGGTGTGTTGGTTAAGTTTAGTTCTTAATTGTTCTGGAAAAAGAGACCGAAAATTACGTAGAACAAATAAATTTTTTATTTTTTGGTGCCATTTTTGTGTTTCAGTGATGTAGAGGTGGTAAAGAAGGAACAAAAGGAGGATCAAGTATCGGCTGCCGATGTTGCTTTCCGCGGCAACGATTCTTCAAGCAATGGTGCAATTTCTATTTCCTTAGTTTTTAGGCCTTTTGATGACTTACATAGTTATCTTGATCACTGAATTATTTTCAAATCCAACACGAATGGGATTTTAGAAGTCTGGTAAAACCTTACCACAAAGATTATATGTGAGAAGTAACAAGGATTGGCTTCTTTGTGAAGGACATCTCGAGCAACCGATAAAGTCTCCCAATGATGAAAAGGCGGGCAATGGGTCTTCAGATGATGGTACTTTTCTCTCGCCTTACACTTCCTTTTGTATTTAATATCTGTAAATTGATTTATTCATTATTATGAAAGTTAGCACCAAAAGGCCTTGTTACAACCGATTAGATATATAAGGTCTTTTGAAATATGCAAATATTACACCTTGGATAATGAGCTTCACTACCAGTTAAGTAACTAAGATACATGTATACAGGGTTTGTGTCTGCTAGTAATTCAGAAAATCATATAAATTAGCGTAGGGGCAGAATTATTCAAAACAATGCAAACGATTACTATTTGAGTTTATTGGGAATGTGAACTAGACCCTGCATTCTACTTACATAGATTTGAACAACTTCACCTCCTTTAATCTTGAATGTCTTGCGTGGTTTCTCATATACTCAGAAGATTTATAACCAAGGAATGCACCAAATTCTTGGCAATATACTTGAGGTCTGAATTGGTCATTCTTTTTCAAGTACTAGGAGGGTTGACTAAAGGTGTTTTAATAAGATTTAGCTACTGCTATCCCTTATGGTATTTACGTAGTACAATAGGTTGTAGTGGTAGGATATACGGTTATGCAAAAAATTGAAAAGGCACATACTCCCAAATTCTTTCACCTACTAGTTCCATAAGTGGACTGTAGCACCTGTCTATGAACATTAAATTTCTGAAATGCTTGCTAGAAACACGCTATTATTCATTCATATTGTTGCAAAGTAAGACAGGGCAATCTTTAATTACTTGTCAAACACATTGGTATTGGAACCAAATTTATGTTTGGTTTGGCATACCTACTATGGAAGTCAGAATTTTCACCTATATGCATGTCTATGATTAAAGGCTGACTAATATGTTTTACAATTTTGGCTTGCTGATTTGCTATGTTTGGCAGACATTTATATTTCAAGTTAGAGTTTAAACTAGATTATCATTCATCAAAATATAATTTTTATTACACCTATACAAAATTGGGAGGTGGAGTTGGTTTCCTCTTTCTTTGAGATGCTGTATTATCTCAGAGAAAGGCAAGGAGTTGTGGGTAGAATTTGTTGGACCTCTTCCAAAAGGAAAAAGTTTGAAGTGAAGTTCTTTTATTATGTTTTAATCATAGGTACGAGTTCCCCGTTTCCTTAATAGAGTATTTGGAGAGGTAAAGCTCATTCGAGATTGGCATTTTTTGTGTGGATGATTGCATTAGGAAAAAAATTGATGTTGAATAATTTGAGGAAGCGGAACATCATTGTGGTGGATTGGTGTTGTATGTGTAAGAAGGGTTGGGAGTCTATCAATCACCTTCTTTTTCGTTGTGAAGTGGCCAGAGATTTATGGAGCTCAATTTTTAGTTTGTTTGGTGTTGATTGGGATATGCCTAGAAGGGTGAGAGAAATGTTGATGAGTTGGGTGGTCAGGTGGGTGTTGTAACATTTTGGACGTGTGGAGGTTGGTTCCTTTATGCTTGATGTAGTGTATTTGGAGGGAGTGGAATGTACGGAGGTTTGAAGATAGAGACTTTCGTGGTAGAGCTTAAAAAGATTTTATGCAACTCCCTCGTACATGGATAGTAGCTCATTATTGTTTACTCTTTTTTTTTTTTTTTACCTAATTTCTGAACCTTTGTTCTTATTTCTCTATTGAATAAGGAACTCTCATGCATACTTCTTGTGCATTAGGGTTGTGCCCCTCTGCACTTGTCAATGATATTAAATTACATCAAAAAAATAAAATTTTTATTACTTATTAAGAAAAATGTTGATAATTTTGTCTATACAGGAGCACCATACATGATTGGCTAATGGGTTTTGCATCAGGTTCCAAAACTTTAATGTGTTATCATTATATGATTGTTTTGATTTTAAGTGATATTGATCTATACAAAAGGGTTAGTACTTTATATTAGTTTCTTCATTATATTCTAACACAGTTTTGCCAATTCAGTCTCTCTTGCATGGGTAAGAACCTGCACTCTGTTTATAATCTTCAGACCTATGGAATTCCAGAAGCTAAACAGCTCAGCTTGGAGCTCTGTGAACCATATGGGATATGGCTTGATTATACTATATACCCTGCTGATTTCAAGTAATTGGCTTTTGAAGTTTGTTGATTATGTTGTAAACGATCTTGTGAAAATTTACAGATTGGGAAGCTATCGCAGATCTTGCACCTGATGAATTGCGCTTGTCACAATGTTTGCCTGGAGTATCACAACTGTCATTGACAGATACCAAAGTTCAAACCCCTAAGCGGCGTGGAAGGGGAACATTCTCATACAATAAACATGAACTGTATAGTGATCAGTTATCAGATAAGGCAATTATTGATAATTCAGAAGATGAAGATGTGTGCCATGATTCAAAAGGGGATGCAGATAAAAAATATTGTAAGTCATCATTTTGTGTTTTGTTTGTCTTAATTGTGAAGGGATACTCCATCGTGTCACGCTGACCACCTCTCTTAATGTGACTATCCAATAAGTTTTTCCATTATGAAAAATCAATTAACATTTTTGCTCAATTTTCAACAATTTACGTTTTCATAATATCAAAAATGGAACACAGTTATCACTATTTAAATGTCATTTAGCCCTTCCTTATTTTATAAATTATTCAGGGCGAATATTAGGGCACCAATGCATAATAGATAAGTTTGAGTGCGCTTAATGGGGTCCCATAGAAATTAATAGTGGACTATCTTTTTAGGACAGAGGGTGTAGAGGGATAGAGATCAATCAATCTTTTTTTAGTTGAGTATGTCATAATATTTTATACGCACAGAATATATCCAGAGGAGAAACTAAAAGTTCTTTTTAGATAAACCACTGAGCTTATCTCAACTATGCAGTTAATGTGATCAGTGGCACTTTGACATTGATAAATTCTCCAAACATGGCAGAGAACAATGTTGACTCCCATTTGTAAAATTCAAACCGGTGTTCCTACTTAATTTGTGAGTCAGACCTGAATGATTCTGTAAGAAACAAGATAAGAAAAACTGTTATATAGTTTTAATTGCCTGATTCTAATTAATTATTTCTTTGTGGTTTGAATGGACAGTCTAATGAACCAGAATGGTAACGTGACTAAAATCATAATCAAAGATTTACTAATAACTGGCACTCAATGATTTGACATGAAATTACGACCATTGAATTAGAATTTTTTTTTTTTTTTTGGGTGGGTGGGGGTTTGCAGGAAGTCTGTGTTCAGGTTGGATGTTAGCATTATGATATAACTTTTATCACATTGTCTTCATTTGGCCAATTAGATTGTTAAAAATCTTGCATGTGTGCATTAGCTTTATGTAGAACAGCATGCAGGATCTAAAGATTTGTTATTGTGATTTCAGCAAGTTATGGAACAAGCCATGTTCTTGTTCTCGCTGACTTTCCCCCTAGTACTAAGACAATAGAGCTAGAGAAGCGTTTTCAAGACTTCAAGGATAATGGATTTGTTATTCGATGGGTCAATGATACAACTGCACTCGCTGTATTTCGTACACCATCAATAGGTAATTATATCTCTATTATTTTCATCGATTTTATGACATTAAACCTGATAAAATAAATAAATATCGGCTGAGTTCCTTTTATTCCTTGTTAGTGTGGTGCATTTTGACATGCTGGTACACATAATAGTTGACCAATAATATACTTGGAAATTTATGGTGGGAATTGATATTGGTAGCTGTTTCTGCTCTCCTTCTTCCTCGTTTTTCTTTTCTTTTCTTTCTTTTTTCTTTTTGTCAGAATCTCTATGAATTGGATTTCCTATGGGTGCCTTTCTGTCTATTTATTAGGAGATGCTGCTATTTTAGCTATTACAGGTTTGAATTGTCTATTGGTGCATTCCATCATAGGAGAAAAAAGATTGTGGCAAAAAGGCTTTTCTCTTAAAAATGTGTCATTGAATAATCAATACATTTTCTTATATTCACCCGCTCACATGTTAGTACGTCTTGCAGCATTGAGTATCCTAAATGTGCTTAGAAAAGTTGTTATTGTTTTGAAAATTTAGGCTAGAAAATATATAAACACGGTTAACAGGCAATTAAAACCAGTGCAGTTTTGAATTTGCTATTCATGCTCTGTAATGACTCTGGAAAGAACTAGCCACATGTGTTATCACTTCAAAATGACCAGTCAAGTTACAATTGGAGCTCCGTAGAATCACCTTTTTTACTTGGTAAGGAATTAATGTATGACTTAGCACTCATGAACACTTTTATAGTCCACTTACTCAATATAGACAATTGACCCACCCAATATGGAATTAACTTTATGGGGTGTCACATGCTCCAAGTGTACACTGCTAAGGTTTTTAGTTTACAACTTTATGGGGTGTCACATGCTCTCGTTCTTGCTGACTTTCCACCCCAAGGAGTTGTTTTGAACCACCCCAGGGGTGGCCAAGCCACCCCCAAGGTGTCTGGGGGTGGCTGAGCCACCCTCGAAACCCAATCAGGGGTGGCTGATCTACCCCCAAAACCCAGACAAGGGTGGCTGCGCCACCCTGAGGCTCTTAGGGATGGTCCGGCCACCAACCCTAAATATATATATTTTTTAATTTTCTTTATTTTTAAATTTTTTTATTAATTGGGTTGAAAAATATTGAATAAAGTTGAAAATTTTTTAGTTGAGTTGAGTGTTAGTGGTGTCAAATCAACCAAAAAAAGAGAAAAAAATTGAGATAAGTTGGGAAGGATTTCCTTCCCAAACAAGCCTAAGATTCTAGCTTTTGGTATTATATATTTACAAAAATTGAAAACAAAAAATTGATTTCTGTTCTGATATATTATCAACTAAGGTTTCTAATAAAATAGAATGACTTATGAAGATATGGAAATAAAGTGTGTAACAAAACCTGTGTACGAAAATAGATTTTGCTTATGGGCTTGTTGGTAAGCAATTTTTGTAGCTATTTAATTGGCCAATGCCATATGATGGTCCTTCATTTGGTAAGGGCAGCATATGTACTCTATTCTTTTTGCAACCATTGAAGGCAGAAAGGAAAACCGAGCAATTTGTCGGAGGAAAAGAGAGTTTAGGGTGCCAGCTGCAGTGAAAGGGACCCTTTTTTTATGTATAGTTGTGATTTTGATAGCCATTGCTAACATCGATCAGATAACTTCTATTTGCGCAGGATGAGATTCTTGGGGCCTGTTTATATTTCATTTTTTAAAACAATTTTCAGGTTTAAAACCTTAAAACTGGGCCCATCCCACAGAAAATGCATTTGGGTTAGGGATTCCAGAAACCTTTTTTCTGGAACCAGTTTCAAAGAAATGGTTTGTTTCTGAAATATTTTAGATGTTTTTAAAATTTAAGAACAGGTTTTACTTGAAAATATGTGGAAGCCAGTTTGTATCCAAATGCACTTTTTTTTTGTTTTTTCCGCGCACAGAATTAGTTTTTTCTTAGTAGTTACCAAATACTTTGTCAGGTTCAGTTTTTTCTTTTGTTCTCAAGCTCTTTCTTGTGTGCATTGCTAGTCATCTTAGCTATCTCTAACGAAGGAATAGTGACGCAGTATAGAATAGGCTGAAGGAAAACAAGCTTAATGACCAAAGAAATCTATAATAGGTTTCATTTGATATGATGCCTTAATGTTTCTTTGCATTTGGAAGCTGGTGCTATAGTTTATTTCACTTCTCTTTATATTCAGGATTCAGGGCTATCATAGTGATCTAATTGCTGAACATGGTCACCGGTGAGCTTTAGCTCAAAATGATCTGCCTCCCCCTTTGTATGTGGAATGTGAGTATTCATTCAAGACCCCACTTTGTATGTGGGTAAATTACCAATAAAAGGAATTGCTAGTCAATGGCTCTTGTAATGACTCATGGGTCTCATTATGAATCTCGTTGTGTTTTAGCTTCTGCTGGTGCTCTTATATAGCGTTTAACTTGATTTTAGTACTTTCTGTAATTCTGTAATAAAAATGCTAGGCTTAGTTCTAGTAAGGGTTGACTTTATTGATACAAGGGTTTCAATCTGATAGAGGGATCTTATTTTGTATATGTTTGCCTATTTCAACCGGGAAGCTTATTGAGACTGATGCATAATACAAGAGGCTTCAGAAAGAGCAAATATAAAGACCAAAGAAATCTTGAAATGTGAAGTCTAATGCGAGTTCTGTAAGCTATTCTAGATACTGAGGAGTATATTAATATGGTCACCAAACTGTATGCAGAATTACTTGGGCACAGTTGTAGTAGTTTTATTCATTCCAAAGGAAGCCAAGGGAGTTTCTATTGCTTCTTAGCTCGAGGTTTACTCCCTGTGCAATGTGCTACTGGGGACCTTCAGTTGTTATTTGCTGAAAGATGTCGAGCGTGTTAATTGTAGAAAGTGAGGACATATGTAGAAAGTCGAATGGTTGGCTTTGTTTGCTGGCCACTTAGCGTTGAAATTTTTTTGATGATGCATTTCATCATCTCCAGAAAGGAAGTTGTTATGCTAGAACACTTTAAAATGGTGTCTTCATGTTCTCTTAGAGATCAACAAGCTGAAAAATCTTAGGTTTACTTTTCCAAATGTCTGTTTTGCGTTCATGATGGTTTGCACGGCTCTGGTACTTGGGAGGCGATTTATTTTTTCTACTTTGGTCCCCGACTTAGTTGGCATTTGGGGGTTGGTAATTGACTTTTGTTTAGATACTATTCCTTCATGAATTGTTGACAGAGTAGTGATCCCTGTACCTGGTGCTACTTTGAACTCCCCATCCCTTTATTTGCCATCACTATAGTGGCATTATTGTGACTGATAGTAGTATTTTGCATTCTTGCTCCAATATTTTGCTTTATTTATTTATTTATTGATAAGTAATTTCAGTTAGTTATTTGACAATCTCAATGCTCTAATGCAGCGCTTAAGGCCTGTAATAGCATTCAATGTCCATTCAAAGTGCGTATGCTTGATGTGGATGATACTCTTTTGAGCTCCATATCGCCAAGAGGTTAGTGATGTGTCTTAATGAAAATTATAGCATTGTACAGAATATAAGCCCACTTTTCTGAAATATCATTTCTTCATATTCTCTGAATCATGCATTTGAAATTTCAAGAAATGAAAAGCCCCGATAAGCTTCCTGCTTGAAAGCTCTACTTGAATCTCTATTAAACATTTCTAAAGGATATTGTAATAAAATCATACATTGCCACTAGTCTGATTGGCTTCATGGGTATATTTGCTTCACAAGTAATAGATTGATTTAAGACAAAAATAGCTACCATTTTATTCTATTTCATGGTAATAATTAAGGAGTATTCACACTGCATCTTAGTACTAATTGGTTCATGTGGGTGTTCTTAGAATAAGCTTTTCAATCTGACCTGGTTTATTGGTCAATATCTCATTATATAATTCTTGTGCCTAAACAATCAAATTATGGTGACTAGAAAAATATCCATGCTGTATAACATGTCGTAATCTTCTTGCAAAATTTTCTTGAGGAAGGGTGATAAGTAATAAAATATTTTGAGGCTCCATTGATATATTTATCGACTCATGTTGAACCACGGCATACAAAATGCGCTCCGTAATGTCGCTAGGTTCGTCTTAAGTTGAACTAGTGCAACATCCTCCTCTGCTCACTCTGATGTTGGTTTTTGTCTACATGGTGGTAGTACTGTCAATTGTGTAGTGTTACGCAGTAGCAATAATATGCTCTAAATTTATCATGTTTCCTCTTATTGTCGACCAGAGTGCTCCTTGAGATTAGAATTAGCCTCAATGCAATCATTTTTTTTTTTTTTTTAACATTTTGCTGAACTATAAATATATCGTGTTTTCTATAACACTGTGACATGAGTGTGATAAATGGGTGTAAAGAGTAACATTACTCTTTCTCAAATAGCTCTCTACACGATACTAAAATCTTGTACTATTCATTCCAGACCTGGAACCTCCTCGACCAAGACCGCAGACTTCAGCCAGAACTGCGCAGAGGTTGATTGCGCAGGGAATGGGATTGAAATTGCCTTCAGCAGCCTCTGGCTCCCAAGAATTCAGAAATCAGGAAGATGGTAGAAGGAACCGCATATCCACAAGGCAAAAATTGAGAAATGATGCTTGGGGTGATGATTAAATAATTTTTTTCCCTTCTCACAAGGACTTGAATATGTTAAGCCCTTAACTCATCCATAGATTCTTAATGCCTATATTTTATTTTTTGAGAAAGTAATGCCTATCTTTATTGTAGCAGCATAGGCTATGGCCAATTTAGAATCCAAATTTTTCTGTTTCTCTATATTGGTTATTCCAGTAGTACTAGCTCGTGTTTGCATGAGCGAGAGACCAAAGATTTTTTTTATTTTTTTTTTATAGAAACTTTTATTACTTTCATTCATAACGAAATAATCCAGACCCCATAGGATCTAAACAATAAGAGCATGAAGCTCTGATGATACAATAGCATTAATACACTCAGGCGTCTCATTAATCCACCGTCGTTCATTTGTTAGCCGCAACCCTTCCTTAGCAAGGCCATGAGCAGCCTGATTAGCTTCACGGCGCACATGTTGGACCATCCAGCTCCTGCACGAACCAAGGAGGTTTTTGGTAACATCAATAAAATGGCCATACACTCCCCAGCTAGGGCTCCTTTCCTTCAAAGCTTGAACTACCTGCAAAGAATCTCCTTCTGGAATGACATTGTGTAAGTCTATTTCTTTGCTAAGCTCCACTGCCGCCATTGCCTCCCCAATCACCGGCTCATGGGCACGATCAAATCAAATACACTTGGCAGCACATACTAACCCTCGATGGTCACAAATGATAGCACCAAAGCCCATACAATGTGCTTGCGTATCAATAGCCACGTCCCAGTTTACTTTAAACCTCCCAAATGGAGGTCGTTCCCACCTCAGTGGAGTTGCACAGCCCTCACGTTCCCCTTCCCCAGTCTGATCCCCTGGAAGTGCCTGAATGCTTTTAAGTAGTTCGTCTGCCTCATGAACAATCCGATTGGGGTGGGTAAATTCTCCCCCGTGCATCACCACGTTCCTGCCACTATTTCTAGAAAAGATGCAGCTTGGCCGTGGCGTTTTGGGGCCCGTCGGCCACATGCACTCCACACATCCACCGCTGAAGGACATTCCCAAAGGATATGACTTACTGTTTGGGATTCCCCGGAACAGAAAATGCATAGATCCTCTTGGATGACACCTCGTTGCCGAAGATTAGCTTTTGTAGGCAGGATATTATTACAGGCTCTCCAAAAAAACACCTTTGCTGCATTAGGTACTGTCAAATTTCACAAAGTCCTCCATACTGGAAGAGGCCTAGAGTGTTGAGACCCCTCCCCCTTTTTTCGTTCTTGCCTCTCCTTTTCCACATAATATGCACTACGCATAGTGAATTGTCCCGTTGCAGTGGGTCTCCAAATCAGCCGGTCAGGAGGTCCATATTTATTAAGTGGTAAATGGCATATAATTTCAGCCTCCATTTCATGGAATAGGTCCTTAATCAAAGGTACATTCCAAAGAATTTTAGATATACATCAAAAGCTTTTGTAATTGCAGATAATGCCCTTTTTTCTTTTCTTTTCTTTTTTTTATTTTTATTTTTATTTTTTAATTATAAGGATGGCCAGCACTTTGGAATTGACTTTAAATAACTATTATGTTAGGGAAAATATTATTTAGCTCCTTCAATTATCATTGCATTTTCTTTTAGGCCTCGAAACTTAAAAAAGTAACATTATCATTGTATGTCAAATTAGATATTTTTGTGTTTTTCTCGTAGAAGTTATTAATAAATAAAATTAAAAATAACCATTTGAGAAAAAAGGGGGTTAATATGAAAATGACCACCCCTTTTTGGTATTTATAGTTTTTTTTTAAAAAAATAATTTTAAGGGTGTTTTGGGTAGAAAAATATTAGTATCTATTTTGATACGTGATAGTAGTATCTATTGAGGGCTTTAATGTTATTTTGTAAAATTTGGAAGTATAAATGAAAATGAGGTGGTACCCTCATAGTCTCACACGACAGATCTACGGCTTCCCTTCTGAATCTTCATAGATGATACCATTTTTTTTTTTTTTTTGGCTTATGGAGACTTCTAAATCTAGATGTTGTGTCCACCAAGCCTTCTTCACCAAGTACCTGCGAGGACATCGTGGTGGTACCCCTCTTAGACAGGAAAAAAGATCATCTCCATTTCACTAGAAATGGAGAGCATCTATTTAATGCATTTAAGAGGATAATATTGTCCATTTGTTTTTTGGACAATGTTTTGAACAAATATATCCTCCTAATTGCACTAAATATCCATTTCCTTTCCTTTCGGCGGTTCTAGTCCAATCACTATTAATGCTCCTCTCTCTATCTACTAGAGTTTTCAAGTTGATTTTTTTTTTTTGGATATGTCCACACAAGGGAAGGGGAAGGGGAGATTCAAACTTGTGACCTCTGCTTTATTAGGCGTAGTTTACAACCGATTGAACTACTCATTGGGACCTCAAGTTGCTTCTTGTTGCCATAGGTATTTCATGCATATTCACCTTTGGATGGAAAAGGGTCCTCTCCATTTCATTTGAAATGGATAGGAGCCATTTAGTTCAAAAAGTGGGACATAGTTATCATTTTCTTAAAAGATGTAGATAGTTTTGACAATTACATCCCATCATTTAGCCTAAATGGCTCCTCTCCATTTCAAATGAAATGGAGAGGATCCTTCTCCCCTTTGGACTACTCTTCAAACCGTCATTTCAAATGGCTGCTTTCTTGCCCAGTTGGCCAAGAATCCAGAGGGGGCTAGGTCATTCATATTACCCATTCGAATCTGCTTAGACTTCAGGTTTTTCCTATATATTATTGGTTGTACTTGGCCTACGTAGTAAACTAAGTTGGATGACCTCACCTACCTTTTTTGTTTTTTGTTTTGTTTTGTTTTTTTGACGATGAAGATGAAGAAATCGTTACAACATGAAATTGAAACTATAAATTGTTAGAAAAAGTAAACCAACAAAATTTCTCAACATAAATTGTTACAACATGATGAAAATACATCAAAATCTCCCCCTTATATCTTTAGCTAATATGATAATGTTAAATTTCATGTCAAGAAGACATATAAAGCCCTACCAAATTCTTTCCAAGTCGATGCATGTAGGGCTCTCGTTGAAAAAAACTTCGATTTAGATGAGATATCAGATAGTATATGAAATCGTTAACTTGTACCTTCCATCATGAGACCTTTCTGGATAGGTTCTTCAACCCGCAGCCAATACATTTGAGTAAAACTGTCCCCGTGGATGGATCTGGCTTGATAACAAATTTGACACCAAGAAAATCTCGGATCTGTCTTAATGTTTCTATTCCGTAGGGCGAAAGCTTTGAAACCCGAACCTTCGAAACATCTTGTGGACATAATGCGCAAAGCAGAAATAACAAACCCTACAAAGATAAATGGAACCAACCATTAGCAAGAATGCATTTCATATCTTTGTTTTTGTTCCTTTTATTTATTTATTTTTCAATTCCTATCAGCATTAGGATTCAAATTTAAACCAAGCTTCTCACATGCGAAATCCTCTACACGAACACATTTGAATCACAGTTCCAACTTGCATTAAAGTCGATGCATCTTTCGATACATTAAACACTAAACAGATATATAATAATAACATTTTGATTAGATGTAACAGATTGACGCTAAACTTTCAAGGAGAAAAGCCCTTTAAATTATGGGGTCAAAAACCAAAAGAAGTAACAGCTCTAGCTCAAAATGCACCCACTCCATAAAAATGGGGTGGGGGTTGGGGGCATGTGTAAGTAACCAATAAAAAATAATTATTTTAAACCATTTAATCGAATTCAAAAGCAAAAATTCAAGGCTGAAAGGGTTAAAAAATTATAATTTGAAAATATCATAAGAGGAAAAAAGGTATATATCTCCTAATCCATGCAAACAACTTCCTTGTCTCATATAAGGCAATAATACCATTTTTCTTATTCAAACATCCAAAACAAATACATAACCAATCTAGTAAAACAGAAGGTCAATACATTTGAGACACATAAACCAAACGTTTTCTTTGGAAGAATAAAATAGAACTGCAAGTGTACTAGACAAGGTCAACTTGGTACAATGAACTGTACACAACTCATTGTTATAGTAGAAAAAAACACAAACAAGAAAGAGCATGGGTTTAAAAGATTAAAGCACAGACCTGGTGTGTCGAATCTACCACTCCACCTTGCTCAATCTCCCCAAGTAGCACAGAAGCAATTTGCTCACCAACATCTGCGGGGGGCATCAACTCTTTCTTTTCATCTTCAAAATCATCCGACTCTTCTGTCCGTGCATAAGCAATAGCAGTATCCGCAGAAATGAAGCAACCAGCATTAGTTTCCGCAACCAATGAAATTCCATAACCACGTGAGCTGCCATGAAATCATCATTCTCTAAATGAGCCAAACTTCTTGAATAAGAAACTTTTAAAACACTTCACTACGTCACTAAAATATATCCTCAAAGAAAACAACTAATGCTATCTACTTAAAAAGAAAGCGTACTTTCCAGCTTGTGGGCCTGCTTTATGATCGGTAAAGATGTGAACATCTGGAATAAAGTTATTAAAAATTCCACGAGCAGCATGTATCATGGTATTTTCAAACTGAGAAGACACCCTGGTTGAGAAGGTAACTCCTCTAATCCTCTTAACCATTCCAAAATCGGTCCAGGTTACAGCCTGTAGAGCAAATCATATAAGAAAACTACAAAATAGATGAACTACTTTTTTTTTTTGATATCGGGGAACCTCTACAAGGCAGGGCCCTTCGGACCCACTCAAGTAGAGTAAACCTCGGTCCCATGCACCACACCCTCAGAAGTTTCCCTACATGAAACTGGGTAAATCACTGACCAGTGGGTGTGGCCCCAAGGGATTGTTTACACCCAAGAGTTGTTAAACCTTGGACCTTGAAGGGAGCAAACCTCCAAGATCAAGGCCTTCACCACTTGGGCCAACCTCTTAGGGTTGATAAACTACTTGTAGATATACAAAAACTCACATTTAGACTTTGAACAATTGGAATAGTCAAAACAACTTCTCCACCTCCATGAGGAGCAGATCCACGACTCTCTATTTTTAGATCTAATCCTTCTGAAGGAACTCCAAAGCGCTTTAACAAGGGAATGGTGGTAGACCGGAACGTATCGACAGATGGATCCTTAGGATCATTTGTAATTCCTAAAAGACAGCATAACATATATCATATATAAAACTGTAAATAAAAATTAAAAAAGTTGGGTCCTAGATGTCATGCTTAAGCTGCGTCATTCGATCTAAACATTACACTCCATATTTTTACACTCTGGTTTACTTTGTCTTCCCCCCTAGATTCATTGTTATTAAATTTTCCACCTCATGAATGAAAGAAAATTTTGCTCCAACTCAAACACCGTTACCAAAAGTTTTGAAGGCTTAAAATATTGCATATTTTATTCCATTTAAAATCTGCTATAAAAATTCTAATGAATCCAAATTGATATCTTTCTTTTCCTCTAATGAAAAGTGTCATCGAAATATACAAGTTCATATCAAGAAAACTTTATTCATACAAAATACTTCTATTTTCTTTTAGTTAAGTTTGCATTCAGTTTGTTAATTAATCGGTGCATCACAAGCTACTGCTGTCTTAGCTAAAGTGAGAACTTCTAAATGCTCAAGGCCTGAAGCTTACACTACACATGTATTAAACAATACATCACAGAGCAGAGACCAATGGGAGGAACAATAACAAGTCAAATAGAAATAACTACAGCACAGCATAGAGCAACTAAGCATGGTCAATGGGTCCAAGAAAATGGTCACCTTTGAGCCTTATCGTAAGAGGTTTCTTGGCAAACAAACCAAGCAAAATCAATGGCTCCAAAAAATACCCAATGGACCGAATAACACCACAGTCATGTACAAGATGTCTCCCACCCATCACAATGCCGGGCTTGTACTTCAGTTTGGTCCCTGCCACACACATACCAAATCAAATCAACAAGAATATCATTGTTAATGTCTATTACACCATTCTTAATAACACCCATATCACTATTTTCACGTCAACGGGGAACAAAGGGTATAATTATGGAGGCAATATGAAAAGTTTACCGGTTTCGTTGATTTCGACAACGCAGTCGTCGGAGAGCTTCTCGAACAAACGGAGGAGGGAGACCTCGTGGGGGCGAAGGCCAGGCAGGGTATCGTCGGCGCGGATTTCCTCTATAAGAAGGGGACTCGCCGAGAGAGTCGCCAGCAAAAGCCTTTGCCTCAGGTTCTGGCTCCCCTGCAGCTTCCTGTACGTCGTCTTCCCCATTTCACTTCTTTTCTCTTTTTCCCTAAGAAGAATTCGTGGAGACGAGGGCTTACCAGAGTAGGGTTTAAGCGGTGAGGATGTTGATGCTAATTACCAGCGTAGCAGTGTAGGATTTGAGCAACTGGTCTGGGCTGGGCTGAAATGGGCTCGGCCCTTGAGATGGACCTTAGGTTCTAACTTCAGACCAAAAGCAAATGGGCTGAGAACATACTAGGGCTGGGTTTGACTCTGAGCAATAAAGAATCACTCACCTAAGCCTGATTAGTATTAGCTACCTTGACAACCATTGATGTCCTGGTGGAATTTGGTTAGGTTATGCTTCGATTGGTTTTATAGAGTGTCTACGATTCTCGCCGTCTAGACCCCTCTTGAGCTGTTTCTAACGGGCAAGTGTTACCATGATCATGCTCAAGTATAATAATTACAGTTGGTTGCCCCTTCATGCACTTTTAATTAGAAAAAAAGAGACAAAAATAGAAACTTATGGAGTAATTTAAAAGAAAGTGTCCAAATTTAGGGATTAATGCATTAATTTTCCCCTTCTCATTAAAATTGAAGTAAAAACTTCGAATCTGGAGAGAAATTACAGCAATTAAAGTCTAGTGTTTTTCAAAAAATAAAAAAAGTTTAGTGGTTGTGTTTTATCTGTTTACTTTTTCCAATTTTCCTACAAAAACGCCTGTAATGGATATTAAGAACAAATTCTTTCCTCAACCAATTTTTTTTTTTTTTTTTTTTTTAATGGTGAATCTTTTATTAAAAATCAAGAAAGAGTAGATTGCTCAAGAGCTACAATATCTCGTATGCTCAATGGAGTTTCACAACTCCAAATGTTATCTAAAGCATCAGTGGTTGCCACCTTTGCCATTGAGGAAAGGAGTTAAGGTTGCAACTGTGTCCTCCATGGCTCCTACAATAACCTCCATCTCTTCATCTTCTTCCTCTGTTAACGAGAAAGACTTCCACATCTTCGTCAGGTCTTCTTCCATTCCACAAACCTCGTTCAATTGGGCAATCACAATTAGAGAGATCTCACTTCACCGTCGTTTGTCTCGACTTGAAAAAAGTTTGCTTCTCCTCTAGGGATTCAGTCCTAGAGAGAAAAAGTTTCCACAAAATACATTCCTCAACCAATTTTCATCTTTGAATCATTTACCATATAGCCAGTCTCAATCCTAACGCTAGAAATCAAACTTTGGACTTTGATTGTGACACCTCTAGAAAATAGAAATACTACGGGTCAATATTTTTCCTATATTTGGCTCATCTCATCTTACAAATCAATCATTAGATTTGTGGACTTATATGAACCCCACATAAGTCGATGGTGAACCCTACAAATCTAATGATTGATCTATTGAATTTGTAGGAAAATATGTAAAACTTATTGATCCATAACATTTCTCTAAAAAAAAAAAAATCTTAAAAGAAGTTTGAAATTGCGTTTTTAAAATATTTGAATTTAAAAAAAAAAAAAAAAATTCTATTTCCCAACGCAATCTCAATCTCAGACGGCCGGACTTTTGATATTCTTTGCTTTTAATAACAAGAACTAGAAAGTAATTTATGGTAATAATGGTTGTTAATACATTTGTGACCCATTAAGAGACTCATGATGTCTTGCAAGTTGCAAAGAAAACCTCTTAGGTTATAATATATATTATTCAAATCAAGATGAAGAAAATTCATTAATTTTGACACTTGTAGATTAGGGTCAAGGTGCATTCATTTATATAAACAAAGCACGATTGCAAGAGATATTTAATTGTTGAAAGTTTTACAACCAAAATTACTTACTTAAACTCGATTTTTGGAATATTATATTCAAATTAAGTCTTTATAATTAACCAAAAAAAAAAAAAAAACTTGGAGATTAGTTTAAATTTAGGAAAAATTATACTTTATTCCTGTAAAGTTTAATCCGATTTGTAATTTGACCCTCAATATTTAAAAAATTGTAATGTATCCTAACAAAGTATGAAAAATCTGCAATGTAACCACTCCGTTAACTATTTTCATCCAAATTGATGGAAAATTGCCCACATGTGAGACACGTGCATTTTTTGGTCAAAAATTTTTAAAATTGCCTCATGTATTTTAAGAAATTTAAAAAATACATTGAATTCAATAAACCAAAAAATAAAAGTAAAAATAAAAATATTGGGGGTTTACTATAGCCACCCCCATTGGCTATGCGGGTGGCCGCCGCCCCCAATCTGGGCATTTGGGGGTGGTTTCGGCCACCCCCATGGGCTGTGGCCCTATAGGGTTGTTATGGCTACCCTCAATTTTTTTTAAAAAAAAAAAATAATTGGGGCAATAAATATTTTTTATTATTTTTGTAAAAGAAAATAGAAATTATTAACGGATGTATTATATTGCAAAATTTTGATATTTTGTTAGAGTGTGAATTGTAAATTTTTAAATATTAGAAATCATGTAATATTTTCATAAGTTTGGAGATAATTGTCGCATTTAATCTTTTGTCTGGAGCGAAGACTTGTAGACTCGTAGTTGTAGGCTTGGTATAGGGATATTGGTTTGGTAATTTTTCCTGACGACCCAGAGCGCCAGCTGTGCAGACCCGCCCGCAAAAGTTGCCGGATTCAGACTCTCTGTAGTCTGTACCATTTTGCCCATTCTTTCCACGTTTATCTGGTGGGTTCGTTCTGACCCGTCGGACCGTGGCAGGCAAGCAATTAAATTCCATTTCAAGTGGTGGTTGATAGCAGTTGGTAGAACTACTATAATATTTCACATGAGTTTCATCACTTTTATCCATATGTTTTTCAAGAAAAATGTTTACTTTCTATTCTCCTGTGAATTTTTGGGTTGAAATTGTAAAAAAAGTGTTAAAGATTCAAAAGTAATGATTAAGTGATTAAATTTACCTCTTTTTATTAGTTTAAACTTTTAAAATAATGAGTACGTGATTTAAGATAGTATGAGTGCTAAAAATTCTAAGTTTAAACTTTAATTCCATCAAATTACCTCCTATTTAAATTAAATATTCTATGTATATATTGAGCCTCACCTATTAAAAAAGATAAGTTTGAGCCCACACGTGAGTAATAGTGTTAAAGTAATGATTAAATGATTAAATATATCTTTTTCTATCAACTTAAGCTTTTAGTGTAAATGGTAATTTAACAGTTCCAAATAGAGAGTTCAATCGGTTGGAATTACGTTTAATAAAACAGAGGTCACTAGTTCGAATCTCCTCCTCCCTCTTTTGTAGACATGTAAAAAAAAAAAAAAGTGGTAATTTAACACAATATTCATTCAATAATACATGTGACACGTTCCCAAGAAGTAAGTCAATTGGCTGGAATTAAAAATGATGAAACGGAAGTTATTAATTCGAATCCTTAAAAATAATAATAAAAAAAATACATGTGACACTCTTAATTAATTATTGAATTTCTTTTTATTTAACAAAAATTATTCCAAAAAGAGAGCCCCTTGGGTCTGGTCCATCTGCAAAAGAGGCATTTTACAGCCTCAAATCCTATTTTGACACATCACAATCTTAAGAAAATTGCAAAATCTTAAAGTGAAAAAAAAAAACAACAAATCAAATGAAGAGATCCAGGCGACCAGACCGCCGGAAGTAAACGCGCCACCCACTGCTGCCGAAGACCTAGACCCGCACCTCCAAGACCAAACCAGATCGCGAAGGTGCAACACCGATCTCTAACCTATTGGAGATCCCAACGCACAGCCCACACACACCTGCCGGAGACCCAAAGGCCAAAGGTCAAAGCTCACGCACGAAGGCCCACTGTCGGAACCTCCAAACATGCACCCAGATCGAACTGTCGGAGTAAGCCCAGCACGACTGTCGGAGCTCCAGTCACAGCACCTCCAATCTGTCACCGCCGACCCCCTCAATGGTCTAACCGGAGATCTAAACGCACCTGCAGATCCTCGGACCCGTGACTTGCTGTTCCCCGTTCAGACCGTCGGAGCTGCTTCATGACCAGACCCGTAGCGCCGTTGGCCTGGGTCTCGCTGACCGGCCNTGAATTCAATAAACCAAAAAATAAAAGTAAAAATAAAAATATTGGGGGTTTACTATAGCCACCCCCATTGGCTATGCGGGTGGCCGCCGCCCCCAATCTGGGCATTTGGGGGTGGTTTCGGCCACCCCCATGGGCTGTGGCCCTATAGGGTTGTTATGGCTACCCTCAATTTTTTTTAAAAAAAAAAAATAATTGGGGCAATAAATATTTTTTATTATTTTTGTAAAAGAAAATAGAAATTATTAACGGATGTATTATATTGCAAAATTTTGATATTTTGTTAGAGTGTGAATTGTAAATTTTTAAATATTAGAAATCATGTAATATTTTCATAAGTTTGGAGATAATTGTCGCATTTAATCTTTTGTCTGGAGCGAAGACTTGTAGACTCGTAGTTGTAGGCTTGGTATAGGGATATTGGTTTGGTAATTTTTCCTGACGACCCAGAGCGCCAGCTGTGCAGACCCGCCCGCAAAAGTTGCCGGATTCAGACTCTCTGTAGTCTGTACCATTTTGCCCATTCTTTCCACGTTTATCTGGTGGGTTCGTTCTGACCCGTCGGACCGTGGCAGGCAAGCAATTAAATTCCATTTCAAGTGGCGGTTGATAGCAGTTGGTAGAACTACTATAATATTTCACATGAGTTTCATCACTTTTATCCATATGTTTTTCAAGAAAAATGTCTACTTTCTATTCTCCTGTGAATTTTTGGGTTGAAATTGTAAAAAGAATGCTAAAGATTCAAAAGTAATGATTAAGTGATTAAATTTACATCTTTTTATTAGTTTAAACTTTTAAAATAACGAGTACGTGATTTAACATAGTATGAGCGTTAAAAATTCTAAGTTCAAACTTTAATTCCATCAAATCACCTCCTATTTAAATTAAATATTCTATGTATATATTGAGCCTCCCCTATTAAAAAAGATAAGTTTGAGCCCACATGTGAGTGATAGTGTTAAAGTAATGATTAAATAATTAAATTTATCTATTTTTATCAACTTAAACTTTTAGTGTAAATGGTAATTTAACAATTCCAAATAGAGAGTTCAATCGGCTGGAATTACGTTTAATAAAACAGAGGTCACTAGTTCGAATCTCCTCCTCCTTCTTTTGTAGACATGTAAAAAAAAAAAAGTGGTAATTTAACACAATATTCATTCAGTAATACATGTGACACATTCCCAAGAAGTAAGTCAATTGGCTGGAATTAGAAATAATGAAACGGAAGTTATTAATTCGAATCCTTAAAAATAATAATAATAAAAATACATGTGACACTCTTAATTAATTATTGAATTTCTTTTTATTTAACAAAAATTATTCCAAAAAGAGAGCCCCTTGGGTCCGGTCCATCTGCAAAAGAGGCATTTTACAGCCTCCAATCCTATTTTGACACATCACAATCTTAAGAAAATTGCAAAATCTTAAAGTGAAAAAAAAAACAGCAAATCAAATGAAGAGATCCAGGCGACCAGATCGCCGGAAGTAAACGCGCCACCCACTGCTGCCGAAGACCTAGACCCACACCTCCAAGACCAAACCAGACCGCAAAGGTGCAATGCCGATCTTTAACCTATTTGAGATCCCAACGCACAGCCCACACACACCTGCTGGAGACCCAAAGGCCAAAGGTCAAAGCTCACGCACGAAGGCCCACTGTCGGAACCTCCAAACATGCACCCAGATCGAACTGTCGGAGTAAGCCCAGCACGACCGTCGGAGCTCTAGTCACAGCACCTCCGATCTGTCATCGCCGACCCCCTCAACGGTCCAACCGGAGATCTAAATGCACCTGCAGATCCTCGGACCCGTGACTTGCTGTTCCCCGTTCAGACCGTCGGAGCTGCTTCATGACCAGACCCGCAGCGCCGTTGGCCTGGGTCTCGCCGATCGGCCATGACCCGCCGCAACCTGACTCAAAACACGCTTTGACCCTTCGAAATCCGCTTCAAACCTCGATTCTAATGTTCCAAACCCCTTTTTAATGCCTCAAAACTCATTTCTAATGTTTCAAATTTTTTTTTTGGATTCAAATCTAAAACCTAAAAGTAGAAAGTTAACCCATTATAAATTTTATCACCCTAACTATCGGAAACCGACGCCAGAGAGAGATGACCCATGGCGAAACCCACCCACAGCGAAACCCATGGCGTGGGTCTCGCTAGCTGCACGCCCCTTTGGCCTTCACTGAATCACCATTTCTTTCATTTTCTTTTTCTTCCTCACATAAATCCAATGCATTAGGATTTATGTTATTATGATGCATTTTTTTAGTTTTTCTTAAATGTCAGTTAAATATTAGATGCCGTAAAAGTAGTGTTTTATGACCTAATTTAAGGTTTTCTCTTCCAAAAATTAGTTGAGTGTGTCAATTCTCATCGCATAAAGGTGTATAACAGTGCCCGTCATTTTTCTAACACTGTCACGCCAACCGAGTAAAATGAAAGTGATATAATTGGCATTATTCGTCCTACAAATGGGATTTACACCAGATATATTGTTTATCGTGGGGTTGACCATGCTAGGCAGACTACGACCGTTGACTAAAAGGAAACGAAGAACAAATTTTCCTGGCTTTTACAGTCACTGTTTAATCTACTTTCAATGTTCAAACCCTGCCATTGAATCAGCCACTTTCTTTTACCACTGCAGCCTATATAAAGAATCTTCTTCTATGCCCACTTCTCCATCTTCGCTTTCTCTTTTCCTCCTCTATCTGATCTCTCATCAACAAGAACACTCTTTTACAGCAATATTTCAGCTTAGAGAGATCAAGAATGGAAGAAATTGAGATTTCTCAATATTTCCTCTGTCCCATATCTCTGCAGATCATGAAAGACCCCGTCACGGCGATTACCGGCATCACCTACGACCGGGAAAGCATCGAGCATTGGTTAATTACGTCGGCCAACGACCCCACTACATGCCCCGTCACGAACCAGCCGCTGCCTAAACACTCCGATTTGACGCCGAATCACACGCTTCGACGGCTGATCCAGGCGTGGTGCACCGCCAATGCCAACAACGGTGTCGACCGGATTCCCACTCCGAAATCTCCTCTCGACAAAACTCATGTCCTTAAGCTTGTCCGGGATCTTCGCGTTGCTCATTTGTATGGTGCTACATTGAAGAAAATTGAAGCTCTAGCGGCCGCAAGTGAAAGGAACAGGTACTTAAATTACCTCGTTTAATATATATTCTAACACTTATTCACTGGTAGGGGTCAAACTCAGAACTTGAAATAAATTTAATCGTTTAATATATATTCTACAGATTTTGCTTGGTGGAAGCGGGTATGGCGAAGGTGATGTGTTTGTTGATCATTAGATGTTCCAAGGAAGGGAGAACATCTGGCCTAGAGGAAGCTCTCAGAATTCTGCATCTTGTTTGGAGTCCAACGACAGAAATTAAGCATTTAGTTAACGAAGACAACGATTTCATCTCCTCGTTGACATGGGTTTTACAATGTGATGAGATTGACAATCATGTCATCATCAAAACAGAAGCAATTTTTGTCATGAAAATGGCGATTGAAGTAGCAAGTTCAAGAAAGCTAGAGCGGTTGAAGCTTGAATTCTTCGAAGGTATCATGAAGGCTCTAAGATGCAAAATCTCTCAACAGGCAATCAAATCCGCCATACACGTGCTAATAGAAGCATGCCCCTGGGGGAGGAACAGGCTGAAAATCGTGGAAGCCGGCGCAGTCTTTGAGCTGATCGAGCTGGAATTACAAAACTCAAATAAGAACTTCTCCGAGCTCATCTTCAATCTTCTGGCAAATCTATGCTCGTTCGCTGATGGGAGAGCAGATCTTCTACGCCACGCAGGAAGCATGGCCGTCGTGTCGAAAAGGATTCTGAGGGTTTCCCCGGCGACAGACGACCGAGCACTTAATATACTTTCGTTGGTCGCAAAATTCTCGGCGACATCCGAAGTTCTTCAGGAGATGTTGAGGGTTGGAGTAGTGACAAAGCTTTGCATGGTGATGCAAGCAGATTGCGCAAAATATTTGAAGGAAAAAGCAAGAGGGATCCTCAAATTGCATTCTCATATCTGGAATAATTCTCCTTGCATTGCTGTGTATCTGTTAACGAGGCACCAGAGGTAAAATCTTGAACATATTTGTATAAAGGAAAACTCGAAACCCCTAATTTTAGGGTTAAAAGAATGAATTAATGAAATGTTGCTTGTTCTTAATTGGAAACTTGAGTAAAGAGTAGATCTTTTATTTTTATTTTTTGGGGGGTTATAGATAAAGAAATTAAAGTAGTAACTCCTTTTCTGTATCTTTATTTGGTGTAACTACTTGAGCCGGATGAAAGGAAACTTTCACGTCCGATTTTGAAGGGGGATATCCTATAGGATCCTACCCAAATTTTTCTTTTGCTAGGCCCATAGCTAAAAAACCTATGATGATCATATCGTATGATCCTCAAGTTTTGGATTTGTGTCAAATTGATCCATAGGGTATATAAAGCTATCTTAAAAGATCCTCGTGGTATATAAACTCATGTACCAAATGGATCATTTCCTACAAATTTTATCCTTTTTTTTTTTTGAAGCTCCTATGAAATTATAGTTCTACTCTTAAAAAAAAAGTAAAAATAAATAAATAAAAGGGTGTTGTTCGACTATGCCTCTAATTTAGTGGATGATCACATTCGGGCCTTTGTGTTAGGAGATAAAACGGTTATGAAGTTTTTACCAAGAATATATTAATATATATAGTTGAACACAATTCTAGTTTAAAAGCTTATACTAATGGGCTAATGTCCACTTAAATGTATTAACTACTATTTTCTTTTATATTTTTTTTTTAATGTGACACTCAACACTCACAACACTCTTGGGTCTTGAGGAGGTAACTCAGTTATCCTAAAATACCTTAAGAGTAGCCTACCACATACCTTCAAAGGTGGCTTCAAGGTAGCGGCTGTTAAATGAATAGAACATACTTAGATACGACTCAATTAAGCAGCTCGAACACGACCTCATTATTAAATAGGCTGTTTGTGAACACGAAACTATGCTTGATTATTAAGCAATACATACTCGTATAAACTTGGCTCGATTTGATTAACGTTCATGAACAAGCTTGAATAAGGCTCATCTCGCTTGTTCGACTCAACTCATATATATATATATTACAAGTATGTAATTAAGTAACAATGCCTAATTGCTCATTCTTTAAATTCAAACAAAATTTTCCCTCATTTATGCTAAAGTGTCACTCATGTAGCTCATGAAAACCACGCCCCTTCCTCAACCATTGGATCCCCACACCTCAATCCTTATCTCCTACTCAGCTACTCTTCCCAAGAAAAGCCTTCCCATTCCCTACTCATGCTCTCACCTTTCCCCTTCCTTGTAGATTTTTTTCTTCTCAACTACCATAGCCATTTCATCCCCTAAATCACGCCCCCTCTAACACTTTTTTTCTGTGTCAGTCCCTTAATTGTCTTCCTCTTAGCAGTTTCTATTGACCATGGCCAGAGAGAGAAAACCAATGGCTATTGCAAACCTGCTAGTCGAATCCGAGAGCAGATCCACCTGGCATTCACGGCCCACCTGCTACTCATGTTCTTGACTGAGCCTGGTGAGAAGAGGCGCTTATTCGAGCCTCTAGTACTCGAGCTTGACGTCGGCTAATTTGTGAGCTCGAGCTCAAGTCTCGGTCAAGCTTGGCTCGTTAACAGCCTTGGTAAAGCCACAACTGAGGGTGGCTGACCACCTGCTGAAGCCAACTTTTCAGGTGTTCCTTTGAGAGTAGTTCTACGACTCTCGAAGCTGATTTTTATTTATTATATTTTTTTAGCCAAAACCACCTTCTCTCTCTTTTCTCAGTTATATCTAAATATATTTTTATTTTACCTTTGAGGCTGGACTATGTGGTCTTTTCCCAACAAATAATAAAAATAAAATTGTCCTCAATTAATAGTAGTTTAATTGGCCGGAGATCAGTAGCTTGAATTTTTCTCTCTTTTTTTCTTCCCATGTACCTACATGTTGAAAAAAATAAAATAAAATTGTAACATAGAAAATTGAAGAATACTTCACACACTCTCATTTCTACTTCTGATGTATTTTTTAAAATCATCATAATTGATTTTAAAACTCGCTTCAAGAAGTGGAGTGAGAATTTAAGAATATAGGTAACAACCTCAAACCATAACTCATCCCAAAAAAGCAATGGAACAACATATTACATATTAATTATCGATTGATTTTTATTTATTTATTTATTAAAAACAACTCACACATTTTTACGAGACTTAATACAACAGCAACGATTCTCCCCTGCTACGAAGTCAAGAACACATTTGACAGCGTTGGGCTTATGCCCAAGGGCTTCACATTGACGGCCACAGTCTACTGCGGTGCCGCATGCACCAGCAAAATGGCAGCTTTCCTCCCCATTTTCTTTCTTCGATGAGAAATCCAAATCCGCATCATCGTCAAAATTACACAGATCGGACTCTACATATATACACATACAGATTTCATTCGTCAATATCACACAAACATATATAATATCAATGAAAATTTATGAGAGAGATAGAGAGAGAGAGAGATACCAACTGGGTCTCCTGAGGAAGGAGAAGATAGGAGGACGAAAAGGAGAAGAATAGCAAAGAGACGAAGCTTTGGTGGCACCATCTTTGTGTTGGTTGTGATAATATATTTATGGCAGAGCTGATAGGTTTTATAGGGATTGCCATGCATTTGCCAATACCATTTCTCATTTAATGCCCTCGGATTTAAAGAATCCTCTCACATTTGTAGTGACTCGGCCACATCATAATTGCTCATAAATACATCTCATCCTTTCTCCAAAAAAACACAAAAAAACAAAAATGATTGGTTTTTGTCTTCCTGTGAAAGAGTAATATTGCAACTTTGCATCCTGTTTATCTCAATTTTAAAATGAATGAATAACATTCATTTTATGATTGTTGATGACAGTTTTCAAGTACTGACATGGCACGTTTTAACATGTCCGAGTAAGGGTCGGATGAATGTCGAGTCTGAGACTTTGTGTTGTGTCCGAGGAAAGGTCGAACGGATGCTGGGTTTGAGACTTTGTGTTGTGCTCGAAAAAGGGTCGAGAAATTGAATCTTCTACTGCAAAAGAGAGGAAGCTCTGATGTCTAAGTCAGTAAAGAACTTAGGAGAATTATAAACGCAATGAGAGCTTGAGAGAGAAATTGTGATTACCGAATTGTGAATGAGAGCTTCCCTTTTATAGGCATTGGGGGATGGTGATCATCCCTTGAATTCTGGTCCTTTATCTTAGGTGATTCAAAATTAATAGGTGATTCAAAATTAATTTGAACCATATGGTTTATCTTGGATCGTGTAGATGAACTTGAATTTATCATATCAACAATATTAATTACGATATTATTGTGGTAAATTACTGGGTTTGTTAGCTTGAGTATCGGGCTCGGCCGACTCTCGTTTAGGCCTGGTTCAAGTTTTTGTATGCCAAATGGGCTTGAAAGGTCCATTGGACCTTAAATGGTTGATCCATGACCCTACAATGACCAAGATTTGAATTTAGTGCATCTTTTTTTTTTTTACGTATCCACACAAGTAGGGGTGTAAAGGCGGTTACGGTTAGCGGTTATTGGCAAAAACCGCTAACCGTAACTGCCTTAGCGGTTATTAAATTTCACTAACCGCATCCGCTAGGCGGTTAGCGGATAGCGGTTAGTCGGCGGTTAGCGGTTAGTAAATCAGTTAACCGCCCGCTATAACCGCTTTTTTAAAATTGGGCTTTTGGGGCTTTTTTTGGGCTTTTTTTTAGCACTATAGCATTTTTCACTCTCATTTTGTATTTTTTGTATTTGTAGTGTCTTCTTGGGCCAAATTGCTATAAAAATAGCTTATATTGAAAACTCAAAAATATTTAACCTACTTTAAAATTTTTTTAAAAAAAATCCTTAAATATTAAATCATAAGTTCATAACCGGTTAACCTTTTTTTTAAAAAAAAAAAAAAAAAAACACACACACACACAACATATAAAAACAAAGTTCAACACAACATATAAAAAAATATAAAAAAATTTCAACAAAACATATAAAAAAAGTTTAGCACATCATATAGAAAAAAAAATAAAAAATGTTCAAATAAAACATTAAATAATACAAATAAAACATTAAAACTTCATCAATCATTGTCGATAATTATATAATATACTTTCATTTGGTCCTTTAGCAAATCCTGTGGACATCAAAAAAAGAAAAGTTATAAACTTAAACATAATAAAATTAAGGCACAAGCATGAATGTATATAAAAACGTGCTTAAAATAATTGTATCGTAATTAAAAAATTATGACAATTCAAAAAATGATAACCTTCGTTACTAACATCCTTCTAGGCAAAAGATGAATCAGCAATTGAACTTGAAGGTTGAGTCACATCTGTGAATAAATAACTAGAATAAATTAATAAATAATGAAAACTAAGTGAAGTTGCAAATAAATAATTTTAAACATTTACCTAGCT
>CM017324.1:9928703-10018454 GCA_006937295.1 Carpinus fangiana
TCATACTTAAATTATATAATCATATTATCTCACAAATCACAATTTATATTAATATAATAAAATTATCTTAGATCTAAGAATCTAAGATAATGTGATATATGGTTTTTTAAGTATAAAGTATCTAATAATACTTTGATTCAATTGTGGTTATATGTAACACATTGTTTAATTTAATTGAAAGTATCATACTATCATTATATTATATTATATATATAATTTTTTATTTTATAATCAAATGATGTAATGATCAATTGATTATGTGATATAATCATATAAATTATAGTGATAATATATTAATACTCAATTTGTGATTTAATTATTGAAAACAAAAATGTGATTTAATTATTAACGATCAATTGATTAAGTTATATGTATAAATATTATTATAATTATAATTATTAAAATATATAATATATTATATAAAAAGCGGTTAGCGGTTATTAAACCCAATAACCGCTAACCGCTAGGCGGTTATAGCGGTTAGCGGTTAAGACGGTTAGCGGTTATAGCGGTTAACGGTTAGCGGTTATAACGGTTAGCGGTTAGCGGGCGGTTAAATAACCACCCGCCTTTACACCCCTACACACAAGAGGGGGGAGGAGGATTCGAACTAGTAACCTCCGCTTCATTAAGTGTGATCCCAGTCAATTGAGCTACCTCTTAGGGACTTGAATTTAGTGTATCTAATTGTGTATATGATGTTAATGTTGATACGTGTTATTTTAAAAAAAAAATAATTTAAAATATAGTATCATTTACACTATTAGATATACTAATTTTAAAAAATTTGGAGGATTCTTGTTCTTTTTGCACATACTCCCACGCAATACATGTCATTAGTTGATTTGAAGATAAATTATGCACATATTTTTTTTTTGGAATGAATAAGTATTTATTAAGAAGAAAACACAATAAAAAGATGAGAGGGCTGTGTAAGGCCCTCCCACAAACCGCAAGCCACACCAACAAGGTGCAAAAAACTAGCAAATAGCAACGAAAGGGCTAGAAAAGAAAACCCACAAAGGCATCATCATCTTTGAAAGAAAATGCAAGAGGGAATTGCCTTGTAATATTTGGAACATTTCTCCTTGCATTGTTGTAGATCTGTTAAGTGTTAACGAGGTAGCAAAGGTAACATTTTGAACCTTTTTTTATTTTATAATTTTCTTCCTGGTTTTACCAACCATTACCACAGAAAAAAATGCTCAATTAGTGGCATATGAAAAGTGATGTTTCAAGTATTCTACCATTTCCACCATTTCCGCCACCACCATCTTCAAACTCATCATTATCTTCATCATCATCACTATCACTATAATCATCGTCATTAGACCCACCATCTTCATCGATCTTCAGACTCATCTCTATAATCATTGTAATCACTATCACTATAATCATCATCATCAAGTTCATCTTGACAGGAAAGCTGATCATCATGTGAAGATGGGCAAATATTCGATTATGAAGAATCTTGCGAATGATCCTCATCTTCAACTTCAGCTTTTGGTGGGTGGTGATGTTGTTCATGGTCGTGAGTTGTTTGTGGAGTAGAGTCGTCTTGTGCTGCTGCATTGATCATAACCATCTTCTTGTCGTCATTTGGGCCATCTTCGGCTTCAACGTCATTCTCATGGGGTCATCATTAACGTCATTCTCTTTTGGGGTCTTTAGCGTCATTCTCTTTTCGGGGGTCTTGATCAGTTCACTCTCCTAGTGGCTCATTAACCATCTTGACTTGTAGAAGACAGAAATGAGTAATTCTACACGGCGCACTGGAGTCCTTCCAGCGTCCCTCTTTGCTGACGTGGTGTGGTCCACTTAGCCACGCCACGTCAGTCCTAAAAAAAAAAAATTGAATTTTCTTGAAATGAAAAATGCATTGAGGTTGGTTTTAGGGTTTAATTCCCCCCCTCCCGCTCACTCGTCACACACGCCTCTCTTTGTCCTGACCTTTCGCCGAACGCCTACCACCAACGACTTCCAGCAACGAACAACACCTGTGCACCACCATCAGCGATGCCCACCCACAGATCCTCTCTCTGTCCTGAACTTCCGCCGAGCATCGTTATTAGGTGGGCGAACGGCATCTGCGAACCACCATCGGTGACGCCCACCCACGGATACAACTCAAAATCCAGTGATGATGTCCATCGAACGCCACCCGCGGACCGCCACCGACAACGCCCACCAGATTTGACCGCGAGCCACCCACCTTTTTTTTTTTTTTGGCTCCCTTCCGACCCATAAGCTCCTCCCTTCCCACCAAAAGAGGTAAGCTTTTTTCTTTATTCTTTTAGTTTCTCCACCGTCACTGTCACTGCCGCCGACGAACCCGTCCATCAGCTCCTGCCTGAACAGTTCTCCCCCACCGTGAGTTCCCCTGTTCAAAGTTAGACTTGTAGTTTTGATGTGTTGATATTGGGTTTTGATTTTGGATGTAGTTTGTTATTAGGTGGGCGATTTTGTGATGGCCGAATGAATGCAGAATAAATTTGTTTGTGTTTTATTTTAGTTGTAAATAGTTGTGAATGTCAAGCTACCAATGTGTTGTTCGATGAAATGTTTGTGAGAAAATTTATTGCCTTTAGAAAGAAATTAAGAAGTTGTGTATAATTATTGGACCATGTGATCAAATGAGGGATTTTAAATAGAGTAAATTGTGTTGTGCTTATTTTAATGGCCAAATGAGTGTTTTGTTAAGAAGTTGGGTTGTGATTTTTTGTTTTTTTGAAGTTAATGTTTGTTGTGTGATTTTCGGTTGTGTAATTGGCAAAGGGGGATAGAATTTTGAGAAAGTTTTGGTTATTAGATTTTTGGGAGATTTCAAATTGTGTTGTGCTTATCCTCAGCTGCATTCTAACACTGCTGATGCTGTTTCTTGCAGCCAGAATTTCGTTTAGTGAAATCCTCTTCCTTGGCCCTGGCTCTGGTTATTGATTTAGTGGATTGAAAGACCTCAATAGCATCACAAATTATGTAATTTATGTACTTTATTAGCACTGGGAGACCTCTTTGCTTTGGTAACATCACAAATTATGTAATTAATGCACTTTATTAGTAATATGATTTGAATTTTTGAGATGAATTGATTTGATCCTACCATTTGTGAAGATGACTCATTTCATTGGGTTTGAATTAAGTGTGGGCTTATTTGGTGTTAATGCAAAACTAGAGTGCACCATTAACCAAAAATAATGGTTTTCAAAGGCAGGAATGGTAGGAACACACCATCCATCCATCCACAATGAGATTTCACAACTTTCACAAAAAAAGAGAATTCCGTAACTTCCACAAAAAATAAAATTTCACAATCTCTTACATCTCAAAATACATAAGATGTGACAATACATCATTTGTGTCTTCTTGTGTTTCTCCTTCCACAAAAATAAGATTTCATAACTTCCACAAATATGAGAATTCCATAACTATTACCAAAAATGAAATTCCACAATCTCTTGCATCTCATAATGAATAAGATGTGACAATACATCATTTGTGTTTTCTTGAGTTCCTCATTTCACAAAATGAGATTTCATAACTTCCACAAATATGAGAATTCCATAACTATTACCAAAAAAAAAAAAAAAAAAATTTCACAATCTCTTACATCTCAAAATGAATAAGATGCGACAATACATCATTTGTGTTTTCTTATGTTCCTCTTTCCACAAAAATGAGATTTCATAACTTCCACAAATATGAGAATTCTACAACTATTACCAAAAAAGAAATTCTACAATCTCTTACATCTTAAAATAAATAAGATGTAACAATACATCATTTGTGTCTTCTTGCGTTCCTGCTTCCACAAAAACGAGATGTCACAACTTCCACAAAAAAAATGAGAATTTCATAACTTCCACAAAAAATGAAATTCCATAAGCTCTTAAATGTTAAACTAAATAAGGGGTAAGTCAAGCTCGTTTGTGTCTTCTTGTGTTCCTCCTTCTTGTGTTTCTTGGTGAGTCTTCAATTAGAAAATCATGCAAATATGTTAGAAAAAACATTTGCAATATTTAAATAAGCATAATTAAAAATCTAGATTATTAACTATTTAACCTTCTTCGTACGACGCTTTTCTTTTTTGATTTATATCACTTGGTTGATTCTTTCTTCCTTGTGATTTCTTCACCACTGCCTTTTCTACTGCAGACACTAACCATATTGATGGTGGTTTTCCTCTAGTTATCTTCACAAGAGGACAATGCACCTTATTACTTTCTACCATCGTATCATCAACGGACAAAGAGGTGGAGGCTTCATAGAGGGTGCGAGATAACACTCAAGATCGGACTGTTACAGATGTTCATAATTCCAGTTTTGATGGTGATGATTCACAAGAAGAGCAAGAGACCAATATTGCGGCTGGTAGACAAAGGATGCAGATTAGTTCACCTTAGAGATATGGCTATGCAGATAACATATGCACTTGTTGTGGTAGAGGACATTGTAGTCCAAGAGCCTTCTACTTACTCAGAAGCTGTCACAAGTAGTGAGTTTGCTCAATGGGTTGTTGCCATGAATGAGGGGATTGAGTCTCTTCACAAGAACCAAACATGGGAATTGGTGAAATAGCCTAAACGCACTAAAACTGTTGGTTGCAAATGGATCTTCAAGAAAAATGAAGGAATCCTAGGTGTTGAAGATGCAAGGTTTAAGGCACGTTTGGTAGCAAAGGGCTATAGTCAGAGAGAATGTATGTGATGAGTGCCAAATATTACATATTTTGGCCCCTTAACTTGTATTTGTTAAATCCTTAGTTTTGTTATTTTCGGATGTTTTTGGTTAGTTTTGGTGTTTTAGTATTTTGCAGGTTGTTAAGGTACATCTAGGGCTAATTCCATTAATTCTAGGGCTTAAGACAGTTCGGGGAGCTTTGGTAACAAATTTAAGTCGAGCGATGATTCGCACCCGAAGAGTCCCACCAAAACAGCCATATCTAGAGTTGTAGTACTTCGATTGGAGCGTTCTTAGTGTCATTGAAAAGCTAACTCGAAGATCTATAAAATCATATTTTACAAGATTTGGCCAATTATGAAGCATGTGAGCTCGAGTGCACATATAATGAGATCAAGCGCATTTATGCCCATCACAACAGCAAAGTCATGCTCGAGTGCGATCGAACGCATCTAGAGTGCAATCTGATAAGTGTCAAAATATTCATATTTTAGCCTTTAATTTACATTTGTTAATTTCTTAGTTTTTGTTATTTTGTTCCATTTTATTTCCTTTTTGTGTTTTCTGTATTTTTGTAGGTCATGGAAGAAAATGAAGCGTTTCTGAAAATGTTTCAAGCTTAAAGGGCAAATTGGGAAGACCTAGAAGATGTGGAAATGATTAAATCAGAATTTATCAAATTGGAGCTAAAATCGGATTGGATTCAAATTTGGATTCTGAATAGGTCTCGGTATTTTGGCCATCACTTTCAGCTCAAATATCGGATTTAGGTGATTCCAATGGCATTGGAATGCTGACTCAACATGCTACAAATCATTGTGAAATAGCATTTTTCTAATTCGGACCGCCGCAATGCTAAAATCACCCTGCAAGATAGGAGCCCAATTCTAGACGAATCCTATTCCGATTTGTAATAGGATTGTCTCCTAAATTGACTAGGAGATAGAATTCCAAATTTCTTAGGTTTACTAGGGTTTCTAGGACTCTCCTAAAGCCTATAAATAGACCTCTAAGCCTCACAACTAGATACACAATTTTCAGATAGGAGAATTTGGAGGCTACTTCTAGGAGCGGTTTTCAGTTCTTTCTTTTTCTTTTCTTTTTAGTTTTATTTTAATTATGTGTAAATAAATATTTTAGTAGGGTTGGATTGAAACCCTAATTATGTTTGTTTAATATTTAAATATTGGTGCCTTTGTGATAATCATATTATGTTCCTTAACTTGATAAATGCCTGTTTTATTGAATTCCTCATATGTGTGTAACTGGCCATTATATGCATGTGGTATGGACTTGTTAGTTAGATCAATTTGGATGACCGAGTCCTGGGTCTAATATAAGTAACAAAAATAATCCATGCCGGGTTTTTGGGTTAATCAACATGAAAAATTGGGAGTATATACCATGCCCTAGGTCTCATGTGGTTGTCGGTTTTCACAGTCCATATGCTTTCCTAGAGAACAACTTAGTATACACCATGCTAAATCCTTTAAGAAAGAAAAGAGTTAGAGTATACACCATGCCTAATTCATTGCTTAGGGAAACCAATAGCTTAAGGAGTATACACCATGCCCTTAGGTTGGCAACCATTAGGTATTCATAACATGATTGGATCATTGGCATATTGTTTTATTAATTGAGCATGATTAGTGGTGGATATCAAAGTCCTACACTTTTATTTATCTTTATTTTTATTTCTTTTCTTAATATCAATATTGTGACAGTTTGATATTTTAATTTATTTTAAGCAAAATTAACAATCCTCGTGGGAATGATCTCATATTTGCTTGCTATACTATCGTTTTGATCTTGTGCACTTGCGAGTAAAACGTAGCAAATATTATTTATTAATTTAGGTAGTATTTATCACAACACAATCGAGTGCACTCGGATGACTTGGAAATACTGAAACCCTAAAATTAGCTTATAAATATCACCCATTTCTATTGTAAACAGACGGAGACGCGCGCGCTGTTCTTGGTCGTTTTTTAGTTTTTCTTGGTTTTTGGAGCTTTGAACTCCAAGTCTTTTGTAAGTACTTTGATTTTAATAATTAAATTAGTTTCTTTATGATTCCTTTTGTCATGAGAAGCTAATTCTTCAACTAAGGTTGAAGATGAAGCCTCGCCATTGATTAGTTTTATGTTTTCATGTTTTGTTCATGCAATTCTGACCTTAATGTAATGTATGTTCGTTTCAATTCAATTATGTGACAAAATTGTGTTTGATTGTGCCGAAGTTGGATATTTATTGTGTTTCATCCGACAGATATATTGCATCTTTTGATTTACTTTGGATATCCATTGTCTTTTGTGCAAAGCATGGATACATTGGATCTTTTGAACTAAATTGGATATGCATTGTCTTTTGTTGTATGGATGGATTCATTGAATTTTTCAATAGGAACAATAGAACATGCATATGGTTTAATTGTCTGTCGGATGTATGGACTAAGCATGAGAATATGTACTTTGATTTAGTGAGGTGAATTCTGAAAACCTTAGTACTTTTATTATTTGTTTATTTTCAGTTTTGTTGTTTAATTTACCATTGCACGCCACAATTCAGAACTAGGTTAAAGTAAAATTAGTTTAGATAGAAATTGATTTTCACAACACAATTCCCTATGGATTCGACCTCGCGCTTGCACACACACTATATTGCAAATGACGCGTGCGCTTGCGAGTAATTTAAAACTCACAACAAGTTTTTGGCGCCGTTGCCGGAGATTTGTTTGTTTGTGAAAATTGATTTAAATAGAAATTAATTTTTACAACACAATTCCCTATGCATACGACCTCGCACTTGCACACACACTATATTGCAAATGACTCATGCGCTTGCGAGTAATTTAAAACTCACAACTGTATGGACTTCAATGAAGTTTCTCTCATGTTGTGAGACATAGTTCTATTCGTGTTTTGCTTGTCATGGTTGCTCTATATGATTTAGAGCTTGAGCAAGTTGATGTGAAAACTGCATTTCTACATGGTGAGCTTGAGGAAACTTCTTACATGCATCAGCTAGAGAAGTTCATTGTTGAAGGTAAAGAAGATCATGGTTGTCAGTTGAGGAGGTCGTTGTATGGTTTAAAACAATCTACAAGACAGTGGTACAAGCGCTTTGATAGCTTTTATGATCGGACATGGTTACACAAAGTAGCTATGATAGCTGTGTGTATTACATGCAATTGGCTGATGATTCTTTCGTTTATTTGTTGCTCTATGTGGATGACATGCTTATCGCTGCTAAAAGCATGTTGAAAATTAAAAATTGAAATCTTTGTTGGGTGATGAATTTGAAATGAAGGATTTGGGTGCTGCGAAGAAAATCCTTGGTATGGAGATTCACAAGGATAGAAAAGCGGGAAAGTTATACTTGTCACAGAAAAAGTACATTGAGAAAGTACTTGAACGCTTTAGTATGCATAATTCTAAACCAGTGAGTACTCCACTTGGCGCTCATTTCAGACTTTTAATAGCCTTAGCGCCACAGAGTGAGGAGGAGCAGTTCATGTCGCGTGTTCCTTATGCTAATGCAGTTGGGAGCATCATGTATGCTATGGTGTGCACTTGTCCAGATATTTCACAGGCAGTCAATGTTATTAGTCGCTACATGGCTAATCTGGGCAAGGTTCACTGGCAAGCAGTGAAATGGATACTCCGTTATTTACGAGGCACTACAGATGTCGGTTTAGTCTATGATAGAGGCAGTGGTATCAGTTCCAGTGTCATTGGTTATGTTGATTCAGATTATACTGGTGATTTGGATAAAAGAAGTTCTATAACAGGTTTTGTTTTCACTCTCTCGGGGTGTGCCATTAGTTGGAAGGCGACTTTACAGTCGACGGTTGCTTTGTCCACTACGGAGGCAGAGTGTATGATAGGAGCAGAGGTAGTGAAAGAAGCAATTTGGCTCAAAGGTTTGGTTAGTGATTTGGGTTTGTAGCAGGATGAGATTGTTGTATTTTGTGATAGCCAAAGCGCAATACATTTGACCAAAAATCAAATGTATCATGAGAGGACCAAACATATTGATGTCAAATATCATCTTCTTCGGGAGGTTGTGACACAAGGTGATATCATAGTGAAGAAAATTGCTACAGCGGAAAATCCAGCAGGCATGTTGACTAAGCCACTTCCGATACTCAAGTTCAAGCATTGCTTGGGCTTGATTGGTGTTTTGATCGTACAAATTTAATTGTACTCGCCAATTGCACGAGTCGTTTGTAATACAGTGGATGTGCAAGTGCGAGTGTCGAACCCACAGAGAATTGGCTTTGCTAAAAATAAAAAATGCCTATATTAATCCTATCTTAACCTAGTCCCAAAATCAAACAGTTGGTGTGCATTAAAATATACTAAATTAAATGCAATAAAATAAATAAATAAAAACGCTAAGGTCCCTAATTTACCTCACCACAATTTAATCAACATATAAGCATGCTAATCCACACATCCATCAAACAATTAGGTTAAAATGTATGTCCTATTCTCACGATAGTCCACATACCCGTCGTACGGCCTAGCTCGACGCATGTTCTTTTGCCTTTACAAAATCTAGTCAAATCATGCGATGTATTAACCCATAAACGGTTGCAACGGATGTTGAGCCGAGATCGAATCATCCGATGTGTCGTTGACGACAACGGATATTGGACTCGCTTAAACTATCCGATGTAGCCCGGATAAATCACAACGCATATTGGACGATAAACGATCTATAAACAACAACCAATCACAATCTTGTCACGAGATTGTGATTGAATCGAACAAACGTTAAATTAAATGACAGAAAATGTAAACTAAACATGAATATACATAAACAAATCCATAGTGAGGGAAAAATAAGAGACTAAATTAATACAACTAAAAGCATAAAATAAAATAAATGATAAAATGACGTTTATAGGGTTTTACAGTGATGAACGGGGAGGATTTAGGCCACAAGGGGCGCCTCCAAGCGTTTTCCAAACATAAGGTTCGTTTACAAGAGAAAGGGGGATATTTATAGGCTAAATTTAGGGTTTCAGCGCTGCCAGGTCAGATAAGGTGCGTTCGATTGCACTAGGTGCGTTCGATCGCACTCGTGCATGAATTTCGGCATTGGATGGGCACAAGTGCGTTCAAACGCAAAACGTGCATTTGAACGCACTGCCTTCATAATTAGCCCTCACATGTGAAATACATAGTTGTATATCTTTGAGTTAGCTTTCCAAAGACACTAAGATCACCCTAATCGGAGTTTTACAACTTCAGATATAGCCGTTTTGGTGGGACTTGTCGGGTGCAAATTATCGCTCGACTCAAATTTGTTGTCAAAGCTCTCCGAACTGTCTTAAGCCCCAGAGTTGATGGCATTAGCCCCAAATACAACTTAACAACCTGCAAAACACTAAAACACCAAAACTAACCAAAACATTAGAAATTAACAAAGGTAAGAGCTTAACAAACATAAGTTAGGGGGGGTTAAATATACAATATTTGACACCGACCATGTTTGTAGTTTGTAATTACCCTTAGGGGTGTTGGAGGCGATGCCCAGAGGAGATTTGGGTTGAAGACTTGATGAAATTCAAGTCAAGGTGGAGATTTGTCAAATGTAGTGACTTGCATTTCTTCATCAACCTTACCGTAGGCCCTAAACCATTATGGTTTCTTTTCCATCGCATACTTTTTGACTTAAGTTTCTCTCCCACATGACAATTTGTCTCTCCATTTATTAAGCTTTTTCTAGAAGTTTTGACAAAAGGCTTTGTTGTCTCTTATTGAAGCCATTCGGTTATTAAGGAAAGAAGAGGCAGCAACTTTAGTTGAGAAGAGAAGAAAAAAAAAACAGAAGTTGCCAAGTGAGAGAAAGACCTGTCTTGCAAAGAGAAGAAGAAAATACACTATTTTTCTTTAGTTTGATCTCACGTTTGGAGAGCTGAAAAGCTTAGAGAATATTTTCTCTTTTGTATTTAATTCTCTTTTGTGTGAGAGTGAGATTGGGGTGTATTGGGGCTTTTGGATTTAAATGGTTTTATTTGTACTACTCTTTGTACTCTACTATTTTGTTAGTGAATTTTTCCTGGATTATCTCCACTCGTGGATGTAGGCTTATTGGGCCGAACCATTTAAATCTTGGTGTCTTGTGTAGCTGTCTTACTTTCTGTTCTGCACTTTTCTATTTTTTTGGTGATCTTGGAATTTCCTTTTGTCATAACACTAATCATCTTTTATTGCAATGCACCATTGATCTTATGAGCTAATAATTTAAAGTTCTCATTGAAATTAACCATTAATAATAATAAAACTATTAAAAACAAGGGATGACCAACCAAAACAAGAGTCCTCCAATTAACAACTGTTTGCCATGGGCCTAGTGTTGGTTCAAAGGGTCTAGGAGAGATCTAACATTGTTTGGCATGGGCCTAGTGGTGGCTCAATGGTGGTCTGGCGGTAGTCTGGTGGAGGTCTGACGGTGATTTGACGGTTTGAGAAGAAGAAACTCAAACACGGAAAATGGTTTATGAAATTTAGAAAGGGGAACCATTTTTTGAAACTAAATTTTTTTGTTTTTGTCAAACCAAAATATTTTCAGTTTGATTATTATTTTTTATCTTACTAACCACTAAAAAAATACAAATATATATATATATATATGAAGATATTTTTATGCCTGAGTTTCAAATTGTTTAACTAATATATCTTAATTGGTTCAGTAAATATACAAGAAAACATTTATCAGTTAATGAGTTAAATTTTTGAAAGATAATGTTGATTTTATTAAATTTTGAATATATTAAACAATTTTTTTTTTAAAAAAAAGTTTATCTCTATTAAAACTCATCTCTTTGCGACTACAAGTGTTATATATCATCACTCTTATATAAATGTGTAGAAACGCCGAGATACACATATGATGGATCCTGTAGAAGAATACTTGAAAATTCTCCCACCTGAGTATAAGTTCTACCCCACCGACAATAACATAATTCGGGATTACTTGAAGCCCAAGGTGTTGAACGAACCCCTGCCACCAAACCTGATCATCAACGACAACATATATCTCTACAACCCTCAGATTCTTTCAGGTTCTTTTTTCTATTTATTCATTCAATTCGTTTATATATATATATGGCTTCTTTTTTAATGCATTATATTAATTAATTAGTTTGATGATATAATTGCACGGTGTAAAGATTCTTGAATTTGTTCAATGTTTTTATTTCTCAGAAAAAATGGATATATTCATGATATCAAGGTAAGTTCAAGTATACTTTCTATTGTTTCTAACAAAGTGGATGTATTTGTATTTCAATAGCATCATAATATACCAAAGTACGTAGTTGGCCGTATGTACTAGTAAGAATTCGATCGACTGATGAAATGAGAATTTTTTAATGCTATTGGTATTAGTTGCCTTAGGTCTCAAGACTAATGCTTTAATAAGGTTAATTAGTTCAAGTTATGATTTGGTCGGTCTCGTCATTCTTACCGTCTATGCCTTTCTATGCGGCTTCCAATGAACATGTACTTTTTTTTTTTTTTTTTTTGACATGTCCATACAAGAGGGAAGAGGGGGATTCGAACTAATGACCTTCACTTCATTACACCCCTAGGGTGACATGTAAAAAATTTGCACGTCACCCTTAGTAAGGTGACGTGCGATTTTTGCATGTCACTCTTGGGGTGACGTTTGGCAATTTGCACGTCACTAATTTATTTTTTAGTCACCTGGTTTGCTGTCATGCGGCTGCACGTCACTAAGAGCATGTCACTACACCAAGGGTGACGTTTTTTCCCCTTATGCACGTCACAAATAGCAAGTCACTAATTCATTGTTTTTTTGTAGTGGTAGTCCTAACCGATTGAGTTACCTTTTGGGGACGAACATGTACTACTATAGTCACGCTAAAGTATCATTTTATTATTATTGTTATTATTATTAATTTATGTGCGCGCGTATATAAATATAACGTTTTTGTTTATTGAAGAAAAATACAAACAATATGGGGAAGAGGAATGGTGCTTTTTTACAAAGTACCGAAACAGAAGCTGTTCAAAACGACCAGCCGTTGATGGATACTGGAAGGTTATTAGAGCTGACAAGCAAGTTAAAGACGCAATAAATACCATTATTGGGTTTAAGAAATCACTGGTGTTTTATAACAGTATGTAAGCCAAATCCGTTCTACAAAGGAAAACCACGACGTAGTAACAAGACCAAGTGGATTATGCATGAATATACACTTAATGATCCTCCACCTCTAAACAAAACGAGTGAAAACGACATGATAGTTCTTAGCTTTTCAGCCTTTCATTTTTATATTGCAAAGTTGTTTTTATATAAAAATAAATAAATGCCTAAATCTTATAATTTTTTTATTATATTATTTATACAAAAAAAAATATATATGAGTATTTTAGAAAGCTGATTTTAACGGAATATTTAAACTGAATTGGTAATTGAAAATGGGTGAAAGTTGAGGGGGATTTTGTGAAGTTTTTTCTTTTAAGTTTAGTACTTCTATTTCAAACAATATTGTAGCAATCAATCTATTATATTCGTTTTAAGTTGTTTCATTCACAAACTGACCACCTTCACAAAATATATTCCAGTTGGATGACATGATCTTACGTAGGATCTATAAGAAAATAGATAAATGGAAAACTTGTACTCAAGATGATCAGGAGCCCACGGATCCCGATGATTGGAGCTGTAGAACTATATGCAGCAGCAGCAATCTCGAAATGCAATATTAATGTTGACAATTAAGATATATGTTCCTATGGAAATTATGGAAATATTGCCATATTGCTTGAATCTAAGGCATCGGTATGGATTACAGTACTAGTGATCGCAAGCTTTAGATAATAGCCCAAGTTTTAAGAAGATGATTTGGACCATTTGATTTTAAATTTGCTTTATATATATATATATATTATGTAATTTTATATGAACCATATATGGATTCCTTTTCTTAAGGTTTGCTTAATTAATTTTTGTAATCTATATATATATGTTTTGTAATCTATATATATATATATATGTTTGTTTAGTATTATACATATTAGAGTCACAAACTAGCTGGCCGCTAGAATGTCATCACTCCAAGATTTGGCCTAAAACAGCCTAGCAAGTGAAATTCCGTAGGCTATGGTTCTTGAATATAAGACAAAAACTGTCAAAGATCCAGAATTTATGTAATTAAATTAACTCAATCGATACTTCCACCCTTTTTAGCGAATAATATTGTGTTACTAAGATAACTCAAATGGCACTTCAATTCCTTCCTTTGTAGCAATTAAGAATCATGGTAGACTAAAGATTTGATCCTTTCTATTCTTGATCTTGATGGATGAAAAATTGGGAGATAGCGGCCCATTTGTTAGAGCGTGAGTGTAATAATTGACACATTTAAAAACTTTTATAGTATACCAAATGTGAAAGGGAGAGAGATCTAGTCTAATGTCAGAAACAAAAAAAGAAAATTGCATTGAAGAAAAAAGGAAGGACTGATTCACTACTAGGATCACGAAAAGAGCATCCCCTTTAAGATCATAAAATGTCCGACACCTGCAGAGGCTGCCAATTGAGTAGAGAGGAGAGCTGCAAGAACATAAACACGTCAGTAGATCAGGAAAGTCTTTGAGTAGTAGCAAGAATAACTTCACAAGAATAGCAACATCAAAGATCCATTTAAAACACCCAGAGCCAGGGGGAAGCCAAATTAAGAGAGGGAAGGGCGGCAGCCTTCCAAGCCGCGCAGTGATGTTGAAGGTGACTTTGAGTTGCCGAATGGCCTTCACTGGAAGATTTGATAATAGTAATAAAGATTTGATAAAAGCAAATCTCTCGTTGACTAAAAAAAAAAAAAAATCAATATGGTTGCGAGATTTGAAGCTCGATCACTTTTATCGTTGCAACGTTCAACAATAAAAATATTTTTGCCGCTATTTTGTTTATTTGGGTGAGTCTGTCAGTGCTACAATTTTCTTTTTTCTTTTTTAGCCTCTATTTGTGCTACAACTACATGATATAATCTATTTTCTTCAAGAAATTTATAATATCAGATTTTTTGAAATTTTTTATTTTTAAGCTCTGTTTGTTTCGACATAAATTGATTTTCATCGCAAAATGATTTCCTTGAAAACATATTATGGACCAATTATATATATTCATTAAATAATATTAAATTCTAAATTACGAAAATGTCTCAATTAAGTCTTAGAGGTGTTCAAACCGAGTCCTGCAAGAACCCCACTACGAATCACCCGGGACCTGCCGTACCCTGCCTAGACCCTATCGATACCCTGTTGGGATCAGCCCGAGACCTTAGTAGGACCCGCTCAAGACCCAACAATGACATTTCTTAATTTAGTGTTTAATATGATTTTGCGTACACACCAAATTAGTGGAAAATTTATTATGCGAAATTGTTTTCTACTTTTTTTTTTGACATGTCCACACAAGAGGGGGGAGAAAAAATTCGAACTAGTGATCTCCACTTCATGAGGCGTGGTCCCAGCCGATTGAGCTACATCTTGGGGACCAAATTAGCGAAAAATTTATTATGCGAAATTGTTTTCTACTTAAAATGTTTTCCAGGAAAATAATATTTGCAGAAAATAATTTTTGATGAGTCTCGGGCAGGTTCTATGCAAGTCCTAGGTGGGTTCCGGTTGCAGATCCCGGACAAGTCCTTGTCAAATTTCGAGTAGGTCCGGTCGGGTCCAAGATGTGGGACAAGGTCTCGAGAGGACCTCCACAAAAAGGACAGCCCAAAACCTTAGAAACCACAAACATGCCAATATTAGCAAAATTTTGTGGAATTAAATTAGCTCAAATAGTGCTTCCACCCTCGAATTTTGTGGAGTGTGAAGTAGAGAGTTCATCCCACCGACACCGAGTATATTATTTGAATGATGTGTACAAGCAATTGAAGCTAGTAGATGAACAAGGGACAGATTTTCAATTCCTTGGACCTTAGTGATGATGAGAATAAGCCCATGTGCACAAAACCCAAGTCTTTTTATGCACTTCGATCTATGCCCAATTTCCTAAGCAAATGGTTGAAAAATCATAATCAATATCAAGCTACTGCTTGATATAGAGGCGCAAATAATTTCATAAAATCGAATTTAAATTCATAAAGAAAACTTATTTTACTTTTTTGAAAATCCATTTTACTCTTTATTAATTGATCATGGTTTAAATAGAGGTACAAGTAAAAGAATAATAAGTAAACTAGAAATCTAGAAGGGAAAACTTCACTAATTATTCCTGAACTTTCACGGTTTTTGCAGATATTCTTCAATATTCAAAAGCTCTCACTTAGGTGTATTAAGGATTTGGCTTACATGCGGTTAAAAAATTGAATGGTGATGATTTAGTTAAAATAATTGAAGGGTTTAGATCTGTCATAATAAATATCAATTTTCTTTCTCATCCATTACTTCATTTATTTATTAGCATTTATTATAATAAATCTAAACCCTTCAATTACTTCAATTATTTATTATGATAAATCTTCATCATTCAATTTAGAACAACATCTATGCTGTTATTTCAATAACAGCATGTAAGCTAGATCTGTGTGTCAAACTTTCGTTTTCTCTTACTTTGCCCATTCCGTACATAAAATTCTTCGTAGTTCCAATTTTACCCTTTACTCCATAACTACACCGTTCTCAAAACGACGCGTAGTTTTGGGGTAAAATTGACATTCTATTATGATTTTATGTACGGAATGGGCAAAGTGAGAGAAAATCAAACTTTGATATACCTAAGTGAAATGTTTTGAACATTGGATAGGTATTTGCAAATTAAAGTGACCAAAGTTCAGGAGGGATAAGTGAAATTTCCCCAAACTAGAATTATAACGTCTATACTCTTAACACTTCATATTATACTCTTTATTCACTCCTACACTATTTATAAATCTAGTAGCTAGTCTAAACAAAATACCATTCATATTTCATCATATAGCAATTTCTCTCTCTTTCTTCTTCTTCTTCTTTTTTTTTTTCTTTTTTTTTTTTTTTTTGGCTTTTAAAAAATGTTTTCAGAGAAATTATTTTTAAAATTCATCCCTACTAAAAACATTTTCTAAAGTTTGGTGCGTATAAAAAATCACAATTATATATATGTTTCATTCAATTATACTAATTAACCTATAAAAATCAATTTTTATTCCCATCATAAAAATATTAATAACTTTAAAAATTTAAGTTCCGATGGAGTCCTGGCGATGTCCCAATGAAGGTCTGGTGGTGTTAAGACATTGGCCTGTCAATTTGAGAATAGGACTATATAATTTAGCGGGGTTGAAGTTATGCATGTGGTTGTGATCCTTCCCTCCTGGATGAACTGGAGTGCAAACGTCCATGTTCCATGGCTAGCTAGCTGTAGATTATCATATATATATGCCGAGACGGAATTAGCTGAGGTACTGGCAGGTACCATGGCCCCTCCCAAATGACAAGATAAAAAAAAAAATTAAGGCAAAAAATATTTTAAGGTAAAAAAAAAAACTATTTGAAGTATTTTTTGCTAAATGGTCGCTCTCCAATTTTTTTTTACTCTGAGTCCCCCCAAATCCGAAGCTGATTCCGTCCTGGTATATATGGTTAAGAAGAAGGAAGCCTCATCCATATATAACACATTGAAATACCTATACCCCTCCCTCATCATTGGACCAACATATATAACCTCAAGTTTTGCATCACATCCTTCCATGGACAGCACGCCATATATATTTATGTTTCCCCCAAATTGCTCTTCTACCGGGCCCACATGGCCGACGACACTCAGCGTTCCCATGAGAGCATGCATCCCGGAGATGGGTTCCTCTGGTCAGTCAACTGCGCCCATCCCGTGCAAAAATGGCCGCACATCACATGCATGGTCGCAGCGAGTCAACATGATGGTGTTGTCGTTTTGGCCAAAGACGACGGTGGCCGGCAATCCAAGCTTGGCCACGTCACGGGTCGCTCTATCTCCTTTTCGGAAGGTTAAGCAAAAGATTCCAACTGGAACGGCCAAAACTTATCCTGCATATTTAAAGTTGTTATCATGGATTCTTCTTCTCTACCTCTGGGGCCAACGGGTTATAGGTTCCGGCCAACGGAAGACGAACTTGTGCGGTTTTTCCTTCGCCCCAAGGTTATGGGACTGCCACTGCCCACCCCGAATTATATCTTGGAGTTGGATTTGCATGGGGAAAATGGGCCTTCTGAGATATGGGATACCTTCATGGGCCCCTGTCCCTCTCGGATCGACGTCGTTGCCGGCCTCTACATCTTCACCAAATTGAAGTGGTTGGGTCCCTCTGACGTCGACCGGAGCATCATTTCCGGTGGGACTTGGAGTACTAATGAGTCGTCTAGGACCCTCTGCGCTTCCGGGACGCAAATTCCGATTGCAATAATGAAGAGCTTCCGGTACGAGAACCCGGACTCGCCCCAAGATGGTGCCTGGCTCATGGAGGAGTACAGCCTGCCGATTTCAATGACTCGGCCCCAAGTGGGTTTTTCTTCTTCTCCTTCCTACGTGGTCTGCCGCTTGAGTAAGAACAATCCGCTCGAACCGGAAAGTTCTTCTCCAATCACCGGAACCGATGAAGACGTTGATTATGAGCAATCTTCTCCAGAGGCCTAGAAGGCTAGCTTCCTCTTGAATATAGTAGTCATGTATGAAGATGAAATAAGATTTAGAAAGCACAATTTTACATTATTGTATTCATTTTGCGAGAATTAGACAAATTTAATACTACTCTGCTGTTTGTGATAATTGGAATAATAAGAACAAGGACATTGCTGTTCAAATTCATATATATATATATATATACACATTTGTCTTAAAGTTGGTCGTGATCGGGTCTGTATGACAATGGACTTGTGTAGTGAATTTTTGGCATATAAGTGAATGATGATGCTATATAAAATAAATACAAGTTTTGAAATTTTTGTAGGATAAAGTGAGAAAAATTTGTTTTGTTGTTTGAAAAAAAAAAAATTAAAACATAACTGATGCGATAATAAGTAAGAAGGTTGGAGAGTTAATTTTTTTAAGAAAATAAAAATAAAAATAGGACTTGCATGGGTATGCTAAGCGACTAGCTAGGTCTTCATCTTTCATCTCGAAGCATGCAGCATGCATTAAGGTGCACGTACATGATCATGTGTTCACATTGCAGAGGAAATTGTGAGAATGAAACAAAAGAAAACAAGCTAAATTACATATAAAGATGCATTTGATTTTGATGATTCTTGTTAAATCATCAATTATCCAAAAAACTTAAGCAAAAGATGTAAATTTAATTACTTAATCATTACTTTGACATTCCCCTTCACATATAGACTAAAACACTCTTTTAATAGGTGACCCAACATGTGAAATATTTAATTTAAATGAGGTGAATTAATGGAGTCAATGTTCGATCTCAAGATTTTTTGCTTTGATACTATGTTAAATTACAAATTATCCCAAAAACTTAAGTTGCTAGGAAGATGTAAATTTAATCACTTAGTCATTATTTTCACAATTCTAATTCCTTCGGTGGACCATCTCAAATGAAAATGTTTTTCTAATAATGATCATGTATTATATACAGTGATGGAACTATTAACCGACAAGGGATCATGGCATCCCTTGTTTTTCAATATATATATACATATATATATATTAAATATGTATTTGTAGGCTAAAAATTAAGGTTGGCTCCTATTAAAAATAGGCTTGATTAACCCCTGGATCCTTTATACTCTGTCCCCTCTAGATGGGACTGAGATCCCTTAAAATTTTCTTTAAACTTGAGATTCTCAAATTCATAAATTTCAGTCATTCATCTCATCTAAGCGTCTAAAATAAGTTATGTTACAGAATATAATGAGAAACTACTAAACCTATGTTTCCCTTGGTGAAAAGGATCCTCTCCATTTCAAATCCCCCCCATTTCCTACTGTTAGTGCATTTAGAAGGGTAATGTTGTCCAAAAATTTTAACCCAAAAAATAATTGTACAATTTTGCCCTTCTAAATGAACTAACTGGAGGAAATGGAGAGGATCCTTTTCCGTTTCGTTGAGGGTAATTTCCTCATTAAATTTCTTCATTTAATGCTGAAACATAACTTATTTTAGACGCTTAGATGAAATAAATGGCTGCAATTTATGAATTTTAGAATCTCAAATTTAAAGGAAATTCTAGGGGGTATCAATCCCTCAAGAAGAGAAGTCATGGTTCCGTCCTGACTATATACATTAATTACAAGGTGCATTGGATTAGGATTCCCAACAATTTTAAAGAAATTGTAGATTCTCAAATTATGAAATTTAAGCCATTGTAGACATCAAAATGCTTTAAAAATGCCACATATTAAAAAAATTGCATGTTACAATTGAGAATTGAATATATTTTCATCAAATTATTACTCTATTTGTTGTAAAGAAGTTTTGAGCCAAAGACTATTTTTTAGTTTTATGAGAATAACAAAAAAGACTATTTTTTGAGCCAAAGACTATTCTGCAAAAATGAAGAATATGTCTTTTGGGAGGAAGACATATTTAATATGTGGCATTTTTCAAGCGTTCCCATGCCTAAAACAGCCTAAATTCTTCTATTTTGATATCTTTATTTTTTAAAATTATAAAAAATCCTAATCCACATTAGAATACCCAAGTAATAATTGGCTGAGCTAGGGGGCTAAGAAGGGCAATGGCCTCCTAAAACTCTCAAAACCCCAAGCCACTGCCCACTCAAATTTGATATATATATATATATATATATATAAAAGTCAAACCAATAATAATAATAAAGATTTGATAATTAAAAAATGAATCTCTCGTTGATTAAAAAAAAAAATCAATATGGCTTCCAGATTTGTCGATAACTTTTATCGCTGCAACGTTCAACGATAAAAACATTTTTGTCGTTATTTTGTTTATTTTAGATGAGTCTCTATTATTTTTCTTTTTCTTTTTTAGCCTCTATTTGTGATTCAACTACATAATATAATCTATTTCTTCAAGAAATTTATAATATCTGATTTTTTGAAATCTTTTATTCTTATTTTGTATTTCTTTTCAAGTTAGGAAAATAAACATTGAAGAGGAAGAAAGATTATATTCAATTTTCATTTTGTGTTCAAGGAGTGTGTCTTAATTTATATTATGTGATATTGATATAGTTTTCACTTGATATAATGCGTAGGGACATATACTAATGAGGTGGCTAGCTAGGGCTTATGCTAATCGATTTTAAAAATAATTATTATTATATTAGTTACAAAATTAGATCTGTATTGTCAAATTTCATTTAAAAATAATCAATTTGGCCAACTTTTTGTGAATTTTCTAAATTTACATTTATATATCAATTAATTTCCTAAATTTTCCGGACCATTTTTCAATTCCTTTGACATTTTCATGACAATTACATGAACAGGAAGTCAGCTGCTTTATTTGAATTTTGGCTAGAGATCTAAATTATTCCAAGAAAATTAGCAACAATTAATCTAGAAAAGTCAAAAGATTAGTAAGACATGCATTTTCCTTGTCCTTCTTCGTTGCATGGAAAGATTCAAGTACGAGGAACGTAACAAAGAATGGCATGCTCAAAAAGGCTCCATTAATTGACCAAAAATATAAAATAAAATAAATAAATAAAGCATGAGATTACGGCTATTTCTTGTATGACACAAACATTTGCAAGAAATTAGGCTTTTTGAATAAGTGTTTTATTTTTTTAGTAAAAGAATGAAAGCATTAATTATAAACAACTTCAAATACAAAACTTCTAAAAATTATTTTCACATTTATCTCATGTTAACATTTTTTCAATCAAGCATAAAATATTAGGCGTGATCATGCGGTTGCGGTTAGTATATTTTATTAACTGCTAAGCGGTTAATCACCTGATTAGCGGTTAACCACATTAGGTTAACCGTTTTTTTGGGCTTTTTTAGGCTTTTTTTGAGATTTTTTTTGGGCCGAATTTGAAAATTAGGTTTCTTTTTGGGGCCACTTTAAATTAGGACAACTATGGACCAAAAAGAGAAGAGCCAACATGGCTTGAATGAGCTCGGATTTTGGTTGTTACCACAAGATTATAAATTGTGCCAACTGCCAACTATGCGCCTGAAAAAGGACTTAGGTTTTAGATATTACCACAAGGTCTTGGGCCAACAATGGATCATATTGAAACGAGTCAACTATAGGTTAAAATGAGCCTCGGTTTTAGATATTACCTGAAGGCCAAAAAAAATAAAATTAAGTGGTCAATAACTGATTTTCTTTTGACCAACTTTAGACATCATGGGATGTGTCACGATGCCAAAAAAACGAGAGAATGAGAGGTTGTCTGTCCTTCACGCGGGCTATAAATTGTGCCAGTTGAGTGATGGGATGCAAAGCACGAAAAATGGTTCTCTCACCGGCAGAGTTGAAGTCGGAGAAAGAGCTGATGGAAGAGCGGGGAGCCACGTATTGGACGATGCTGGCTCCGAATGTGGACGACCACAGTAGGACCGCTGCCCGGCCGATCACCGGTAAAAATGGATCAACATTTTATGGATGTTATCTGAGGTGTTGGGTGTAAAAGAGTGGATAACGAACTGTGTTGGGCGTTCTGTATGGGTGGAGAAAAAAAATGAAGGTGAGATGTTTGAAGAAAGGTATGTAAGAGTAGCTCTTTTAGAGCTTCCTCAAGGTGCTGCCCGTGTGTGCTGTGGGCTAAAGCCCACACTGACGGTACGTTGCTGCCACCAGAACAAGAGGAAACAAAGTTTTAGGATCAAAGGCTCCACAAGAAGCTTCAATGCCGCCTTAACATGCCTGCTGTGAGATCTGGCCTTGTAAAACACAAACATTCTCCCTGAAGAATTCGCTTTTGATGGCGATCATTTGGTTAGGATCAGCAGTCAATGTTAAAGTGAGACTCAATCTGATCCCGTGATACAAGGAGATTGACTGCTCAACTGTTCACATAAAACATGTCTCCATGTTTTCTGTGAATAGTAGCCTCTTTTCTAGCTTTTGAGCATTAGCTACTACTCTGCACAGCCGAACCTAGGACAACATCATATTGTAGCCTTTTCTGTTTTTTAGTTTTCCCTTTGTACTGTATCCACGTGGTACTCTTTTGTGTATCTGAACCTTTGTAAACCATTGTGTAAAACGACTCCATGAGTCTCTCTATAAATAAGATCACAATCCTCTGCTTTGGTAAGGTAACTAAACAGAACTTCTCTCAAATATTTTCGATCGATAGCATTTAGGACTCCAGAAATACACCACCATCGTTGTTTATGAGATTTCTGAGATGGGTTTCCGAGATTTTAAGAGTACTAGAAAGCATTTCAACGGCTATTTCTAAATTCCCCTGGCCCTGTTTCGTCAACTGCCCATCCCGTGTAAAAATGGCTGCACTTGGTCGCAGCGAGTCAACATGGTTGGCCACGTCACGGGTCGCTCTATCTCCTTTCTTGAAATTTCGGGTTTTTTCTCTTGCTTTCTCCCTAACCGAATAAACGTGCTTTTATTGTACCCTATGCAAAGATTGCAACTGCATGTAACGGCCAAAACTGACTATAGAGTAAAGCTGAAGATCGAAGCTCAAGTTGTTAATATGGATTCTTCTTCTGTGGGACCAATGGATTGGAAGTTCTGGCCAACGGAAGACGAACTTGTGCGGTTATACCTTCGCCGTAAGGCTATGGGACTGCCACTGCCCACCGACGATCTTATCTTTGACTTCGATCTTTATGGTGAAAATGACCCTGCTGAAATATGGGATATCTTCATGGGTCCCCATCCCTCTCCGAACGACGTGGCCGTCGGCCTCTACTTGTTCACTAAATTGAAGTGGTTGAGTACCTCCACTGTCGACCGGTGCATCATTTCCGGCGGGGCTTGGGTGATGGAATCGTCTATGACCATCTGCGCTTCCCAGACGGTAATTCCGATTGCAATTCTGAAGAGCTTCTGGTACCGGAACCCCGACTCGCTCGAAGATGGTGCCTGGTTCATGGAGGAGTACAGCCTGCCGATTTCAAAGACTCGGCCCCGAGTTGGCTTTTCTTCTTCCTCTTCCTACGTGCTCTGCTGCCTGAGTAAGAACTTTTCGTTCGGACTGGAAAGTTTTTATCCGATCAACGAAACCGATGAAGATGAAAGAAGGCTTCCTCTTCATCTTGAATATAATAATAATACGCATGGTTCATGTGGAAGACAAAATAGACTAGGAGATATTTGAATTTGCATGAAGATGAAAGAATATTTTACGTATTGTATTCATTTTTGCGAGAATTAGTCAAATTTAATAAATTCGTTAATCTTTCTTCTTCATTGTAAATTCTTCAGACCACAATTAGCATCAAGATTCAATTTTTTTCAGTTGCCATGCATGCATGCATGCATGCTAGTCACCCCATATCTTTGGAGAAGGGGGTCCCGTCCTGTTAATTAAAATGGTTTTGGAAATTAAATTTTGTGTATCCCTTTGAACACGTGTTTTTTCATATTTTTTTAATAGCATTATGGTAGTTTTAGAAAGTATATATATATATATATATGACTTAATTTGGTCAAAATCGGGTGTGTTAGGCAATGGACTTTTGTAGTGAATTTTTGGTTTTGAAGTGAATGATAGAGTTTTGAATTTTTTAGGGGAAACTTCAGAGAACCCCTCCTGAACTTTCACCCTTTTTGAAATACCCTCCCAAACTTTAAAAACTCTTAATTTAGCCCACTAAACTTTCAATTGCTCTTAATTTCACCCCCTTTGTCATGTTTCCCCGTTAACCTCAGACGAGACCATACACATGTGACCTGCACGTGGTTCCTTACGGGTTTCATACTCCTTATACCCTTATACTCCCTCACCCTTACTTGCTTAAAAGCTGAAGAAAATGTTAACCATTTGAAGACAAAAATCTCCCCACATGCAAACACTCAACTGTCGGAAAGAGTTGAAGCTAAGGAAGATGCATTGCCAGCAAACCCTAAGACACATGCACACTGAATCACAACCCACATGAAGGACAAAAGGCGAAGCTAAGGAAATCGCGACCCCTGGCTTCCACCAATTCAAGGAATTTTCCAGAGCCAAGCTGAAGACGATGAAGGAGTCCCAAGCAGTGAATCGTGACCCACTAGAAGATTGTTCTGCTAGAGACGAGCTAAAGACGGTAAAGGAGTCCCACACGGTGAATCGCGACCCACTAGACGAGCTGAAGACGGTGAAGGAGTCCCATGCACTAACGAGGTTAAGACGGTGAACTATGGAACACTCTGAGGGTGAGGTAAGCGATTCAGGATCAAGCCACCTGATTTGCAAATGTGGGAGCGAAACATTGATCAAAACAGCTTCAACAACTAAAAATCATGGCAAAATATTTTATGCATGTGTAAATTACGTGGTAAGATGTGTTTAAGGTTTTTAATTTGAATAGAAATATCATTTTTTTTTTCTGTTATGCATTTTACTATTGGTTTAAACCCTAATTTGTGTGACTATGTAGAATGAAAAAAATTATGGTTGCAATTTTTTTAAATGGGTTGAATCACAAACTTGTGTGTGCTGTGATCAAGTGATGTCGATGTTGATGGAGTGACAACAAGATTTGAAGTCTAAAAGAGCAATGGAAGTCTTTAAATGCAAGACTAAAATTGCTCAATACAAGTTGCAAATGGAAGTTGAAGCTGTTAATTTTGCACTTAATCTTGAAAGGTAGAAGAACAAGTATCATGGCTTGCAGTTGAAGTTTCGAGTTGCAGTTGCATGTTGTTGGTGTCTTATTGGTGTAATGATGTTTTTCCCTTCTTGTAATGGACTTGCATCAAGGCTCAGGTTGACCAGATGAAGAACTTGTGTCAATTTACTACTATCAGACTTATGTCAATTTATTATTTTATGTCCACAATTTTTGTACCCAAACTATTATACAATATTTGGAATGGTTTGTATGAATTTTGTTGGCAGAATTTGACAAGTTTGGAAATGAGATTTATTGGTAGAATTTGACATTGAGTCACTTGATATTACATTGTTTAGGGTTAAATACAAGTGAATAACCTATATGATTATTCCAACAGTGTTATCCAAAAAAACAAACATCTTGAATAGAATATTAAAACATGAATGACTACTCTCTTCCATCTACAAAAGGAAATGTGAGCAAAACAAGCTAAACAAAACCAAAATTTTAGTACAAAACACGCATATAAACATCATGAATTATAGGCCATTCAGCAAGTACATTGGGGCACAATTCCATTAAGGAACTTCTCATTCATCCAACTAGTCAACAATATACATGACCACCATATCAACAAACCTTCTCAATGTTTCCAATGTTTCCAAAACTATACATGACCACCATATCAACATACCTTATAATACATTGTTTACAAAATATGACAATAATTAGGTAATCAAGCACAAAAAGATGACAACATATTCAATCTTCTAATACATTGTTTTCATAGGCATCCCACATTTTCTTCTTCCCTTTGTCCTTCAGTATTGTGGTGGACTTCTCTCAATCATTCATCTAGTCAACTTGCATAGTAGTAGCATACTAGTAACTCCACAACTTACATAGTTTCTTAATGTTTCCAAATATATACATTACCACCATATTTAACAAACATTCTAACACATTGTTTACAAAATATGACAACAATTATGTAATACCCCGATAAAAACCCACCTTTTATTAAATGGAATTTTCTCCATAAGAGCTATTAACAGAGGTTTTCAATGACAGTGCTTTACGAGGCCCAAAAACCCTTAGCACCCACCTAATCACACCTTTAACCCTTAGAAGAATATAGGCCAAACATTGATCCTCAGGGAGCGGATGTATGCTAGGTCTACCGGACTTACGCTTCTGTCTGTAGTACAGACGTATGGTGGGAGACCACCGGACGTACGCTACTTTTTGGGATACCCATTGGATAATACCTGGACGTACGAGACACCCTATGGACCGATGTACAAAGACCACCAGACGTACGCTAGAGTTGCCATATGTCCGCTGCTCTGTCAGGGAGTTGGTGGCGAATGTTTCCTATAAATAGCCCGCCTCTCCTCTTCATTTCTCACGCCTTCTTCTTCCTCTGGTATGCCCCTAGGCTGCCGGAACCCTTCCTTAGTGTTTTTAGTAAGAAATCTGTGGGAGAGAGCTTCAACGAAGAGTTTTCGAGGAGAGGAAACCATGTCCGTGCTTAGCTTTGGGGTAAGCTCTATTCCCTTTGTAATTATCACCTTGTTATCTTATGTTTCTGCTTTAATGAGAACTTCAAGTTTTCATTAAGCGTTCTTTTAAAGATAACGATGTTTTCAAAGAGTTTTCTCAAAAGATCATGGTTTTGCGATTTCTTGCGTTGCATGTTCTATTTTACTAGCTTAGAAGAAGTCTAGAAGTCTGTGATTGCTATTGGAAATATGCAATGTCCGAATCTTGAAACAGTGTGCTTAACATATTGAGCAAACGTACACCATAGAGGGCGGACGTACGGTCAGTAGGTAGAGCACATGTTCTTAAGTTTCACACGTGTACGCTTTAGCTTAGCCATAACTCTAGGTTTCATAGGGCTTAGAATAATGGTGTCCTATATCCATCATAGCAGGAAATAGCTTGGTCGGAGGATTCGCTCGAATGCGCGAGATAAGTAAACACTTACACCCTTTTTACGTAAACCGTGGGATATGTCAGTTGACTTACCACGCGTATGATATGAGCATGCCTATTTTCCGTAATTACTTAGTAACTGCATTATTAAATAAACTACTAAGATACATCGTAAGACATGGTACACCGATACGTGCTATATAAACGGCCATGGGCTTACTATATAAACTGCGTACTATGGTCAAATGTGTGCATTAGGTGAGGGCTGTGGATCCATTAGTTTTGTGACCTTGATGCAACAATTCCCAATAGTTTGGTCACTACAGCACGGACGTCATTAGTTGGTGTGGGCCACTCCGGGTCGGACCCAATCGTGCCACTAATGTTACGTACGGTATGTTGTACAATGGCTGGGACACTTGCATTGTATTATAGGTCCCTCGGCACAGCATCAACCCTGCTGAGAAGGGATAATATTTCGGGTAGACCATTTATGAAAGTTATGACCTATAAAGCATTATTCTTTCTGCATCAAAACAATTAGGCAATTATCGCCGGTTCTACACCATAGAGCTTTAAAAACCCTAAAACCTATGGAATGGTGTACTAGCGGAGGTAATGCCCTCTTTTTGGTTATTACTCGAATCGCACGTTTACTTTTATTAATTGGACTCATGTCATACCTAAGTGTGGGGTTTACTTACTAAGTCATTAGACTTACGCAGTTATTATTCTTTAGGTAATCTGATTCACCTTTATGGAAATGGCTAGAGTTGCTATTGCCTGACTGGCTATGCTTTATCTGTAGTTATAGGTTTGTCTTTATTGTTTAGTAGCTCCACGTTCTTATTTGATGAATTGTAGTACTCTCAGATTTATTCACTTTCCTTGCATTTACTTTGACAGTTTTTATAAGGGTGATTACCCATTGGATCACAAGTTGGCTCAACTGGGTAGATTGCTAGTAACTCCACTAGATTAGCCGAGGCTAATTTTGGGGGTATTACAAATTATTCTCTTTTCCCTTATTCATTCTTCGAACATGGTCCACAAAAACCTGGAGGAGGATTGTCAGCAGCTGGCCTCATATTCTTTTGTATATCAAAATCAGGTGGGGTAGTTCTATATGTTATACCACCAGCTCGGGGAGGACCCCAGGAGCAAACTGGTCCACAACCTAGAAATTGAGGTGGGCCATTACAGACCCCTAGTCAAATCAACAATAAGCTTCTGCTTCTTGGTAGGTTCTCTCTCACTCCCAACATGCTCCCTCAATCTACCACCAGCCCTTGTCCTTATAGCCAATCCTAGGGTTGTCTTCTTTTTATGGCTAAATATTGTAGATGCCTGTAATATAGGTATACAATGAGCCAACTCAAGTTGTATTTTTTTTTGTTTAGGGTTTATCAAAAATGAAAAATTACTCACATTTGGTCCGTATGCATAATGTGTTGCTACCCTATTTGCTATTTTGGGTAGCTGGGATGCAGGATGTGATGGAGTTTCTAGTGCAGGCTGGGATGCAGAATGTAATGCAGGCTGTGATAGAGAATCTGGTGTAGGATGGGATGAATACAATGCCATTTGTGATGGAGGCTTTGGTGTAGTGTCTGATTGAACTTCATAAATTGAAGGCTGGGATGCAGGATGCCATGAAGGCTGTGATGGAGGCTTTGATGGAGGTTTTGTTGCAAGCTGTGATTTTGTTCAGCCTTCCCATTCTTCCACCACTTGATGGTGTGTTCAGCCTTCCCCTTCTTCCACCATTCCTTGGCATGTTCACCTTTCCCCTACCACCATTTGCACTGGTGGTTGTTGAAGTGGGAGTTAAAGATTCATCCAATTGCAACAATATAATAAATTCAAGTTGCAAATGGAACACAAGTGTTAAAAAATATAGTAAGCTAAACAGTAAATGTGAAACCATAGATATAGTCAACTAAAAAACTCACTTACCATGTCCAAATTCCATTCAGTTGTTACATTGTCTTTGTAGAACTGTCTCACACGGGCCCTTCTCTCCTCATGTCATTGCCTAGCTTCACATGATTTCTGGTTGTGACCAAATTTCTTACAGTGGCCACATTGATTCTTATTGCCTCCCTTCCTTATTGAATTAGGGTTTCTTGGTTCCTCAACACCCCTTTGCCTGAATTTTTTTGGCCTGCCAAGAGTTACCCTCGACTTGGGTGGCTCAATCTTAGGTTGGTCGCTTCTAGGCCACTACTCCTCACTTGGCATAGGGTAGACAATGTGGTCATAGGACTTCAACCACGTTTCCTTGCTGTAGTATGGACTCAAAAAATCATTAGGGTCTCCAACTTGGTGTATAATGGTTGAAATGGCATGGCAACATGGGATACCAGTTACATCCCGTTTTCTGCAGCCACAACTTCTACCATTCACATCTACAACAAACCTTCTCCCTTTACACTCAACTTCAAACATATGATTTCCGGCATATGTACAAAAACAATTACTAGCTTCCTCCTTTTCTTTTGCCAGCTTTTTCCTAATCTTTGGCCCTAAGGCATCCTCCATTAAATTGATCATCTCCTTCTTTCTCACGTACCTTCTCATTAACTTACATCTTATCTCTTCCAGCATGGTTAAGATTGTCTGGTCACGATACTTCTTGATTCAAGAATTGAAACTCTCACATGTGTTGTTATATAAGAGGCCAGACTTTGCATGTGTGTTGAACCAACCTCGACACCATATGTTGAGGTCAACCTTCTCCAGGTAGGCATGGGCATCCTTACTAATTCTCTTGATCTCATCTATTACTCTGTAGAATTCTACCTTTGTGTAGGATGTAGCAGCTTGCCACAGGAGATCCTTCAGTAGCACCTTCCAATACCCTTCACCTCTGAAATTAGCATACAAGTGCCTAACACATATGCGATGCTCAGATTGCAGATATACTTGTTCTAGGCTTGGAATGAGGCCCTGGACAATAGTTCAAAACATAATTAGTTGCATGCATTACACCAAACATTAACATTTACATGAATATGTAATGATTCTTAATTTACATTTTGTCGATCAGAAATAAAAGTCCAACCATGTGGAGTTGGACCAAGATTTGTAACAAGTGCCTCTAAGAACTATGTCCAGCTATCTTCTGTTTTTACCTCCACAACAGCCGTTGCAATTGGGTACATGTTGTTGTTGGCATCCCTACCAACAGAAGCCATTAGCTACCCCTTATACAAACCCTTTAAAAAAAATGCATCAACACTCACAACAGGCCTACACCCTTCCTTAAAGCCATTCTTCATGGCTGCCAATGAAACATAAAGTCTTTGAAATCTGTGTGGTACCTCAGGTGATCGGTGTTAAATATTGTATATTGGACCCCCCTTAACTTATGTTTGTTAGACTCTTAGTTGTGTTAATATCTTATGCTTTGTGTTGTTTTAGTGTTGTGTTGTGCTGTAGGTCATTGTCATGAAAACATGGCTTAAAAGAAAGAATTAAGCTAAGAGATGTGAAGTCCCTGCCAGTGCAATCGATCGTACTTGGTGAGATCGATTGCACTACGATCGAACGTAAGACCCGAGATCGATCGCATGCCTCGTCAGCCCGTGAAGTTCGCGTCGCCCTAGCCACCATCGCTAACTTGCTTGTGCCGTGGGATTTAAGAGCGGTTATCTGTGATCAATTGCACACCCTGCGATCAAACGCAGTACGGTCGAATGCACAAGCACACGATCGAACGCATGTGGGCCTGAAATCGAACGCATTGCATACGGTCGAACGCATACGGGAGTGCGATTGATTGCACCACCTGCGATCGATTGCACACCTGACCTGGCAGCACACTTAATTTTGTCTATAAATAGGACTTTGACGTATTTCATATTTTTCACGTTTGGGAGGCGCCTCTAGGGCCTCAAACCCTCTGTTTTCACTGTGTAAGCCTCCTAAATCGTCATTAATTTATTTTGTTTTATTTTGCTTTTATTTAGTCTCTTATTCCCTTTACTATGGATTTGTTTATATATATTCATGTTTAGTTTGTATTATTTTGTCATTTAATTTTATGTTTATTCGTTTCAATGCATTTTAGTGACAAAAGTGTGTTGATTGTTGTTTGCAAATCGTTGAACGTCGACTTTCGTTGTAACCGGAGATACATCGGATGATTTGTTTTCAGACCAATATCTATTGTGACCTCTTAAAACAGTGTTTGCATTGGTTAGTTCGACAAGATTTTGTAATAACAATAGGATATGCATATGTGCTTTATCGATAGACAGAAATATGAACAACGTGTTAATGCTCAGAATATGCCTAGTAGCATAATTGTTATTGAGTATGGACTAAGCATGTTTATATGTTGATTAAATTGTGGTGAGGTAGATTAGGGACTTCAGTGTTTTTATTTATTTATTTTATTGCATTTTAATCTAGTTTATTTTTATGTACACCAACTGTTTGATTTTGGGACTAGGTTAAGATAGGATTAGTTTAGGCAATTTAAATTAGTTTTTACACAAAGCACGATTTTCTATGGGATTCGACCTCGCACTTGCACACCTGCTACACTACATAACGACTCGTGCAATTGACAAGTACAATTAAATTTTTGTAACAAATTTTGGCGCCGTTGCTAGGGATTCGGTGTTTTGTTTGAATTGAATTTTTTTTGCTTAGATTAATTTTATTTCTCTACTAGTTATTTTAATTGTGCAATTATTTTATTTGTTCCGTGTTTTTGTATAGAAAAAAAAAATTTAGAAAAAAAATTAGTTTAGCGTTTGTTTGGCTATTTTTGCTCTCTGTTGAGTTTTTGGAAAATCACTCTGTGTGATTGCGATCGATCGCAGAACACACTTGCACCATTTACTGCGTTGTGTGCGTGCCAACGCTCGATTGGGTGCTGTGGCACGCCAGCGCACCTTGACTGATAGAGCACAGTGCGCCTGTGCGATCGATAGCACCTCTGTTGCAATCGAACGCACTTGCACAGATTGCTACATTTGTTGCTTACGATTGATCGTACTACTTTGCACTCAAGCGCACCTATGCAGTCAACACCAATAGACCTAAGGTAGCTATATATAGTTTTTGATTTTTTTTTGTTTATTCTTATTTTTGTTTATTTGTTTGGTTTTAGTACCTGTTATTTATTTTGTTTTATCTGCATGTTTTATTTATTTACTTTCTGTTTTTAATTTTTGTTAGTTTATTTTTATTTTTAGTTGTTTAATTAGTTTATTGTTTTGTTAGTTTATTTATTTATTAATTTTTGTTTAGTCTTTTTTTATTAGTTATTAGTTATTTAATTTTATTTTTGTATATTGTTAATTATTTCATGTGGGATATTTTGAACTGTTTGGGTGAAGCTTCCGTTCGATTATTTTAATGTTTCCCCTAACGGTAGGACGCCAAATCCTACCAATTTTCACCCACATGAACTATGTTCATACTGCTCGAGCCCTTACCATAGTTTATGTGATTGTCCACATTAGGGACAATTTTCCAATTTTTCACACGAGCAGTTGAACACCAGTTTCTCTAGTCCTGAGTTTAAATCAAATTCAAATTTTTATAATCCAGACTAGAGCAACCATCCTGATTTTTTATGGTAAGCTCATGCCACGAAAAATTATGCTCCCCAAGTTGACGAACTGCACCATCCAGATTATCCGCAGTTCAACAATCAATTTTCTTTCCACCCATCATATGACTATCCTCCTAAGCAATCTCCTTTGAAAGAAACGCTTAAGGAATTCATGGAACTAGTCGGCCACCCCACCATTCCTACATCACAAGAACTATCATTAGTAGACGCACTTGAGGAGTTTAGGAAAACAGTCAACCAACCTTGTCAAGAAATCATAGATGCCACTATGGTAAACACTGAAGCAGTTGCAAGGTGATAAGTGCTTAAATATTCATATTTAAGCCCCTTAATTTATATTTGTTACGCCTTTAGTTTATGTTATTTTGTTCTATTTCACTTTCTTTTTGTGTTTTCTCTGTTTTATAGGCCTTTGGAAGAAAAGAAAGTTTAGGGCTTAATGGAAGAGAATTTGGAGAAAAACTAGAAGAAGATCAAGAAGGAGCTGGAGTCTGTAAAGGCGATCGAGCGCAGGATACTTGCGATCGAGCGCACCAGCGCTCGAGCGCCCAAGAAGAGGATCAAACGCACCAGCTTTCGTGCACAAAAGAAGGAGATCGATCACAGTGCGATCGATCACAGCCCGATTGCGATCGAGCGCACCTATGCATGAAGCCCAAACCAGCCACAGCCCTATTTTGGAAGTTCTTAGTTTTTAGGGTTTTTGTAAATCCTTATTGCACAAGGATTCAAACCCTACGATTTTTAGGGTTTCTAGAATCCTCTTAGAGTCTATAAATAGGCATGTAAACACAGAAGAACAGAGGCGATTTTTGGAGAGGAATTTACGGCTTTCAAGAGAACAATTTTTTCGGGTTTACTCTTTTCCTTAAGTTTATTTTATGAAGATGATTAGCATCACTATTATGTGTAACTAAACCTTTCAGTAGGGTTAGATTGAAGCCCTAATTATGTTTATATTTTAATTCAATATTGGCGCCTTTGCGATAATTACATGATAGTATTTAACTTGATTAATACCTGTTTTTATGAATTCCTCATATGTGTCTGCCTGATCAACATATGCATGTGGTATGGACTTATTAGTTAGATCAATTTGGATGACCGAGTCCTGGGTTTAATATAAGTAACAAAAGTAATCCACACCGGGTTCTTGGGTTAATCAACATGGGAAACCGGGAGTATACACCATGCCCTAGGTCTCATTTGGTTGTCGGTTTTCACAGTTCATATGTTTTCCTAGAGAACAACTTAGTATACACCATGCTAAATCCTTTAGGGAAGAAAAGAGTTAGAGTATACACCATGCCTAATTCGTTGCTTAGGGAAACCAATAGCTTAAGGAGTATACACCATGCCCTTAGGTTGGCAACCATTGAATATTCATCATGTAATTTGAGCATTGGCATATTGTTTTACTATATAAGCATGATTAACGGTGGAAATCAAAGCCCTACCTTTTTCCCATTATTTAAATCAAACTCAATTTTTCTCTCTTTTACTTTTTATTACGAATCTAATTTTAAGCATATTTTACCAATCCCTGTGGGATCGATCTTGCATTTACACGCATACTACACCTTTTGACCTTGTGCACTTGCAAGTAAAATGTACAATTACTTGCCTATTAATTTAGGTAGGTTTTTGTACAACACAAGGTTGGAAGGACAGTTTGGTCATCTAGTTGCTGAATTAAATAGAATTGAGGAAGAGGAATTTCAAAGTCAGGAGATGGCAAGAGGGCAGTACATGATTGATGAGGATTGCTGGGGCAATCCTCATCATGAGCATGTCCAAGCCACTGCCACACTTGTTAGTGAGGAACCAGCTGCCAGCAAAGTGGAAGAGAAAGAGGAGCATTTGGAGCAAATTGAGCCCCCGCCAATTTCAAATTGGTCCAATGACAAGGAAGGGAGTACTGAAGCTCATTACTTCGTCACAATCCCTCTCGAGACATATCTTGAATCTCAAGTTTCATCTTTTCAATGTCTCGAGGAACCATCTTATGTAGAAATCTTTAAGGATTCACACTCACAAGATCACAAATCTAGGAACCGTGTTCCTAAGTGGATCCCTCGAAGTAAGGACAACTAAATAAGATGGCGGAACATCCTTCCAAAGGGGTATCATATTCTAAAGAAGAAAGGATGGAAGGGGTTTGTTAGATACCCTTATGAGCGGGGTAGGCGCGGTAATTTTTCCTTTTTATTTTATTTTCCACACTTTAATTTTTGTCATTTTCTTTTTGTTATTTTATTTTATTTCATTTCTAACAGCAATTAACCTTTTGATGTCTGATCTTTGAGAAAAAGATTGCTGTTAGTTTTTGACAAGTGTTTTGATGTTTAAGTTCGGGGGACGCTTTGGACTTTCACATCTCGGTCCCTCATCCCACTGTAATGTATTTCTTGCCACATTGTGGACAAAGTGTCATTTAAGTTTGGGGGTGCGAACAAACACTTTGTCGGACTGTTTTGTTTTATGTTTGTCTGTATATATTTGTTTTTATCTGTACAATTTTTTTTTTCTTTTTGTCTATTGCTATGTTGTTGATTGGGCACAATTTACATCGTAACTGTGGATTGCATGTCATTGGTGCGTTTAACTTGTTTGAACATTGCATATCATTAGAAATCCCAGTTTTTTATTCATGTGTTGGATTAGAGAGACTCCACTTGTTTGATTAATATTTCACATACACACTAGCATAGGGTCTGTGGGGGTATGAGATTTGACTTTGAAGTATGTGTCTTAAGATTTCTAAGTTTGCGATATGATGATGAAAACCTTGGCTGTTATTAAAAAAAATCAAAAATCAGAATAAGTCAAGCTTTTCATTGAGTAACTGGACCTCTTAGCTGGCCAAGCAATGAGTGTTCGCGTCAAAAGATGAGAAATTTCAGCTAAAAAATTGTATGTCTAGTTTAGGCTCCGTAGCTCTTTCGACTTGAGTAATTAAGCCTTAGGGATGTCTCTACATCTAGTGCCCTAAAATCGCCTAGTTTGGAAGTCACTGGCCCAACGCTCGTTACATAGGTCATTTAAAAGCTTAAGGGAGTCAAGCATTGCACAGCTTACACAAAAAATTGCATGTTTCAATTCAAGCCTTGGTTGTAGTTATCACATTGTTTTCCTTTGAATTTTGGGATACACGTCTTTGGAGGAAAATTGAAACTCTATGATCTTGTTGTTAGTTCACTTTGCAATTTATGGAGCACGTGTTGTCTCAATTTTCCAACCTTGAGTGAAATGATGTTTGGATGCCTAGATGATATGGTTTGTACGTTCAACATGTTAAATTTGCTAATGATGTATGAATCACGTGTTTGTGTGTGAAGGGCTTTGTTCATTAATAACATAGTGCCAAATAATTGTTTGTGGGTCTCATTCCTGAAAAACCCTCATGAGACTTCACCCCTCTACTAAGGATGCCTAGTGGTTTAAAAGGCTTGTTGCATATGCTAAATGCAATCGTTTTTCCCACAAAAGTGAATTTTTGTTTCTTGTTTTTATTTGTGTTTTCAGTTTTGTTTTGCTAAGGGACTAGTAAAATGTAAGTTTGGGGGTATTTGATCGGTGTCAAATATTATATATTGGACCCCCCTTAACTTATGTTTGTTAGGCTCTTAGTTGTATTAATATCTTATGTTTTGTGTTGTTTTAGTGTTGTGTTGTGCTGTAAGTCCTTGTCGTGAAAACGTGGCTTAAAAGGAAAAATTAAGCTAAGAGATGTCAAGTCCCTACCGGTGCGATCGATCGCATGCCTCGTCAGCCCGTGAAGTCGGCGTTACCCTAGCCGCCATCGCTAACTTGCTTGCGCCGTGAGATTTCAGAGCGGTTATCTGCGATCAATCGCACACCCTACGATTGAACGCAGTACGGTCGAACGCACAAGCACACGATGGAACGCACGTGGGCCTGAAATCGAACGCATTGCATACGGTCAAACGCATAAGGGACTGCGATCGATCGCATCACCTGCGATCGATCACACACCTGACTTGGCAGCACTTTTAATTTTGTCTATAAATAGGACCTTGATGTATTTCATATTTTTCACGTTTGGGAGGTGCCTCTAGGGCCTCAAACCCTCTGTTTTCACTGTGTAACCCTCCAAAATCGTCATTAATTTATCTTATTTTATTTTGCTTTTATTTAGTCTCTTATTCCCTGCACTATGGATTAGTTTATATATATTCATGTTTAGTTCGTATTATTCTGTCATTTAATTTTATGTTTATTCGTTTAAATGCATTTTAGTGACAAAAGTGTGTTGATTGTTGTTTGCAAATCGTTGAACGTCGACTTTCGTTGCAACCGGAGATACATCTGATGATTCGTCTTCAGACCAATATCTGTTGTGTCCTCTTAAAATAGTGTTTGCATTGGTTAGTTCGACAAGATTTTGTAATAACAATAGGATATGCATATGTGCTTTATCGATAGACAGAAATATGAACAATGTGTTAGTGCTCAGAATATGCCTAGTAGCATAATCGTTATTGAGTATGGACTAAGCATGTTCATATGTTGATTAAATTGTGGTGAGGTAGATTAGGGACCTTAGCGTTTTTATTTATTTATTTTATTGCATTTTAATCTAGTTTATTTTTATGCACACCAACTGTTTGATTTTGGGACTAGGTTAAGATAGGATTAGTTTAGGCAATTTAAATTGGTTTTTACACAAAGCACGATTATCTGTGGGATTCGACCTCGCACTTGCACACCCGCTACACTGTATAACGACTAGTGCAATTGAAGAATACAATTAAATTTGTGCAACATCAGGCATTGGTCTCTCAACTATCAATATCAAACAACTTCCCACATCTGTGCTCCTAACCATGGAGCAATAATCCCACAAACAATGGTACTGCTCATCCAATTTTCCATAGATGGATTGTCTTGCTTTTTTTCTTACCCTATATAGGGAACTCACATGGATATCCACATTCCATTTGTTTTTAACTTTTTTATGCAACACAGCTATGGGTATATTTGGTTCCTCCATAAAAGAATCCATACACCTTAGCAATCCAAGTTGAGGTGACCATATGATTTTGGTACCTCCTAGTGCAAATGTGTTTGGGCCTAATGGACACTAAAAGGAATGTATGTTCATTCTTCAACTGCCTCCCATATACCCTATACTTGCACCTTGAGTCTTTGCAAACCACCATAATCCTCTTAAGATCATTTTTCTTGAACCTCAAGTCCTTCCCTCTTATAATATTGTACTGTTTTATTGCTTTTCTAAAGGTAGAGGCATTGTGAAATGTATTCCCAATAACCAATGTTGGATTATTGATATCAGTAAAATCAAATGGCACCCTCTTGGTTACATCCCTACGGGGGGGCCTTGCACTATCCTCACCACTATCAGATGGTGACCTTAGCTCATCACTGTCATCCTTTTATTCACTATTATCACTCTCTTCAATTTGTTCTCCACTTCTATGTTGTCCATCATTTTCATCTGCATCACCATCCCCAGCATTTACAGCATCATCCACATCCCTATCCTCATTCCTATCCCCATTCCCATCCTCATCCTCATCCCGATCCCCATCATTTCCCACATGCTCATCAATGTCATCCCCTTCATCATTTCCAACTCTCTCATCAATGTTTCCATCCTCATCCGAGTTAAGACAGTCTATATCATCACTTAGGACTGAATCCTAAAAAGCATCCTTCCTATAAATGATGAGTGCCAAATATTGTATATTTAGGCCCCTTAACTTATGTTTGTTAAGCTCTTAGTTTTGTTGTTTTCTAATGTTTTTGTTAGTTTTAGTATTTTTTGTGTTGAAGGTCATTGCCATAAAAGTGCGGTTTAAGGGGTGGAATTAACCAAAAGGAAGATCTGGTCCCTGTTAATGCGCTCGAGCGCACAAATGCTGCAATTGAGCACACTTGTGATCGAGCCTAGAGTGATGTGTTCGAGCGCATTTGTGCTCGAGCCCAAGAGGCTGCGATCGAGCACATGCCACATACACCCGAGATCCCCGCGTAGCCCTAGCACCATTGCTTTCATTGCTACGCCGTGGGAATATTGAGTGATTGAGTGCACTCGAGCGTAAGCAAGCTCGATTGAGCGCACTAGGGCCGTGATCGAGCGCACCTGCTCTGACCTGGTAGCATAAATTTTCCTTATAAATAGTACCTCTTCTAATTTTGTAAAAACCTACGATTTGGAGGCGCCTTTCAGGAGTTAAAACACTCTGTTTTTCATTGTTTAGCCTTCATTTTCATTATGCTTAGAGGCTAAATCTTCAACTAAGGTTGAAGATGAAGCCTCACCATAGATTTGTTTACAGCTTTTCATGATTAGTTTGTATTAAATCCGTCGTTTAATGTCATGTGTGTTCATTTCAATTCAATTTAGTGACAAAATTGTGATTGATTGTGCCGTAGTTGGATAGTCATTGTGTTTTGTCCGATGGATATATTTCATCTTTTTATTTACTTTGGATATCCATTGTCTTTTGTATTAAGCATGGATACATTGGATCTTTTGAACTAAATTGGATATGTTTTGTCTTTTATCAAATGAATATATTCTTTGAATCTTTTGATAGAAACAATAGAACATGCATAGAGCTTAATCGATGTATGAACTAGCGTGACACTAGAACATGCATTGTTTTAAATCGTTTGACGGATGTATGAACTAAGCATGATAATATGTATTTTGAAGTGGTGAGGTGGATTCTAAGACCTTAGTGCTTTTCATTTGATTTAATTCCAGTTTAGTTTAGTTTATGTTTTTGCATGAAACAATCATTCAACTTTGGAACTAGGTTAAAGTAGAATTAATTTTAGATAATTAATTAGTTTTTGCAAAACACGACTCCCTGTAGATTCGACCTCGCACTTGCACAACACTATATTGCATACGACTCGTGTGCTTGTGAGTACATTAAATTTCGTACAACAATAAACAACTACCCTCTCATACTCAGAATCCTTTTCATCTTCTCCTTCAACTGTAACATATACTACACCATACATGACCATATACAATACTACAAGATCATGACCTACATGGGCTGCCACCATTTTAACTACATTGTGGTCAGAGGACATAAGTCTCAACCCTTCTTCTAAAGGATATCATGGCACATTGTAATAAACAAGGTCCCCAGACCTATACCCATAAGTCTTACATATATCCTTTATGTTAGAAAATTTCAATTTAGAAGGATCATATGTGTCTGGATAATTACTAACTAAACCCCCAACATAATGAACCCTATGTTGTCTGTCAAAAGTACCTCCATGATACACCTCAAACATCATATGATTTGGCCCCATCATGTGTCCTGCCACATTTATTACATTGACAAGTTTAAATGTGCAAACACTAAGCTGTTGTTTGAATGATATAGAAGCAAGTTTTTTTTTTTTTTATTTGTCCCATGTAGAACCAACTAGAAAAATTAGATATTTGTCCCATATACAACCAACTAGAAAAAAATTACATTACTGACCAAGTAGAGTATATAGCATTACTGATTAAAGATTTGTTCAATATAAAAGCAACTTTAAAGATTGTATCTCACATCACAACTAAAAAGCAAAAAGAACCATTTAAAAAGCATGATGTGGCATGTCATTCACAAATAAAACCGACATGTAAGTTTCTAGGAAAATTAAACCCTAAAAATGAGGTAGCCCAAATATTTTCCACTGCTAAGAATTGAAATTTTATTCGTCCTCATTAAAATCAACAACAAAATTTTTAATGTATAATATTCGTTGTGCTTATATTTAATGTATAATATAGGCACTACGTATAATGTAAGTCCAACACAAGCACAAACTAGGGGACCACACTTATATCAGACAAAGAAAAAGTAATTTAAAGGGCCACATTGCAGCAATAACCAATGATAATCACACGACATGGTTACCAAAAAATATAACAACTTTTAACAAGGAGTGCAGCAGAAACCAGCAACTTTCAACTCAAAAAAAGTGAAAAGGATGGAACCCACTGCTAGTCGACAAAAACAATGGGTCATCTGTGGGTTTTGTCACACATAAAACTTCGCAAATCCACAAATTTCTTAACACGCAGAACCCCTAAACATCCAATACAAATGAAGGATCAGCAACCAGCTTTAAGTACAAACCCAAAACGTCAAGTACAAACCCTACAATATAAATTCAAACACGAAAACGTAAAGTTTACTTGATTATAGCAGTCACGAACAGAGTTATTAATGATTTCTAACTAAACCATTAAAAATTGACACCAAATCTTTAGTCATGATCGTTCGCCAACAACATAGAGTATGGGTTCGCAAGTGCTTCTCGAAGGTCTTCAGTAAAGTCGAATGAAATTTCACTTTTAGGTTAGGTTAAATTTGGGTCTTTCTTGAAGGAGGGCAGTTTTGACATTTCGATGAGGGAGTATAAGGGTATAAAGGGTATGAAAACCGTAAGGAACCACGTGCATGTCACGTGTGTATGGTCTCGTCTGAGGTTAACGAGGAAACATGACAGATGGGGTGAAACTAAGAGCAATTGAAAGTTCATGGGGCTAAATTAAGAGTTTTTAAAGTTTGGGGGAGGGGGTATTTCAAAAGGGTGGAAGTTCAGGGGGGTTCTTTGTAGTTTCCCCAATTTTTTATGTGTAAAAGTGAAAATGTTTTGTTTTGTAGTGATTTTTTTATTTGAATAGTAATAAAAATAATTAAAAGTAATTGATGGGATATAAAAAATAAGAATGTTTGAGAGTTGAATTTTTTTTTTTTTTTTTTTTTTTTTTTTTAAAAAAAATAGGACTTTTGCAAGTCTAATATTGTCAAGCACACCTTAGTTTCAAATAAGTGGGCCCAAGGATTTACATATTTATCCTCCCGCTGCTATAGTTAGACAAAATGGAGGATTTTTGTATTAAAAAAAAAAGGGAGAAACTTCACTTTAAATCCTTGAACTACCACACAATTTGACATACCCTTTTGAACTTTAAAACATCTCAATTTAAACCCCTGAAGGCTGAAAATGACCAAATATATGATTTTTATTTATTTTTTATTTTTTAAGAAGTGGTGAATGGGAAGATGATCAAGGGAATCGTGAGGTGCTTGATGGTGAGTGGGCAGCTTTGGAGTGACGTGGTGAGGGTTGGTTGGGTTGCTGTTTGATGGCTGGGTTGGTTGGGTTGCTGTTTGATGGCTGGGTTGGTTGGGTGTTTGATGGTTTGTTTGGTGTTTGACAAAAACTCTTAGTGAAGGCATGGGTGGAAAGGAAGAGCGACGTTAGTCGTATTGGGCTTTGATACCATGTGAAAATGTAATAGAATAAGGAAGAACAAAAAAGACATACTATAAGACTACATTTTGTCTACATTGAATTTAGTGATTTGAATGTTACAAGAGAGAACAATATATAGGCATATGATAAAAGCACATCCCATAGATCATGGAGTGAATCATGAGTTGAGGGGCTGTTGTAGGTCTACTGATGAAGAGTAATATGCAATCCCATGAAACTTGGAGAAGGAAATCATGGGATTGTTGCCTTGCTTAAATATGCTTGACTTGATTAGATTTTTTGGGTAATTACCTGTTGCCCCATGAACTACAACGCCTTGACACTTTCCCCCATGAACTACCAACTATAATACTCGACCTCATCAAACTACTATTTTATGACATTTTTCCCCCTTCTATTAGTCAAAGGGGCTAAAACTAACGGTCAACGGAGAGAGAATAATTTTTTTCCATTTTTACACCCACTTCAAATCACTAAAATGACACTTATACTGTCCTAAAATGGGGTGCAAAAATGGAAAAAAAATTCTATCTCCATTGACCGTCCCTTTGACTGATAAAAGGGGGTAAAGTGTCATAAGATGGGGTCAAGTGTCATAGTTGGTAGTTCATGGGGGGGAAAGTATCAAGGCATTGTAGTTCATGCGAGCAAAAGGTAATTACCCCTAGATTTTTTCTTCTAACATCATGTACTATGTATTGGGAAATCGATAATAAATTGGCGATCAATTTCCCACCAGCCCTTTATGCGAAAGACAAGTTTGGAAAGAAAACACACGAGAACACACACCAATCACACATGTACACTAAGAATTAACGTGGTTCGGCCTAAAACCTGGCCTACGTCCACCAACAAGAGAGTTCCACTATGAGCAAATTTTTACAACTCACAGTACATGCCCATACCACCTAATTACACTTTGTTCTAGAGAAAAGCGTCATACACTACTCTCAACAAATGATAACTGAACTAGACAACAAACTCACTCTCTTGCCCCATCCCCACCCTACCTCTCTTCTTCTCTTCCCCACATTGAAGAAGGAGTTCTGGATTTCTACATATTGGGATAATCTCAACAAGGACTGCATGTCTTTTTATAAAGTCAGTTGCTTCTTCACAAAGTAATCAAGCCTTAAACAAGAACTAAACAATCCTTGGCCAATAAGTAAACAAACTTTGACCAATAAGTAAATAATCCTTGGCCAACAAGTAAACAAACCTTGACCACTAAGTAAACACTTGTTGACAATTTGAGCCATTATCAACAATCTCCACCTTGGTAAAATTTGACAACCTCTACCTAAGACCTCAGGTCAGCATCTTTGACAGATGCCTATCCCTACGCCCTGAGATGTCGTACAAAATACTGTCTACACCAACAGTCATAATTCTTCAAGAATTATCATGCTCCACCATAAAGAATACATGCACTTAGAATTAAAACCATTCTAAGAATTTTCATTTTCAGCACATGTCAAAAAAATCCTGCTAAAAAATATAGTGCAACTTCCATGTTTGGTTCCCCTGGAAGTTCATCAACCATCGACACCCTTTTCCACCACATACCCGACATAAAAAACCAAACCAATGTTCCGTATGCAAATGTGGACCCGCTAACAGAACACATCCATTATCTTGACATTTTTAACGGTCATGCCAGAGGATGTACATGTCCTTATCAAAGAACATAATCATCTCTCACTGCAATGAGAGAAACACTATTAGCATATTTTTGGAGCAATTTGCCGAACCTGCTCCTCTTTAACCTCTGAACAGCACATGTACCCGTTACTTCTGAAGAGTAATTCGTGAATAGTTCCTCGTGAACAATACTATGTGAAGGTACTGTTCACACACTCTGTCAAGCCCTTCAATCCCAAACTTCAAGGATTGCATTTCTTCTTAACGAGTAAAGATTCGTAACCTGGCTCTGATACTAATTGTTGGGGAATTGATAATAAATTGGCAACCAATTTCCCACCAGCTCTTTATGCAAAAGACAAGTTTGGAAAGAAAATACACAAGAACACACACCAATCACACATGTACACAAAGAGTTAACGTGGTTCGGCCCAAAACCTGGCCTATGTCTACCAACAAGAGAGTTCCACTATGAGCAAATTCTTACAACTCACAATACATGCCCATACCACCTAATTACACTTTGCTTCAGAGAAAAGCCTCATACACTCCTCTCAACAAATGATAATTGAACTAGACAACAAACTCACTCTCTTGCCCCATCCCCACCGTAGCTCTCTTCTTCTCTTCCTCACATTGAAGAAGGAGCTCTGGATTTCTACATATTGGGATAATCTCAACAAGGACTGCATGTCCTTTTATAAAGTCAGTTGCTTCTTCACAAAGTAATCAAGTCTTGACCAAGAAGTAAACAATCATTGGCCAATAAGTAGACAAACTTTGACCAATAAGTAAATAATCCTTGACCAACAAGTAAACAATCTTTGACCAATAAGTAAATAATCCTTGGCCAACAAGTAAACAAACCTTGACCACTAAGTAAACATTTGTTGACAATTTGAGCCATTATCAACACTATGTACAGTGAGAACTATTAACAGACAAGGGTCCATGGCACCTCTTGTTTTTCAATTTTTTTTTTTTTTAATATTTTTTTTTAAGTTGAATATATATGTATTTCTAGCTAGGCTTAAAAACTATGCTTGGTCCCTATCAAATCGTTCATAATTTGTAACCTCTGAATGAGAAATCTTGGTTTCATCCCTGACTATATACATTAATCACAAGGTTCATTGGATTAGGATTTTCAACAATTTTAAAGAAATTGTAGATTATCAAATTATGAAATTTAACTTGTTCTACACATCAAAATACTTGAAAAATGCCACGTAAAAAGATTGCATGTTACCGTTGAAAATTGAGTATATTTATATTAAGTCATTGCTCTATATGTTTGTTGTAAAGAAGTTTTGAGCCAAAAACTAGGGAAAATTACACTTTACCCCCCTGAACTGTTCACCCATTTACACTTTCACCTCCAAAGTTTCAAATGCAATACTTAACCCTCCCAAACTTTCAAATTGTTGCAATTCGACCATTTTTACTTCTTCTTTTTTTTTTTTCCAAAATGTCCCCATCACATATTTTATTTAAAAAAAAAAAAAAAAAAAGAAGAAAAAGAAGAAGAAGAAAAAGAAGAAGAAGAAGAAGAAGAAGAAATATGATGGGTTGGCCGAACCATCCCATAGGGGGTGGCCGACCACCCCATTTGGCATAGGGGTGGTTTAGCCACCCCCAGGCCGACCGTTTGGGGGTGGCCGAACCACCCCAGGGCCCAAGGGGGTGGTTCGGCTGCCCCTTGGGCCAAACCCTCAAAAGACAATTTGAAGGTTTGGCCCTAGGGGGTGGCCAAACCACCCCATTGGGCCTGGGGTGGTTCGGCTACCCCCAGGCAGCCGGCAAGGGGGTGGCCGAACCACCCTTAAGCCAAACGGGGTCGCCAGCCACCCCGGCATATTTCTTCTTTTTTTTTTTTTTGGTTTTTTGTTTTTTTGGCTTTTTGGCTTTTTTCTTTTTTAATATATATATATATATATGTGATGGGGGCATTTTGGAAAAAAAAAAAAAAAGATCAAAATTGTCGAATTGTAACAATTTGAAAGTTTAGGGGGATTAAGTGTCACTTTTAAAACTTTGGAGGTGGAAGTGCAAATGGTGGGGAGTAAAGTATAATTTCCTCCAAAAACTATCTTTTAGTTTTACGAAGAAGAAGAATAAGCCTTTTGGGAGAACAAATTTTTCTACTGGTTGGCTCAATAAGCCGCTTTAATTAATAGGTGCATTTTTCAAGTATTTCAATGCCTAAAAATTGCCTAAATTTCTGTAATTTGAGAATTTATTTTTTTAAAAAAATATTCATAATCCACATTAGAATACCCAAGTAATTTGATGTAGATCGGAGTGCTTGAAAATTCATGAAGAAGACTCGTACAAATGTAAGTGTGAAGGGGCTAGCTTTAGGGAGTTGTACTAATTAGAGGAGTCAAGACAAGATCACAAACTTGTGCAGAAGAGCTGACAAAATAGTCGTAAGGGCCACCGTTCGATAGCTCATCCAAAAGGGGCAATTCATGGGAATTCCCCATAGTAATTCTCAAGGCATTCATTCGAAACCCTGTTCGAAGGCTGTTCAAACGGCCCACCTCAAGAAAGTTCCCACACTAAAACTTGAGGCGTCCGTTAGATAGCCATTCGAAGCTCGTTCATACGCTTATGTTATGATTCAGTTTATGTACTTCAATTTTAGCTTTATGTTGTGATTGTCCGAACAGAATATGCTCCGTCTGAACAGCCAGCGTAGAAGTCTAAACTGACTTAATCTCCTTTTACTACTAAGGTTAGGAGTTTGGGGCTATAAATACATGCTTATAGCCTCCAGAACGTAGATTATTATTATTCAGTTTTTATTAATAAGAAAATTCATGGTTGAGTTTCTTCATTATTTTTCTTCAAATTGTAGATAAATTCTAGCGTTTTGAGAAGATTTCTTAGATCTTTGTAAAACTCAAGATCTAAGCGATATTTATCCATTCTTGTTGTTGTTTGAATTTGCATACCATAACGTCATGCTGCCTCAGTTAGTATTAAAGCCCAAGTTAGTTTCCATGGCTCTCTAAAGAAGGCGAAGGGCCAACTGCTATGCAAACTAAAATGACGTGTATAAGCGCGAGGAGGCAGTACGTAAAGAGCAATCGGCGGCTCGTTGGCAATGCATGGAGGAGCAATTGGAGATCATGAGGGGACATATGGAGACCCTCACTACCCAATTCACCAACATAGAGGGTCCAAATGGTCGTCATCAGCATCAACCCCTACCGCAATTTGGGGAGGAGGAAGATGATTACGATAATGTAAATGAATCCAGCATCCCTTTTGCAGAGCAGAGAATGCAAGGACGTTATCCTCCAATGCAAGCTCATGCTAATCGGTGGGAGGACGGGTTCAAACTAGACATTCCAAAATTTCAAGGGTATTTACAATCTGAAGAATTTCTTGATTGGGTGGCAGTTGTTGGAGAGGTTCTCAATTTCAAAGGGGTGCTTGAGGATTGACAGATCTCTTTGGTCACAACCAAATTAAGTGGAAGATCTGCTGCATGGTGGTAGCAATTGAAACATTCTCGAATGCGGTAGGGCAAAAAGAAGATCAACAGTTGGGAGAAACTATTGAAACACACAAGGGTCATTTTCTTTCCCCAGAACTATACCTGAACAATGTATCAACGGCTGCAAAATTTGGGCCAAGGTTCAAAGTCTGTGGATAAGTACAAGGAGGAGTTTTACAAGTTGTTGACACATGTAGATCAGGCCAAATTTGGTGATCGATCAATTGGTGTCTCGGGATATAGGGGGCTTGTGTCAACTTAAATCTCTTTGATTTTGTTAACGTGTCGGAGGCTCACCAAAGAGCGTTGCAACTAAAGAAAACACTCACTGGAGGACCTTAGGCTTGTTTGGTTGAGGAGGTAGTGGGGGCAACAACCGTTCTAGTTGTCCATTCACTACTCAAATTGCCACTCAACACCTGACCCAAAATAGGGGGCCAACGACGGCGCAACCAAACCAGACTGGGATGATTAGTAGGCCTGAGTGCTTTCAATTTGGCAAGCTAGGCCACAAAATGGTGGATTGTCACAAGGGAGAGAAGTATGGTAATGGTCTACTTATCGACTCTGGAGAAGCCTTCGATAAGCAAAGTGAAGGAGTGGATCAAGAAGCAACTTTAGGCAACTACGGGGAGGTCGACGAATATTTTTTCACCGGAGATGATGGTAAAATCCTTTGGTGGTAAAAAGGGTGTGTTTTTACACCCCAAACGGTAGAGGACAAAGATGGGCAGCGTTATAACCTCTTCTAGTCTACATGCACTATATGGGCAAAGTATACAAGCTAGTCATTGATTTGAGCAGCTGCGAGAATGTAGTGACGGAAGACACGGTTCGAAAGTTAGGCCTAGAGATGGAGCAACATCCTAGTCCCTACCGCTTGGAGTGGCTCAAGAAAGGCACTAAGGTAATAGTATCCAAACATTGCCTTGTGTCGTTCTCTTTTGGAACCAAGTACAAGGACAAAACATGGTGTGATGTGGTTGCCATGGGTACATGACACTTGTTGTTAAGGAGACCAGGTCAAAATGATAGAGGTGCTCATCATGATGGGAGGAATAACACATATAGCTTTATGGTGGATAACGTAAAGCTCACACTCTTACCAAGCTTGGGGGATGGACCAAAACATTCAAAATGGGAGGGCCAATCTTTCTTGGCAAAGCGGGAGTTCATTACGGAGATGCTAGCCTCAAAGATTGTTTTTGTGCAGTTGGACAAGGAGAGCAAAACCATGGGAGTAGTGCCAGATTCGGTTAAAGGGTTGTTGGAGGAGTTTGCCGATGTGTTCCCTGTAGAATTACCCGAAGAGCTACCACCTCTTCAAGATATTCAACATCAAATTGACTTGGTACCTGGATCTAGTCTCCCAAACTAACCGGAGCATGAAGAGTTGAGGTGACAAGTGGAATAGTTGTTGGCCAAGGGTCATATCTGAGAAAGCTTGAGCCCATGTGTGGTCCCAACTTTGCTTACCCTCAAGAAAGATGGCACATGGAGGATATATGTGGATAGCCGAGCCACAAACAAGATTATGGTGATGTATAAATTTTTTATCCCTTGATTGGATGATTTATTGGATCAGCTGAATGGGAGTGATGATATTCACAGAGTGTAACACCTTGAGAATTAATTAACTGGTAATTGATTTCACGGTTCATCTCCCAACCTTATTCCATTCCAAACAAGACTCAAGGACCTCTACTCTTCGAAAACAGAGGATACTAAGTAGCAGAAAGTAATTAAGTTCTATAACATAGATCATTACAACCAGAGCATTTACTAAAAAACATCAAAGTAGCTTGAATCATACTATACTTGACATTGTTTCAAGGGATCTATGTTATATCTTAATATACAAGCATGCATCAAGTCCTAATGTCTATAACATAACTCAAAAGTACTAGTTATCATGAGTACCTATTTAAGCTTACAATGAGTCCTCAAGCATCTCCTAGATCGAATCCTCCAATATAACTGGATGCTTCGCGGTAACCACTATCTATAACAGCATAGTTGTACATATGGAGAAAAAAGAGAAATAATACAAGGGTAAGTCTAATGACTTAGTGAGTAGAAATGCATATGACATACCCGTCATTAAATGGTGAACTCAGTTATTTATAAAGCACATGCAATATTATGAGATAAAAGTTTATCATGGATGTGATATATATATGTTTATAACCATGAGTAACAGTAATAGTTCAATAGTATAGTCTACCCGATATATTACCCATTCTCAGTAGGGTTGACGCTATCCCGAGGGACTTGTAGTACAATGCTAGTGCCCCAGCCATTACACAGCTACCGTACATAACACTAGCGGCACGATTGAGTCCAACCTTGGGTGTCCCACACCGCTAATGATATCCGTCCTATAATGACATCCATTGGGAATGGTTGCGTCTTGGTCACGAAACCATTGGATCCAAAGCCTACACACACACATTTGACTATAAAGTTAACCAGTATAATAAGCCCATGGCCATTATTCCTCACGTTTCGGTGTACCATGTCATACGATGCAATTAATCTTATCAGTCTTTTACATATATAGTTTTACAAGTCTCATTATTATCTTATTAATCGACACACGTTTTCACAAAAGGAAGTTCCCAGCAGTTCCAAAATGTACTTCATTAGAGTTGTAAAATATGCATGTTTAATATATATAAAATAGATATGCAATACAGGAAAAGTAACAACAAAGCATCCATGTGAGTTTGTACTCACCTCGGTTGTAAAGCTCTTCCATATAATTTTCTTAAGGCTTCATAACCTCGAATACTGAGAAAAGACCTTCGTCCTCAAACCCTGAGATTGGAACATAGATGCCAACTGGGTGGAAACTGAATTGGTGGCATTGGAGGTTTTGGTGTGGCAATTTTTGGGTTGGCGGCTGGGTCGCCGGGAGGTTGTTTTTCTTTGAGTTTTAGGTGAGGTTTTGGGAGATGGTTTTGATGATGGGTTGATATGTAGTGGTGAGGCATTAGTGTGGTGGGTATTGAGTGATGGTGTAGCCAATGGTGGTAGGGCTGTGGGTTGTGTTGGCTGTTTTTCTTGTGGATTTTTTGGTGGAGGGCATGGGTACGATATTGTTTGTGGCTTTGAATGAATTTTTCAATGTGGTGATTGAATCATGTGGATCAATGGAGTTGTTGTTGTCGTCGGGGATGTTTGGTGAAGATAAGAGTGTGACTAACCGCTGCTCACGGTGAGTTGCAATTTCATCCCTCCACCCTTTGATAAGGCGGTGAAACTCTGTTAGACATTCTTGAAATTTGACATAGCTAGCTTGGTCCGTTGTCACAGCTAAGCTCTGATACCAAGTTGTTATGAACCTAAGTTCACAACGGGATAAATTAGGTTCTAAGGGAGCTTAGACCTTAGATTCTAAGGGAACCTAGACCTTTTAAACACAAAGTTTGTGATTAATTTTCTACTTTTTTTATTCATAATATAATGGCCTTTAAATAGGCAAACTATTACAATATTTCTAGGGCTGAGTCATCATGACCCTTATATGGAATAAAATAAAGACAATATCATAACCCTAATATGGCTAGGGTTAGCTGACTTATGCTAACATAATGTAAACCTAATACATAAAATTAATACAGCTAGCCTAATATAGAAAGACGTGTAACACTTGCCAAGTATTCCTTTACGACAGACTCCATTCTCTTTCTTGGTTATGTGGTGTCCAAGGACAGATTGGCGGTGGATGAGTCAAAAGTGGGGGTTGTTAGACAATGACCTATTCCCACTATTTTTACATGAAGTACGAAGATTCCATGGATTGGTGTCATTCTATAGGCACTTTATTCATGAGCGATGCATCATGGTGCCAATTACGGAATGTATGAAGGTGGGAAAGTTCTCATGGAGTGATGCATCCACGACCGCCTTTGAGTTGATCAAACTCAAGTTGACCATGACCCTACTTGTTCTTTCACACTTTGACTTGCCTTTTGAGTTGCATTATGAGGCATTCAAGGTGGGCATTGGAGCGGTACTAAGTCAAGGAGGAAAGCTAGTGGCATAATTTAGCTAGAAGTTGAGTGGGCCGAGGCTTAATTATAGGACCTATGATGTGGAGTTTTATGCATTGGTGCAGTATTTAAAGCATTGGAGCACATACCTAGCCTACAATTATTTTATCTTGTACTTAGATCATGAAGCATTGAAGCACCAGAATAGTCAAGATAAGCTCTCACCTCAACTTAATTAATAGGCGCATTTTTAAAGTATTTCAATGCCTAAAAATCGCCTAAATTTCTATAATTTGGGAATTTAATTTAATTTAATTTTTTTCTTAAAAAAAAAAAGAAATCCTAATCCACATTAGAATACCCAAGTAATCATTCACAGATCTGTCCTCAAGAGGTAGCTCAATCGACTAGGACCACGCTTAATGAAGTGGTGGTCATTAGTTCGAATCCCCCCTCCCCCCTCTTGTGCGGACATATCAAAAAAAAAAAAAAAAAAAAAGTAATCATTCACAGATCTAAGGAGCTAGAAAGGCAATGGCGTCCAAAAAGTCTAAGCCCAAGCCACAGCCCACTCAAATTTTGTATGCACACACATACACACATATATATACCTCTATTTGTTTTTGACATGTCCACGCAAGGGTAGGGAGTCGGGAGATCTATACCTCTATTTGTGCGACAACTACATAATATCTGATTTTTTGAAATCTTTTATTCTTTTTTTTTTTTTTTTTTTTTTTTTCAAGTTTAGGAAAATAAACATTGAAGTGGAAGAAAGATTCTATTTAATTTTCATTATGTGCTCAAGGGGTGTACATGTCTTCATTTTTATTATGTGATATTAAATATAGTTTTCACTTGATATAATGCGTAGGGACATATTTTTCAAAAAAAAAAAAAAAAACAAAAAAAAAAAAACAAAAAAGCGTAGGGACAGATAATAATAAGGCAGCTAGATAGGGCTTATACTAATCGGTGTTTTTTTTTTTTTTTTTTTTGAGTTACATAATTAATTAGATCTGTATTGTCAAATTTTATTTTAAAAATGATTAATTAGTATATATGACACTGCTGTAAACAACGTACATAATTACTACAATTTAGCCAAATTTTTGTGAATTTTCTAAATGTACATTTCTATATCAATTATTTTCCTAAATTTTCCGGATCATTTTTTCAATTCCTTTGTCATTTTCATTAATTATGACAATTACATGAACAGGAAATCAGCTGTTGCTTTATTTGAATTTTAGCGAGAGATCTAAATTACATGGAAACATTCCAAGAAAATTAGCAACAATCTAGAAAAGTCAAAAGACATTTTCCTTGTTACAACGTTTTCCAAATTAGCGGATCGATGATGGGAACCTCGACCTTCTTCGTTGCATGGACAGATTCAATTTTTATGCGCTTAACTGGTTCAAGTACGTGGAACATAACAAAGAATGACATGCTCAAAAAGGTTCCATTGACCAAATTTTTTTTTTTTAAAAAAAAAAATTAAAAAATAAATAAAGCAGTGCCCATGCATGCTAGCTTCTCGAAGAATTACAGACCAATGAGATTGACTATTTCTTTTTTGGACACAAGTACTTCAAACCCATTTTTATAATACCCAGAATTTGCAGGAAATGACCTCATTTGATAACGTTTTTTAGAAAATAGTTTTATTCTTTTAGTCAAATCAAATAACTTCAAATTCAAAACTTTCAATATTATTTTCACTTTAGCTAATATGAAAACATTTTTTCAATAAAGCAAAAAATACCATTTAAAAAGCGTTATCAAACGAAAGGAAGATCTTAATTTTTTCCTTGCACGCCTAATTCCGATTATATGTACACACAAGAAAGCTATTATCAAGAAGATGGATAAGATGAAAGCAAATGAGCAGGAATACATGAAGAATTCTTCCAAACCCTAGAGTGCAATTTCAGGATCCACCTAGCCCTCTCCTTGGTTTTCAAACTACTTTCAACTTGAAGCACCAAACACAACTTGGACACAACACCCACTTGCAACATTTCCTGAAGAACCCTAGAAGTCGCCGAGAACCTGCAAACTGAAGACAAAATTCTCACTGCCCTATCGGTCGCCATATGAGAAACCCTAAGTATTTTCTTGGATAAAACCGCCAAGCCCGCCGGGTGCTTCCACAATTCCGCTCGCCCTTCGGCGCATCCACAAAGCTGATCCAGAACAACAAGCAAAAGCTCACACACTCTTTTCTCCGACGTATCAATAAGCAGCTCTATCAACACTGGAACCGCGCCGCCTTCGACGGCTTTGACTCGGTTTCTTCCCCACGGACAAAGCTCCACAAGAAGCTTCAATGCCGCCTTAGATGCCTGGTGTGAGATCTGGTCTTGTAAAACACAAACAATCTCCCTGAAGAATTCTCGCTTGATGGTGATCATTTGGTTAGGATCAGCAACTTCGAACATAGACTTCAATAACATGGTTGTGGAAGCTCTAGATTGGTAGTTTCCATCCCTCAAAACCTGCATCAAGGCCTCCACAAATTCACCACCATCGTGATTGTTTATGAGATTTCCGAGATGGGTTTCCGAGATTTTAAGAGTAGAAAGGATTTCAACGGCTATTTCAATATTATTGCCATCTTCATCCATGATTGAGGCAGCCAAGAACTCAACAACTCCTCCAACTGCCTCCAAACATCTCTTGTTGCTTTCGTTTTCAAAAGCAATAGATCTGAGCCTTCTGAGGCAATTGAGCTGCATGTTTGGGAACTCCTTTGCCTTATTGAGGAGTTTGACGATCTGGGATTTGTCGACGGGCGGCTTCGGCGTCGGAATCCGTTCAATGCCATGGGAGGCGTTGAGGGTGCACCATGCTTGGATCAACCGGCGTAGTGTATGATTTGGTGTAACTTCTTTGCTGCTTAAAACTTGCTTCGTTGCAGGGCAAGTGGTGGTGTTGTTGTTCTTGCATGAGAATAACCATCTCTCAATGTTTTCCCGGTCGTAGGTTATCCCGGTTGAGATGGTGACCGGATCTCTCATGAGCTCCATAGAAATCGGGCAAAGAAAATGATAAGGAATATCAATTTCATCCATTTTTAGAAAGAAGGCAAAAAGAAATCAAAGAAGGCAAGCAAAAAAGCTGGAAATTGGCTAGACTTGTAAGAATATGTGAAGATTATATCAGAGAAGGTGCGGCTTTTATACCATAAGAGAGTTGATGCAAGCTAGTTGTTGAAATTATAAAGTCAAAACACGGAAATTGAGAGAGAGAGAGAGAGAGAGATTTTGATTTTCCAGGACGGAAGAAAAGCTCAACAAATAAATAAATGACTGCTGACTAGTTGGCGCGATAATAAATGAATGAATAAGGAGTCTTGGGGGTAGAGTCGGTGTTGCCAAGGGAGCCTGACAGACACCGTGTTTAAGAAATATTTATTTATTTATTTTTTAAATATTATTTTTAAGTTTTTTTTTTTCTACGTTTAAAACATAGGTTTAGATTTATTTTTTTAAAGCAGAAAAGTCAAAATAATGCTTTCTAAAGTTTTTTTTAATAAAATCGAATCAATTTTACTTAATATATATATATATATATTTTCAAATGATGAAAACCATTTGAGTTAACTTCACAAAGACGTCCTCAACATACGCTCGTTTTGAGATGACTATTTTTTGTTTAAACAATTTTCAATTTCATCCATCAAACTTCTAATTTAATGCATTAATCTATTCAGCGTTAAATCCTAACAAATACTAAGAAAAATATCAAAATACCCTTAATTTTTTTTTTTATAATATTTATTAAATGTAAAATTAAGGATAAATTTGAAATTTTATAAAAGTTCTAAACGTATAATGGCCATTTCATCAATTTTAATATTTGTTTAACGCCAAACCCTAATAGAAGAGGTAGATTACAACAAATTAAAAATTTGAGTAGTAAAATTAAGAGTTTTAAAACTTAATTTATGAGGTCTTCTTAAAACATGTGAAAATTGAAGTTAAGGTATATAGTCTTTGTGAAGTTTTCTCAAACCATTTTATTTACTCACTCCTAAATAATAAATTTCCACCAATGTGACCCAAAATATTATTTGAACTCAAAGAAATTCAAACCGACATGATTGTCACGAAGATACTACCAAATACAAACTTTATATATATATATATATATATATACTGCAAATTAACATTTTTTAATTAACCAATAATTAACACAACAGGCTCTAATTAGGGAATTGGGCATGCATGGGGCTTTTGACTTTCTTTTTTCCAAGACATGAATATATATATATATATATATTTCATATTAATTTTATCTCTCTGGATCTTGACGCAAGCTAGCTGCAATATTGCAGGTACCGACAGCTTGTCATGGGGGCAAATGGGGGTCTCACGCATTTCACGGCTGCTGCTATATATATATACTCGTAATTCATTAAGGAAAAGGCTCTGGGTCAACTGAAAACGATCTTGTAACATGCATGGGAGTTTGTGATTGCCTCAAAACTAGACGTTTTTATTGTTTGACCAACTTGATTACCGTTAACTACTGTTATTGTTGTAACATGTATGGGAGTAGTTAATTGATTGCTTGCGTGACAACTTCAAAAATAATAATATTCATGTAATTAATATGATTTTTGTGGCTGTGGAAGCACCCAGCAAAACATTATTATTTTATTATTTTATTATTTTATTTTTTTATTTTTTTATTTTTTTCACAAGATCTAGTCCACGAAACCCAAGGGTTTTCTTTTTAATTTAAAAAAGTTAATTGTTTTTATGAATCAAATCGAACAAGAATCACAGAAATTATCAATCTTTTTCTTGTAATTATAACAATAATAATTAATCAAATGTAGGTGGAGAGTTTAAAACTCCATGTAATGCATTAATTTGTCCTTCAAGTCATTCTGAGGATCGGGTGTGGTCCATTAATTACTAGTTGCATAGCATATAGGATGAGAGAGAACTAACGTGCAGTAGGATTAGTCAAGCCGAAACCCAAGACCTTGATATATATATATATATATATATAACTCCTATATATATATATAACTCCAAGGAGTTGGCTAAAGCATAATTAAGGACTTTGTTTTTGGTGGCACTAGCTCCCATCTAGTAGTGGCAGAGCCACTTAAGGCTTTGAGGTTGCCACGACAACCCCAAAAATATATATATCTGTTTTCCTACCCAAGTTTCATATGACAAAAAAAAAAAGAAAAAAAAAAAAATCTCTTCTAATTACACAAGTTACTACACGACATCCTCAAAAAATTTTTAGCAACACTTTCAACATGAATTATTTGGTTCTGCCACCGCCATCAGGTCTAGTGTTCTAATTTATTTGAATGCAAATAATTTTTTAGGGTCATACACAGCCATTTGTGTGGAGGAAGCGCTTTATATTGGTCGATATATGAAATCATTGGCCTGAAAGGAGAAAAACTAGAATTTTTAAATATATGTAGCTAACTATGTATAAATATATTAAGAAAAAATTGGTAGCTATATATACATATTAAAAAAAAAAAAAAAAAGGTCAACTGTAGCTGAACCTATTGAAGAATTAATGCACCTTCACTCTATTTTTTTCTTTAATTTCTTGCCTACTTTTGTTTCAATGGTTTCACATGAAAGAAAGAGAAAGTCGGAGGAGCATCGATCGCGTGCGGTACGCGTTAGCAGCATGGGAGATTACCGAGTCTACGAGCTCATGTCAACAGTGACAGTCAAAGCAGCGTTATTAATTAATTTGTTATCTTAAGATATGAGCAATTACCACACTGTAAATTAAATTGATTATGAAGATACACTTTTCATTATAATTTTTTTTTTTATAAATTGGCGTGATAATTTAATAATTAGATATATAATTAAGAGTGTATACATATAATGCGGTTGGAATTGTCAACCAATTCTATATTTGGTTGACAAATTAGACCATTGACCACATCTCGCTTAATAAATGTTTAGCTAATTGAAACTGTAAAATAATATTTTTTTTTATTTTAGTCACTTTTTTAAAGTATGTATATTCGGCCCAACATTTTTAGCTATACACTTTCACGTTTTCATTTAATATATATATAGTTTTGCTATTTTCAAGGAAGATAAAGATCAAAATTTTATTTCTTTTCTTTTATCTTTTTTTTTACAATGTTCTGCACGGAAGTAACTCGGCAAATCTTTAGTCATTTTCTTGAGTCATATATAAAATCTTTCTAAAAATTTTTTGCTATAAGAATAGCTAAATAATAGACTATTTTGTTGGGTCAGATGTAAGTGCGTGCCTTTAACGGCTAACTAATTAAATCAATAAAGTCAAATTAAACAATTTTAGACGGACATGTCAGTTTCTAATAAAATTTCTAATAAATGTTATAATACACCTTAAAACACTCATAGATTATTTATATAATTTTTTTTTTCTTTTTGTCAATTAATAAGATATTCCTCTAAACCGAGTTAGCCACGTGTGTGGCACTCTAAACTCATTTTTTATGAAACTTTTAAACGAAATAATTAAGTCACCTCCCAAATGCTAAATAGACAACTCAGGACACATCAAAAAGCATTAGTTTTTGTTCATGATCCATAATATTCTTGTCCCGACGTGCAACGTGGACGTACCAGATTTTTAAGAAACAAGAGCCATTGATTAAATATCCTTCAATATCTTAGGTTAAAATAAATTTATAACCGTTGAGCTCCAAAAATTCAAATCGTTCAAACACATTCAAACAAAGCAACTAGAAATTAATTAAAAAGAAAGGGATCCGGCTTATATGCTGTAGTAAAATTAAGGTCAATTTATTATTGTTGAGGTTAAAATATATTAATAATTCAAAAAATCAAAAAATTTCAAAACCTGATAGCATGGCTCTAGCTATATTATTTTGTGTTTCATCATGCAAGGGAGATAGGCAAAAAGCTCTTGAACTTGTAGCTTACCGTTAGGGACAGAATCAAGAATTTTTTTATAAAATGAGGCTTAGACATGAATAAAAAATATGTTAAAATTAAATATTAAATAAAATCAATAATAAGCCCCTCTTTGAGAAGAGGTTTTGCATTCTAAATATTATGCCAAACATACGAAGGCTTCCTTCCTTAATTAGAATCTAAAACGATCCATTCGGAGAATATTTTTCTCGAAAAAATGTTGCCACCAATGTGTCGGGTCTTTGTAACAGTTTCCACCCTTGTTTCACAAAGAGGGCAAGATTAAACATTTTGAGATCTCGGTACCCCAACCCCCCTCTCTCCTTGGCCCTCCAAATTTTACTCCAACTCATCCAAGCAATCCAAGCATCATTCTCCTTATGCCCTCACCAGAAGTTGGACATCATGGCCCTAATATCTTTTCATAGAGTTTTGGGCAACTGAAACACAGTTATCGTATAAGTTGGAATCGCCTGTACCACCATCTTCAAAAGAATTTCCTTCCTTGCTTGTGAGAGGAATTTCTCTTTCCATCTACTCATATGATCCCAAATTCTACCTTTTAACGACAAGAGAGAACTCACTTTTGCTCTCCCAATAAGTGCAGGTAGGCCTAAGTATTTTTCATACCTAGTAGTAGAGTTAACTCCAACTACCGACAGAATCTAACTTCTCTCTCTGTATTTTTGCGAAAAAGATGGACGTCTTCTCCCGATTAAGCTTTTGTCCAGAAGCTCTCTCATATACCTCCAAAACCTCCTAAATTCTAGCCCACACCAGGATGCTAACTCTGCAAAACAAAAAACTGTCATCCGCAAAGAACAAATGATTAATTTTTTTACCTCCCCTTGTAAGGGGCAGCCCGGTTACTCTCCCTTCTTGCTCCGCCCTTCGCATTAAAGTGCTTAGCCCTTTTACACACAAAATGAACAAAATAAGGAGACAAAGGATCTCCTTGTCGGATTCCCCTAGAGGGCACAATTCTTCCATTCGGTAGGCCATTAATCAAAATAGAATAGGAGACAGTGCAAACACACGTCATCACTTTATCCACCTAACTTCTCGGAAAACTACTTTTAACCATAATCACCTCCAGAAAATCCCACTCAACTCGGTCATATGCCTTGCTCATATCTAGTTTGAGTGCCATATACCCCTTTTTCCCTTTCATTCGAACGTCCATGGTCTGAAGAGCTTCAAAAGCCACCAAAATATTGTCTGTAATGAGGCGTCCTGGAATGAAAGCACTTTGGTTGACTAAGATAATGTATGGGAGGACCTTCTTCAGCCTGTTAGCCAAAACCTTAGCAATTATGTACTCAGTAATTCTAAATGGATTCTTAACTTTTGGGATTAGGGTAATATATGTGTCATTAATAGAGGCATAAAAAATTCCATTGTTCAAAAAATCTAGAACTGTCATGCTGCATACCTCATTTCGCACTATTTCCCATGAATTTTGATAAAAACATCCATACATACCATCAGGTCCTAGAGACTTCAACAGGTGCATCTAATTCAAAGCCACATCCATTTCAATCATGGAAATCTCCTTTAGAAATTGGCAATTCATCTCTAACGTTACCCAAACCTCCAGTCCCAAAAGGCACTCCTCCACATCATTCACACCCCCAGCCATAAACAATGTTTGGTAGAAATCAATAAAAGAGTTACTGATATCCTCCGGTTTTGTCCATTCTCTGCTGTCATTATCTTGAATTTTTTGAATATGATTGATCCTCCTCTGATGACTAGCCCAAGCGTGAAAGAAGGGGGTATTTCTTTCACCATTACGATACCAGTTTTGCTTTGCTCATTGCTTCCATCTTGGGTCTTCTTGCTCTAACAGAAATTCAATCTCCTATTGTAGCTTTTTTATTTCTTGTCCATCCATCGCTATTTCATTCCACTGTAAGATTTCTTGTTGATGGGTTATCTCCTTCATGGCTTTCTCAAAGCTTCCATGTTTCTGCCAATTCTATCTTCTCAAGTCAAATTTACAAGTCTCAAGTTTTTGTTGCACCACCTGTATGCTAGATCCTCCAGTTGTGTCATCATGCCATGCCTTTATGCCATGCCTTTTTAATAATTTCATTTGCTCCCTCATCTAAAAGCCACTTTGCCTCAAACTTTGCACCACGTTTAACATGCATATACTCCCCCTCCTTATTCGAATAAGTGATGAACATGGGCTTGTGATCTAACATGCAGGCAGCCATAATCTTCACTTCCACCTTCTTGAACAAATTATACCAACTGCTATTAGCTTTACTCGGTCCAACCGTTCTCTGATAAAACTACCATCTTGCCTATAGTTAGTCAATGTAAATTTAGAGCCCGTGAATCCTAAATCACTCAGATGACAGTTGATGAGTGCCAAATATTGCATATTTGAACCCCTTAACTTATATTTGTTAACCCCTTAGTTTTGTTATTTTCTGATGTTTTTGGTTAGTTTTGGTGTTTTGCAGGTTGCCAAGGTGCATCTGAGGCTAATTCCATTAATTCTGGGGCTTAAGATAGTTTGGGAAGCATTGGCAGCAAATTTGCGTCGAGCGATGATTCGCACCCGACGAGTCCCACAAAAAAGGTCATATCTAGAGTTTTAGAACTCTGACTGGAGCGTTCTTAGTGTCATTGGAAAGCTATCTCAAATATATACAAAGTCATATTTCACAAGAGTTGGCTAATTCTGAAGGTAGTGTGCTCGAGCATACATATAGTACGATCAAGTGCACTCATGCCCATCGAAAGTGGAAAGTGCATGCCCGAGTGCGATCCAGGGCACTCGGCTGACTTAGCAGTGTTGAAACCCTAAAATTAGATTATAAATATCATATTTTGACATTGTAAAAGTACAGAGATGTAATGCCCCGAGAATTAATTAACTGGTAATTAATTCCACGGTTCGTCTCCCAACTTTATTCCACTCCGAACAAGACCTCCGGGACCTCTACTCCTCAACATAGAGAATACTAAGCAACGAAAGTAATAAAGTTCTATAAACATTGAATCATACAACCAGAGCGTCTAACCAAAGATCATCAAAACAAAGAAAATCATACTATGTACAAGGGATCCATGCTAAACCTTAACATGCAAGCATGCAACAAACCCTAAGTTTACAACATAACTCAAAAGTACTAATTACCATGAGTACCCACTTAAGCTTGCAATAAGTCTTCAAGCATCTTCTGGATCGAATCCTCCACAAGAATCGGATGCTTCACGGTATCCACTATCTAGAACGGCATAATCATACATATGGAGAAAAAAGGGAAATAATACAAGGGTAAGTCTGACGACTTAGTGAGTAGAAATCCACATGATGTACCTGATGAGTGCCTAAAAGTGCTTATTTGAACCCCTTAATTTACATTAGTTGGGCTCTTAGTGTTGTTAATATCTAATGTTTTATCTTGTTTTAGTGTTTTAGTGTGTTGTAGGTCTTTGGTGCAAAAGGTGGCTCAAAGGGGAGAAATGAAGCAAAGAAGGAGTCAAGCCCCTGGAAGTGCGTTCGATCGCACTTGGTGCGTTCAAACGCAACTGCGGTCGAACGCAGGGACCACGTTCGAACGCAGATCCAGTCAGCCCACGTTTCCCGCGTTGTCCTAGCCGGCCCTATCGTATATCGCTTCAACCTTGCGCCGTGGGCAGTTATGTGCGTTCAACCGCACATAGTGCGTTCGAACACAAATGCGGTCTAACGCAGCACCTTCTCTCGAACGCAAACGGCACGGCGGCACACCTGCGACCGAACGCACAGCATCATGATCGAACGCATGCAGCATTGCGTTCGAACGCACCCCTGACCTGGCAGCACGATTTTATTTTGTCTATAAATAGGACTCGTTGTATATTTTGTTTTCCACGCTTGGGAGACGCTTGGGATGCGTTTGAGGTGCCCTCAGTGGCCCAAAACCTCCCCGTTCTTCATTGTAAACACGCATAAACATCAATTTAATTTAATTCTTTTATTTATTTTGCTTTAGTCTCTTATTCCCTTCACCATGTTTTTATCTAATTATTTTTATGCTTAGTTTAATACTCAGTTCGTCATTTACTGTTTTGCTTGTTCGTTTCAATTCAATTTTGTGACAAAGTTGCGTTGATTGTTGTTTGCAAATCATTAAACGTCTACTTTCGCTGCAACCGGAGATACATCGGATGATTCGTCTTCGGACCAATATCCGTTGTGACCTCTAAACAGTGTTTGCGATGGTTAGTTCGACAAGATTTTGTAGCAACAGTAGGACATGCATTAGTGCTTAATTGATAGACGGACGTATGCACTAAGTAATAGCAAATAGAATACGCCTAGTAGCGTAATCGTTGTTGAAGTATGAACTAGGCATGTTTATATGTTGATTAAATTGTGATGAGGTAGATTAGGGACCTTACCATTTTTATTTCTTTATTTTTATTGCTTTTTAATTAAGTTTTATTTTCTGCACGCCTTTATTTGTTTATTTTATTGCATTTTAATTTAGTTTATTTTTATGCACGCCTTGTGTTTGATATTGGGACTAGGTTAAGATATTATTAGTTTAGGCGATTTAAAATTAGTTTTTAACAAAACACGATTCTCTGTGGGTTCGACACTCGCACTTGCACATCTACTGTATTACAAACGACTCGTGCAATTGGCGAGTACAATTAAATTTGTACGATCAAATTTTGGCGCCGTTGCCGGGGAATCGTTGTTTTGTTTAAATTAATTTTTTTTGCTTAGATTAATTTTATTTTTCTACTAGTTATTTTTATTGTGCATTTATTTTATTTATTTCGTGCTTTTGTATAGAAAAAAAAAATCCAAAAAAATTAGATTAGTGTTTGTTTTTGCATTTTTTTTTAGTTTAAGTTTAGTTATGGAAAATCAGGCGCCGACAGTGCGGTCAAACGCAGTTTGTACGTTCGAACGCACTTGAGCCTATTCCTTCGGCCACGTACCTGCGCTCGCTTAGTACGCTGCTACGTACGAGCGCGCGCGCCTCTGACAGACCGCAGTGCGCCGTTGCGAACGAACGCACCTCAATTGCGTTCGAACGCACGTGCACATACTGCAACATTTTTCGCGTATCTGCGTGTTTGCGATCGATCCTGGTGCCCTGCGTTCGAACGCACTTCAGCTGGCTGCACCAACAGACCTGAGGCAGTGTATGTGCCCAATTTTCATTTTTTTTTAGTTATTTAATTTAATTATTGTTTTGTCTATTATTATTTATTATTTCTGCCTGTTTTAATTTATTTGCTTGTTGTTTTTAGTTTTTGTTAGTTTATTTTATTTTTAATTGTTTAATTAGTTTATTAGTTTAATTAGTTTTTTAGTTAATTATTTAGTTTATTTTAGTTTATTTTATTTTTAATGGTTATTGTTTCTTGAGGGATATTTTGAACTGTTTGGGTGAAGCATGAGCCTTCCGTTTATTAATTTTGATGTTTCCCCTAGTAGTAGGACATCAAAGCCTACCAATTTGAACCCACATGAACTGTGTTTAGGCTGCTCTAATCCATTCCATAATTTCGGTGATTGTCCACATTGGGGACAATTTACCAATTCTCATATGGGCAGCTAAACACCAATTTTTTCGACCAGGGGTTTGAATCACATTCTAATTCTTACACCCCTAACCGGAATGACCATTCTGATGTCTCGTGGTATGCTCATGCCTCGGGAAACTATGCTCTCCAGTCTGATGAACTGCACCATCCTGAATATCCGCAGTTCAATACCCACTCTTCCATGCCTTTATCATATAATCCTCCTCCTCAAGGGTCATTGGTGCAACATTTTCCAACTGCTCATATTGATGACTTAGAGGAGAGTGCGAACCAACTCATGGCAGCTAGGCGTGCCCATGCCCAGCTTCCTCACACTCACGCACCTCATCAGTCATGTGAATATTGTTATTATCCTTCTCACGGATTTGACGATTGCCCATTTTATATTCATTACGTGAGTCAAATGAACATGGCTGCACATGAGGATGCACAAATCACCACCACATTTATTAGTGAGGAAAAAGCTGTCAGCGAGGTGGAAGAAAATGATGAGCAATTTGAGCCCCCGCCAATTCCAATTCTTTCCAACGACAAGGAAGTGAGTACTGAAGCTCACTCCTTTGTCACAATCCCTCTCGAGACATATCTTGAACCTCAAGTTTCATCTTTGCAATGTCTCGAAGAGCCTTCTTATGTAGAAATCTTTGAGGATTCACACTCACAAGATCACAAATCTAGGAACCGTGTTCCTAAGTGGATTCCTCGAAACAAGGACAACTACATAAGATGGCGGAACATCCTTCCAGAGGGATATCCAATTCTTAAGAAGAAATGATAGAAGGGATTGGTTGGACACCCATATGAGCGGGGAAGGTGCGGTATGTTTTCGTTTTTATTTTTCGCACTTTAATTTTTGTCATTTTCTTTTTGTTATTTTATTTTATTTTGTTTCTAACAGCAATTAACCTTTGTGATGTTTGATCTTTGAGAAAAAGATTGCTATTAGTTTTTGACAGGTGTTTTGATGTTTAAGTTCGGGGGACGCTTTGGACTTTGCACATCTCGATTCCTCATCCCACTATATTGTATTTCTTGCCACATTGGGGACAATGTGTCATTTAAGTTTGGGGGTGTGGACAAACATTCTGTTTGTCCTTTTGTTTGTTTATTTACTTGTTTTGCTTTGTTTTTGTCTGTATATAAAATTTTTTCTTTTTGATGCTATGTTGTTGATTGGGCACAATTTACATCGTAACTGTGGATTGCATGTCATTGGTGTGTTTAACTTGTTAGAACATTGCATATCATTAGAAATCCCAGTTTTTGATTCATATGTTGGATTAGAGAGACTTCACATGTTTGATTCATTTTTTTTTTCACATGCACGCTAGCATTAGGGTCTGTGGGGTATGAGATGTGACTTTGAAATGTGTGTCTTGAGATTTTTTTTGGATTGCTATGTGATGATTAAAACCTTGGCTAATAAAAAAAAAATCAGAAAATTAGAATAACTCGAGTTTTTCATTGAGTAACCGGACCTCTTGCCTGGCCAAGCAATGAGTGTTCGCGTCAAAAGATGAGAAACTCCAAAAAATTGTATGGCTAGTTTAGGCTCCGTAGCTCTTTTGACTTGAGTAATTAAGCCCTATGGATGTCTCTACATCTAGTGCCCTAAAACTGTCTGGCTTGGGACTCACTAGCCCAGCCCTCGTTACATAGGTCATTTAGAAGCTTAAGGGAGTCAAGCATTGCACAGCCTACACAAAAAAAATTGCATCTTTCAATTCAAGCCTTGGTTAATTTATCACATTGTTTTCCTTTGAATTTTGGGATACACGTCTTTGGAGAGTGATTGAAACCCCATGATCTTGTAGTTAGTTCACTTTGCACTTCATGGAGCATGTGTTGTCTCAATTTTCCAACCTTGAGTGAAATGATGTTTGGGTGCCTGGATGATGTGGTTTGTATGTTCTACATGTTAAATTTGCTAATGATGTATGAACCATGTGTTTGTGTGAAAGGCTTTGTCCATTAATAACATAGTGCCAAATAATTGTTTGTGGGTGTCATTCCTGAAAAACCCTCACGAGACTTCACTCGTCCACTAAGGATGCCTATTGGTTTAAAAGGCTTGTTGCATACGCTAAATGCAATCGTTTCTCCCACGAAAGCGGATTTATGTTTCTTGTTTTTATTTGTGTTTTCATTTTTGTTTTGCTAAGGGACTAGCAAAATGTAAGTTTGGGGGTATTTGATGAGTGCCTAAAAGTGCTTATTTGAACCCCTTAATTTACATTCGTTAGGCTCTTAGTGTTGTTAATATCTAATGTTTTATCTTGTTTTAGTGTTTTAGTGTGTTGTAGGTCTTTGGTGCAAAAGGTGGCTCAAAGGGAGAAATGAAGCAAAGAAGGAGTCAAGCCCCTGGAAGTGCGTTCGATCGCACTTGGTGCGTTCGAACGCAACTGCGATCGAACGCATGGACCACGTTCGAATGCATATCCAGTCAGCCCGCGTTTCCCGCGTTGCCCTAGCTGGCCCTATCGTACATCGCTTCAACCTTGCGTCGTGGGAAATTATGTGCGTTCGACCGCACATAGTTCGTTCGAACGCAAATGCGGTCGAACGCAGCAGCTTCTCTCGAACGCACGCGGCACACCTGCGACCGAACATACAGCATCATGATCGAACGCATGCAGCATTGCGTTCGAACACAACCCCTGTGTTCGAACGCAGCCCTGACCTGGCAGAACGATTTTATTTTGTCTATAAATAGGACTCGTTGTATATTTTGTTTTCCACGCTTGGGAGACGCTTGGGATGCGTTTGAGGCGCCCTCAGTGGCCCAAAACCTCCTCGTTCTTCATTGTAAACACTCATAAACGTCAATTTAATTTAATGCTTTTATTTATTTTGCTTTAGTCTCTTATTCCCTTCACCATGCTTTTATCTAATTATTTTTATGCTTAGTTTAATACTCCGTTTGTCATTTACTGTTTTGCTTGTTCGTTTCAATTCAATTTCGTGACAAAGTTGCGTTGATTGTTGTTTACAAATCGTTAAACGTTGACTTTCGCTGCAACCGGAGATACATCAGATGATTCATCTTCGGACCAATATCTGTTGTGACCTCTAAACAGTTTTGCGTTGGTTGGTTCGACAAGATTTTGTAGCAACAATAGGACATGCATTAGTGCTTAATCGATAGACGGAAGTATGCACTAAGTAATAGCAAATAGAATACGCCTAGTAGCGTAATCGTTGTTGAAGTATGAACTAGGCATGTTTATATGTTGATTAAATTGTGGTGAGGTAGATTAGGGACCTTACCATTTTTATTTCTTTATTTTTATTTCTTTTTAATTAAGTTTTATTTTCTGCACGCCTTTATTTGTTTATTTTATTGCATTTTAATTTAGTTTATTTTTATGTACGCCTTGTGTTTAATATTGGGACTAGGTTAAGATATTATTAGTTTAGGCGATTTAAAATTAGTTTTTAACTAAACATGATTCTTTGTGGGTTCGACACTCGCACTTGCACATCCACTGTATTACAAACGACTCGTGCAATTGGCGAGTATAATTAAATTTGTACGATCAGTATCCGTCATTAATTTGTGGATTCTTTTATTTATAAAATACATGCAACATTATGAGATGACAGTTATCATTCAGGTGATATATATATAATTTTTGCTTATAATCATGACTAACAGTAATAGTTCAACAATATTTTCTACCTGAGATATTACCCATTCTCAACAGGGTTGACACTGTCTCGATAGACCTGTAGTACAATGTCGGTGCCCCAGCTATTGCACAGCATACCGTACGTAACACTAGCGGCACGACCGAGTCCGACCTCGGGTGGCCCACACCGCTAATGAAGCCCGTCTTATAGTGACCATCCATTGGGAATGGCTGCATCATTGGTCACGAAACCATTAGATCCAAAGCCCCCACACACACATACACACATTGACCATAAAGCTAACTTGTATAGTAAGCCTATGGCCATTATACCGCACATACCGATGTACCATGTCATACGATGCAATTAATCTCATCAATCTTTTACATGCACAGTTTTACAAGTCTCATTGTTATCTTATCATCACACATTTTCACAAAAAAGAGTTTGCAGTGGTTCCAAAATGTATTTCATGAGAGTTGCAAAATATGCATGTTTGACATATATGAAATACGTGCAATGCAGGAAAAGTAACAACAAAGCATCCATGTGAGTTTGTACTCACCCGGGCCATAAAGCTCCTCCATGTCTTTTAGGGAGAACCTCATTTTCTCTCTACTATCCGCCTATTCTCCGACTCCTAAGGCCAACAAAGGCTTCCTAGGGCCTCCTAATACAAATCGAAACCTCCATGCAAAGCAACAACGCTAAGCTAACGTAACGTTAGCCTAAGCAAGAATAAAGCATAACTAAGTTAACAACTACAACTAACTACAAATCGAGCAGCATAACAACGTATTAAAAAGCTAAGGAAACCGTGCGTTACTTCTTTGAAACAAAACCTCAAGAATTCCTTCTCCAGCAGAACCGAAACACTCACGAAACCACACAAAACACTCACAAATAGCCAACAAGCAGCCTAGGGGCGAAGAGGGGGGTAGAGGGGCGGATTTGGTGTGAAATGGGCGAGGGGGTGAAGGGGTATTTATAGGGCTAGAAAGAAAGTGGCCTACGTTCGGTACTATTACACAGCAGTCCAAATGCTGTTTCGTACGTCTAGGTATTATCCAGAGGGTATTCCAAAAAGTAGCGTACATCCGTGTACTATTCACAGAGTACGGCGTACTATCTGTCAGGGTATGTCAGGTGGTCCCCTGGCGTACGTCCGCCAAAAAGTAGCCTACGTCCGCACTAAAAGACAAGAGCGTACGTTCGCCTAACCTAGCGTATGTCCGCCATAAAAGACAAGGGCGTATGTCTGCCAAAAAGTAGAATACGTCCGGTCCAGAAGTTCAATTCCCCAAAATGCCCTTCTGGCAGATCCTAGTGACCCAAAGTCTAAATTAACCCTTTAACTAAGCCACTTATACCTAGTTAATTATTTGGGTCACTACATTCTCCCCTCCTTATAAAAATTTTGTCCTTGAAATTTTGTAGCCTCAAAACACAAGAAGAAACATCACTTTAACGTCTGTAGTTTTACAAGGTTCATGCTCTGCCTCGTCCTTAGAAAAAATCTTATCTCGTTCATCCTTATAGCATTGACCTTCTTCGTCCAATATAAAGCAATCCACGCATGGCATCCTTACAAGTTATAGAAAATCCATTTGCAAGTCTCCAAGGGTGTTGTAGTCGACATTACCCACACTATATCAATCATCGCTAAACCCAACGATCCCTAAATATACCAAAACAAGTCAAGCCCGTGGGTATCTTTGACATGATTCCATACTTCCTAGCTGGAAGCAACGTTTCCTTAATCAACTACTCTTAGAGAATCCAAATGTAATTAATGGTTACCCAAAACTGTAACAGATAGGCACACAACCCAAAAGAAATTAACCATATGAATAAAATCCTTGAACCTCAATGAAGGACATTGATCAGTGTCAAATTGTGTATATTTGACCCCTTTAACTTATATTTGTTAGGCCTTTAGCTTTGTTAATTTCTAATATTTTTGGTGTTTTTAGTGTTTTTGAGTTGTGCAGGTCTTTACAACAAAAGCTGGCCACAAGAGAGCAAAAAGACACTAAGTGAAGAATTGGACCCCTGCCAAGTGCGTTCGACCGCACTTGGTGCGTTCGAACGCACTTGCGGTCGAACGCAAAGACACGGTCGAGCGCAGTCCCCGTCAGCCCGCGTATCGCGCGGGTGCCCTAGGAGTCCATCGCTTCAGCATGCGCCGTTACGGTTCTCTGCGGTCGAACGCACATTGTGCGTTCAAACGCACAACTCAGTCGTACGTTCGAACGCACCCCCTGCGTTCGAACGCACTCGTAGGAAATTTTGCCTATAAATAGGACCCAAGGCCATTTGGTCGAACACACAATTCCTTTGGGGCGTTTTTGAGAGCATTTTGCTACTATTTGCATTGCTCCGCCCTTTTTCAGTTGTAAACTTTTATTTTACAGTTAATTTTAATGCATTATTTCAATTCTTTTATGTTTTATTGTTCAATGGGTGGCTAGAATCTTCAACTTAGGTTGAAGATGAAGCCTCACCCTTAGTTTAAATTTCGTGCTTTTATATTTTATGCTTATTTTCCGTTATTCAATTCCGCATTCGTCATTCAATTTCTGTGACAAATAATTGAATGGTTGTGTGTGTTGATGCATTGATAGTCGTCCGGTGATGTGTTCCAAGCCGGGTGCACAACAAGTGTTTGGTTGTGATTCAATATCCACTGTGATCCAAGGATACAGTGGATGATTTTATCCATAATCAAAACTCGTTGTAGCTCCTTAACGGTAAACACATTATTCGGTTTGACTTGTGTCAATTACCACAATAGAGTGTGTTGAAGGGTTTAATGTTTAAAAAAAACGGAAAGTGAGTGTTTAATATATTTAGCTTATTTTTATTGGGTGAGGTTCATCTTTAACCTTAGTTATTTTTATCCCTGCAATTTCAGTTTGATTTTATTTCTGCATTTTTTTATTTGTTCGAAATCAACCCTCTTTGGGACTAGGTTAAGGTACATTTAATTTAGGAATTGTATTAGTTTTATTTACAAAACGCTGTTCTCTGTGGTTCGACCTCGCACTTGCACAACACTATATTGCACACGATTCGTACACTTGCGAGTATTATTTTTGATACGATCAGACATCGTACTCAGTGTTTCCTACACTGTACCAGTCCTCAACAATCTCGACACCCAAGTCAAGTAATTTCCTATACAGTTTGGGTCAATGGGTATCCACACCATAACCCTATAGAGGAAAACAAACTCTTTTATACACGACTATCCCTTCAACCAAAATAGGGATAGGTATACTATCCAATTATAATATTGAAAAAAGAGTTATCAGGTCTGGGGGTAAGGCAACCCTGTATGCCAACCTCCCCTTCCTCCTTAAGTCGCATCACTTCCCTCATCGATGACATCTTAAGGAACACACAATCTCCTACTTTGTGTTCCGAAGGTCATCCCTAGTTATCGGCATAACTCTTCTGCCGACCCTATGATGCACTCATCTTTCGTCCAACAGTAAGCACTTTAATCATTTCAGGCTCTAACGTTGTCTCTTTCCAACGTTGTACCAATACAAGGGAGACTAACACTTAACTCTGATGAGTGCCTAAAAGTGCTTATTTGAACCCCTTTATTTACATTCGTTATGCTCTTCGTGTTGTTAATATTTAATGTTTTATCTTGTTTTAGTGTTTTAGTGTGTTGTAAGTCTTTGGTGCAAAAGGTGGCTCAAAGGGGAGAAATGAAGCAAATAAGGAGTTAAGCCCCTGGAAGTGCGTTCGAATGCACTTGGTGCGTTCGAACGCAACTGCGGTCGAACACAGGGACCACGTTCGAACGCGGGTCCAATCAGCCCGCGTTTCCCGCATCGCCCTAGCCGGCCCTATCGTACATTGCTTCAACCTTGCGCCGTGGACAGTTATGTGCGTTCGAACGCAGGGCCTACTCTCGAACGTACGCGGTACGGCAGCACACCTGCGACTGAACGCACAACACCACAATCGAACGCATGCAGTGTTGCATTCGAACGCAGCCCCTGCGTTCGAACGAACCCCTGACCTAGCAGCACGATTTATTTTGTCTATAAATAGAACCTTACCTCATTTTGTATAATTCACGCTTGGGTGGCGCCTCTAGGGCCCAAAACCCTCTATTTTCCACTATGTAACCCTCCTAAAACGTCATTTATTTATTTAATGCTTTATTTTGTTTTTAATTAGTCTCTTATTCCCTTCACTATAGATTTGTTTACATTTATTCATGTTTAGTTCGTATTATTCTGTCATTTCAATTTATGTTTATTCGTTTCAATGCATTTTAGTGACAAAAGTGTGTTGCTTGTTGTTTGCAATTCGTTAAACGTCGACTTTCGCTGCAACCAGAGATACATCGGCTGATTCGTCTTCGGACCAATATCCGTTGTGACCTCTAAACAGTGTTTATGTTAACGTTCGACAAGAATTTGTAGCAACAATAGGATATGCATATGGTTTTATCGATAGACGGAAATATGAACAATGCAATAGCAAATAGAATATGTCAAGTAGCGTAATCGTTATTGAATATGAGCTAAGCATGTTTATTTGTTAATTAATTTATGGTGAGGTGGATTAGGGACTATAGTCGCTTTTATTTCTTTATTTTATTGCTTTTTAAATTAGTTTTATTTTTCGCATGCCACGTGTTCGATATTGGAACTAGGTTAAGATAGGATTAGTTTAGGTGATTTAAAATTGGTTTTTAACGAAACACGATTCTCTGCACATCCGCTATATTACAAACGACTCGTGCAATTGGTGAGTACAATTAAATTTGTACGTATCAAACTCCATAAAGCGCTTTGTAAGGCGGCATTCCAAAAGTTGCTTGTAACGAACTCGATGAAAGGTAGGTACTAAACTCCAATCCTGACCTCTCCTTGTCCTTGTACATCTTGGTACTTCTAGAATGTACAATATTTGGAGAATGATGAGTCTTGCTCAAGATCTCCTTTCTTAGTCCTTCACCCTCCGACACACACTCATGGGTGAGCAATCCAACATCCTTAAGGCAAAACCCTTATGCCTTAACGACTACTGATCTTGGTGCACTTAGGGTCCTCCAACCGAACGACCTTAATTCAAGCAAGCAATCCTAATCCAACCACCAAGTTAGACAAGCGTGCAAACACATCCTCATCTACCACTCCTACTCCCATCCTAGCGAATTTCATAACCAACTAGGGTTGTGAAATTCCAAGAGTGGTAAGCTCCATCGTCGCCTTTCTATTCAAGGCATCAGCTACTACGCCAACCTGATCATAACCCTTAGATTAGCTCTAGCCACCTTATTTGTCTCCACAGACAACTATACCCAAAAACTCCTTAGTCCATTCAGGTACAGATAGATTCTCTAGAATCTCTTAGCTCTTAAGTAACCCAAAATCATGTAATCCAATACAAGATCCATGGGTACAAGATTCACTAATTGCCCTTAACCAGAATCCAAGTCCAAAAATATCATGCCTTAACATACTTCTAATGGGCAATGAACAAAATCAGGAATCTTATCATCAACACATCAACAAAGCATAACAAGCATCATGCATTAACAAAACTCTTAGTTAATGTTACACTTTTAGGTCCAAAACCCTAAAGCAAGTGCAAGTACAAAACAAAATACTACTGGCTGATGCATGAGCAACATCCAGTAACGTAGCCCCTGACTACAAAATAAGGCGAACCCACATGCCTTAACAATTCTGGTGGTTACGCTTAACCCTCGTCCTGTTGTGGCCCAAAACCTCCCCGTTCTTCATTGTAAACACTCTTAAACGTCATTTTAATTTAATACTTTTGTTTATTTTGCTTTAATCTCTTATTCTTCACCATGTTTTTATCTACATGTTTTTATGCTTAGTTTAATACTCCGTTCGTCATTTAATTTTATGTTTATTCGTTTCAATACATTTTAGTGACAAAAGTGTGTTGATTGTTGTTTGCAATTCGTTTAAAAGTTGACTTTCGCTACAACCGGAGATACATCGGATGATTCGTCTTCGGACCAATATCCGTTGTGACCTCTAAACAGTGTTTGCATTGGTTAGTTCGACAAGAATTTGTAGCAACAATAGGATATGCATATGTGCTTTATCGATAGACGAATGTATGGACTAGTTAATAGCAAATAGAATACGCCTAGTAGCGTAATTTTTGTTGAAGTATGAATTAGGCATGTTTATATATTGATTTAATTGTGGTGAGGTAGATTAGGGACCTTAGCATTTTTATTTCTTTATTTTTTATTGCATTTTAATTTACTTTTATTTTCCGCACACCATGTGTTTGATATTGGGACTAGGTTAAGATAGGATTAGTTTAGGCATTTTAAAGTTGATTTTTAACGAAACACGATTCTCAGTGGGTTCGACCTCGCACTTGCACATCCGCTATATCACAAACGACTCGTGCAATTGGCGAGTACAATTAAATTTGTACATCAAATTTTGATTTTTGCTCTCTTGTGGCCAACTTTTGTTGTAAAGACCTGCACAACTCAAAACACTAAAAACACCAAAAATAATTAGAAATTAACAATACTAAGAGCTTAACGAATATAAATTAAGGGGTTCAAATAAGCACTTTTAGGCACTCATCACCTGTCATCATTTCCTTCTAGGTGGACCAGTACCATTCCTTTTGGCCAGGTTGCAGTTTCGAATGAAGTGTCACACCTTGCTACATCCATAGCACAGATTCTTCCTTGATCTGCATTTCCCAAAATGCAGTCTGCCACACCTATGGCACGAACGACTCTGTTTCTTGCTGGAACGCAACTCTCGGGGTGTACTCCTCCTTAAGTTCCATGAGTATTCCCGATAGAATTCTTCCTTGAATTGAGTCCACATAATGGCCTCCTCGCTTCCTAATTCCATCACCAGCGAGTTCCTCTTAGCATACCACCATCGCCTTGCCTCTCCAGAGAACTTGTAGGCTGAATACTTGACTCTTTGCTCCTCAGTGCAGTCCATAACTCGTTGCAGCTCCTCCAAGCTCGTAAGCCACTCTCTCGCTTCTCCAGAGTTCAGGTTCCCCTTAAACATAGGGAAATGATGCTCATAGAACTCCTTGAAAGAGCAACCTTTACTTCCACTTGGAGTCCCTTCTCCTCGTATGTTGACCAATGCTTTCACAAGACGACTTGCCACAGCTTCCAATGCTTGGGTAGCGTCTAGAACGTTCCTTGTCATTTCATCTGGTTGGGATGGTCTCCTACCATCGTTGCACCCAATGAGGTCGTGTTGTGGTCGTGGTGACATCTCTGCAGTCACAACAATCATCAGCCCTTACTTCGAAGTGCTAGGCCGAGCCTCGCTCAAAATGTCAAACCTACTCACAAACCTATCTGTACTAAGCGCCTAAACTACTACCACCTTATCCAAAGTCCTAACATAGATCTAAGCTTAAGACCTTATCTAGCTATCTTAGTGCAGATCAATCCTAATCTCAAGGTTGCACCATCAAAGTGGTCGTACTCCTGACTGCAATACTGTATCAAATCCCTAAAATCCTTAAGTCCAACATCCTCAAGATCATAGGTATTGAAATTATGTATCCCTTGTATACATTTAATCCATCCTATGCTCTGGTAGATCATCTCTTAACACCTAATAGATCATGTACTATATTCCGCTGAACCAAAAGCTTTAATGAATCAAGACCTAACTCTTAATAGATCCATTCCTATGGTCTGAAGAGCAACCGCTCTAATACCAACTGTAATGCCCCAAGAATTAATTAACTGGTAATTAATTCCACGGTTCGTCTCCCAGCCTTATTCCACTCCAAACAAAACCTTCGGGACCTCTACTCCTAAAAAATAGATGATACTAAGCAGCGAAAATAATAAAGTTCTATAAACATTGAATAACCAGAGCATCTAACCAAAGATCATCAAAATAGCGAAAATCATACTATAACATTAGTACAAGGGATCCATGCTAAACCTTAACATCTAAGCATGCAACAAACCCTAAAACTACAACATAACTCAAAAGTACTAATTACTATGAGTACCCGCTTAAGCTTGCAATAAGTCCTTAAGTATCTTCTGGATCGAATCCTCCACAAGAACCTGATGTTTCACGGTATCCACTATCTAGAACAGCATAATCGTACATATATAAAAAAAAAAGAGGAAAATAATACAAGGGTAAGTCCGACGACTTAGTGAGTAGAAATGCACATGACGTATCCATCATTAATTTGCGGATTCTTTTATTTATAAAACACATGCAACGTTATGAGATGACAGTTATCATGTAGGTGATATATATAATATAATATATGCTTATAATCATGAGTAACAGTAATAGTTTAACAATATGGTCTACCTGAGATATTACCCATTTTCAGCAGGGATGACGCTATCCCGAGGGACCTGTAGTACAATGCCAGTACCCTAGCCATTGCATAGCATACCGTACGTAACACTAGAGGCACGACCGAGTCTGACTTCAGGTGGCCCACACTGCTAATGACGTTCATCTGATAGTGACAATCCATTGGGAATGGCTGCATCATTGGTCACGAAACCATTGGATCCAAAGGCCCCCCCCCCCCCCCCCCCCCCCCCCCCCCCCCCCCACACACACACACACATTGACATAAAGCTAACCCATATAGTAAGCCCATAGCCATTATACCACACATACCGGTGTACCATGTTATACGATGCAATTAGTCTTATCAGTCTTTTACACGCACAGTTTTATAAGTCTCATTGTTATCTTATCAACACACATTTTCACAAAAGAGAGTTTGCAGTGGTTCCAAAATGTATTTCATGAGAGTGGCAAAATATGCATGCCTGACATATATAAAATATGTGCAATGCAGGAAAAGTAACAACAAAGCATCCATGTGAGTTTGTACTCACCCGGGCCGTAAAGCTCCTCCATGTAATTCCCTTGAGGTTTCATAACCTCGAATACTGAGAAAAGACCTATCATTAGTTCTATTTCTACTAAAGAACAACTCTATAACAAGGAAACATGAGCTATGGGATGACAGGTGAAAATAAAGTTCCCTGTCACACACTGGCCGTACGTCTAGGCTCAGGACCGTATGCCCACAGTGTCACGACGGGCCGCACATCCAGTCACGAGACCGTACGTCCACTTCGACATGTTTTAGGGAGAACCTCATTTTCTCTCCACTGTCTGCCTATTCTCTGACTCCTAAGGCCAACAAAGGCTTCCTAGGGCCTCCTAACACAGATCAAAACCTCCGCGCAAAGCAACAACGCTAAGCTTACGTAACGCTAGCCTAAGCAAGATTAAAGCATAATTAAGCTAACAATTACAACTAGCTACAAATCGAGCTGCATAATGACGTATTAAAAAGCTAAGGAAACCGTGCGTTACCTCCTTGACGCAAAACCTCAAGAGTTTCTCCTCCAGCAGCACCGAAATACTCACGAAACCTCATAAAACACTCACAAATGGCCAACAAGTAGCCTAGGGGTGAAGAGGGGGGGTAGAGGGGTGGATTTGGTGTGAAATGGGCGAGGGGGTGAGGGGGTATTTATAGGGCCAGAAAGCAGCAGACGTCCGGCCAAAGTGGTGTACATCCAGTACTATTACACAGCGGTCTGAAGGCTGTTTCGTACGTTTAGGTATTACTCGGAGGGTATTCTAAAAAGTAGCGTACGTTCGGTACTTTTGAAAGTACATCCGTATACTATTCACAGAGTATAGCGTACTATCTGTCAGCGTATGTCAGGTGGTCCTGTAGTGTACGTCTACCAAAAAGTAGTGTACGTCTGCACTAAAAGACAAGAGCGTACGTCCGCCTAACCTAGCATATGTCCGCCCTAAAAGACAAGGGTGTACGTCTACCAAAAAGTGGCGTATATCCAATCCAGAAGTTTAATTTTCCAAAATGTCATTCTGACAAATCTTAGTGACCCAAAGTCTAAATTAACCATTTAACTAAGCCACTTATGCCTAGTTAATTATTTGGGTCACTACAGGAGATGCGCCGAGGGTGCCGTGCTTTGTCAAATTTCGTGTTTTTTGGGTTTCTGGAGCTTTGAACTCCAATTCTTTTGTAAGTGTTTTAATTTTAATGAAGTAATTTAGTTTCTTATTGATTTCTTTTGTCATGAGAGGCTAAATATTCAACTAAGGTTGAAGATAAAGCCTCACCATTAATTTGTTTGCATAGTTTTATGATATGTTCGTACAATTTTGTTGTTTAATATAATGTATGTTCGTCTCAATTCAATTGTGTGACAAAATTGTGATCGATTGTTGTTTATAAATCGTTAAAACATTGGATATTCATTGTATTTCATCCGACGGATACATTTCATCTTTTGGTTTAGTTTGGATATCCATTATCTTTTGTGCAAAGCATAGATTCATTGGATCTTTTGAACTAAATCGGATATGTTTTATGATTTGTCAAATGGATGGATAATTAAGGGTGTTCAAAACAATTATAACCGGCGGTTATTGGCTATAACTGCTAACCACAACCGCCTTGGGTGGCTATTAGTTTTTAATAACCACAACCACCTTGGGTGGTTATTGGTTTTTAATAATTGCAACCACCTAGGCGGTTAACGGTTATTTTATAACTGGTGGTTATAACCACTTTTTTTATTTTTTTATTTATTTATTTTTTTAAATGAGCTTTTGGGCTTTTTAAATGTTTTAGGCCTTTGTTATTATTATTATTATTATTTTTGCTTATTTTAAGGATTTAAGCTAAAATGTTCCAAAAAATATGTTGTTTTTTTTGGACCAACCAATGTTTTTGAATAAGACTTGGCCCAGAACATCACATACCACATTATATATTTCACATACATAGTTTAAATAGCTCAAATCTATTAATCCAAATACAAATAAAAAAATTAAAAAGAAAAATCCAAATGGACGTTGTTTTGGATGTTTAATTTAATATTTTATTAATATAAATATTTAATATACATATTTGTATTATTATATATAAATAAAGGCGGTTAGCAGTTATAACCGCATTGCCTTACCTCCTAAAACCACTAACCGTAACCGCCCTAGGCGGTTAGCGATTTTTAATAACCGACTTCTAAAGCAGTTAGCAGTTAGTGGTTATCGGTTAGCAGTTATAAGTGGTTAGCGGTTGGTGAGGCCGTTATAACCGACCCGCTTGAACACCTCTAGATGGATTCATTGAATCTTTCAATAGGATTTTGTAAAAACAATAGAACATGCATAGAGCCTAATCTTTTGACAGATGTATGAATTAAGCATGAGAATGTGTGCTTTGATTTGGTGAGGTGGATTCCGAAAACCTTAGTCTTTTATCATTTGATTTAAATTCAGTTATATTTGTTTTATGTTTTTCTTGCAAATTCGGAACTAGATTAAAATAGGATTAGTTTAGATAAGAATTACTTTTCACAAAACAATTCCATGTTGATCAACCTCGCACTTGCATAATCTGTACTATACACTACTCGCACACTTGCGAGTAATTATAATTTGCACATCAACAGTCTTCCAAGACCTCTCTAAATTTGGCCAATTGGGTTTCCTTCCGTAATAGTACCCCTGGATTTTTAGATTGATCCGTAATTTCATTAAAATCTCCAACACATAACCATGGCAACTGATCATAAATTCTTAGATGGTTTAGCAAAGCTCAAGACTCGTGTCTTTTAGTCCAGTCTGGGTGTCCATAAAAGCCCATTAATTTCCATGAGCACCCCAACATCCCTTCCTTCACAACAGCGTTAATATGTCTCCTTGAAAATTTTGGTATATCCAGCAAATTAGTTTCCTTCCATAGCAATGCAAGTCCGCCGCTTCTCCCAATTGGGTCCACCACAAACATACACTCAAACCCCAACTTCACTTGAACAACCTCCATTCTACTTCTCCTACATTTTGTCTTCATAAGAAACAAAATGGTGGGGCTTCGTCAATTGACAAAGGTCTCGAACTGCCTGAGGGCTTGCATGAGGGTCCCCAAGCCCTCGGCAGTTCGAACTTAAGAGAATCATTGTTGATGGCGGGGTTGAAAATCAGCCACCACCAACTCTTGATTATCACCAACTGTGACATCCTATAAATTTTATAAATTTTGAAATAGAATTATAAAGCATTTTATTTTTATATTTATATTATATGCATTTATAAGTACTATTAATTTATTTTTACAATTATTTATAGAAATATATATATTCACCTTTTTTTAAAAAAATAATAATAAAAAATCCCATAACCCAACCGTAGCCTCCAAGTGTACTCTTCCCCTATCTTCTTGGACACCTCAAGTGTACTGTGTCTCTTCCCCATTCTTTCTTGGACACCTATGTAGCATGCACAGCCCAAACGAATTTTGACAGGCCACCTAGCGGACACTTGTAGCTCATATAATTTTCTATAGCCAATTGGAATACATCTGTCATTCGTTCTCACCTCCTCATTGGCTATTTTTAATAAGCCCAAACTCTCCTTTCTTCCTCATGTATTTGAAGCTTATCTCAAGAAGATTTCTCAAGGTAATATATATATATATATGCTCTCTTTCCCTGTTTATCATTCTGTTGCCTTGAGAATATTTCTATTACTTGCTTCATATGGGTTGAATATATAGATACTCATGTCAATTTTCTAAACCCAATTATAAATCCATAAATTTCCTTCTCCTAAGTTTGATTTATGTTTATTATTGGGTTTTATATTTCATATTGGTATTTGGATCTTGGGAACTCTAATGGAAATTTATGGGTTAATGGAATTTTGAGGTTTGAATTTTTTGTATTTCTTGGATTTTTGTTTAGAATTTCTATTGATTAATTGTTTTAGGAATTCCATAAAAGGCTTATTATTATATGAATTATTTTGTTGTTGGGTATGAATTCTGTAGATTTTTTATTTATTAATGAAAGATATCTTTAACCTCTACTGTTTCGATAGCATGGAGTGAAGAAGGGATACTTTTGTTTTGTTAGTATCTATAATTACTATTTTGACCATGTTTACCCCTTGACAGGCTACTAAATTTATTGGATGTCATGGCCTTTTTTGAAAATTACCTTTTTGCCCTCTGTATTTGTAAAGAGTTGATTTTTGTTTAAAGGGTTTTAAGGTTTTTTTTGTCTTTTCTCTTTTATTGGGAACCGTATAAAGAGTTGAGATTAAAGTATTCTTTATTGTTATCTTATCTTTTCTTATCTCTGCACACACGTCACCCACCCGTAGGATAATAGGATCCTCTTTCTTTATTTTCGTATGCCATGGTCTATATTTAAGGAAAACACGGAATTTCGAGCCTCTTTTAAGATTTTCTCTTATTGTTTAGACACATCCTGCTAGATTTTGAGGAAATATAAGTTGTTTTTTTATTTTTATTTTTATTGATTAAGATAGGGGTATATGCTATATAGGATACTTTAATTTAATTTTAGATTTAAAGCCCCAGAATACTCCTTTAAGTTTATTCTTGAGGAAATATACGTATTTTTTTTATTGATTAAGATCTTTGGGTATATGCTATATAGGATATATATATATAGAATACTTTAATTTAATTTTAGATTTAAAGTCCCAGAATACTCCTCTAAGTTTATTTTTGTTAATTGTTTAGATAGAAGGCCTCTAAGTTTATTTTTGTTAATTGTTTAGATAGAAGGCGTCTCATCGCAAAGCCACCAACAAATTCATTAGATTGTGTTTCCCTTTTTACCTTTAACCGGGGCGTTAACCCATCGTCCTCCATATCCATCAATCTCTGCCGCTTGCCTCCCCGTACTGATCCTCTCTCTATCTTCGTCACTTAACTTCTCATGTCTCTTCTTGCTAGAGTTGTGCCCCACCCCCACGCTGACTGCAGTACTATTTCCCTTACGTGCTTTACTCTTCCACGTACACAAATTGGGTCCTTTTACAATCAACTCTTGCTGTGAATAAGGAGATGCGTCCACCCCAATCGCTTAGCCTCTTCATCCATACCATCCCCCAAGCCCAAACTAATTCCTTCGGTTGGCCCATTTTCAGCTACTGTATCATCAACTCCAGCGCCCGCCACCTCAGCGATGTAGGTATCTCCCACATCAGTAGTATCTTTTCCCTAAACTCCCTGAATTACCGCAACTTGTCCAGCCAAATCATCTAGAGCCTCATTTCCTTTCTCATTCGACCCTCCAGCATTTCCATTATGGAAAATGAAGACTCTCCACTTCTTGTGCCTTGATTGTAGCGAGATTGTTGGCTAGGGTTTCCAGAGAATCCGTAAGACCCCATGTACATCTTATTCTAGTAATGATTGACGCCGTCATTCCCCATGCCGTCATTTTTGCTAGGTTTCCCCCCGCCGTCGCCAGAATCAGCTCCACCAAAGCCTCTTCTTCGACCATCATCAGCCCAAATCCAAACACCCCACGCCTTTCCCTCCTCCTTCACACTCATTGTTGTACTCTGCGGTATGGGACACCCCTCCTCTCCGTGAATAACTCTACCACATTCAAAACAGAACATAGGCAACTTCTCATACCCGCATGTTACCCAGTGTGATTTCCCTTCCAACATGGTGCTCTACCCCATTCCAACGGCTTTCGCAAGCGTCTTCCCCACCCTACCCCATTTTCTACCAAATCAACATCCTCTAACTGCCCCCATTGATTCTCCTATCTTTGTGCCAACACCTTTAGTCATGCAGAGTAATGGCATGTCATGTATTTGCACCCAAAAAGGAGAGTGCTTGAAAGCAATTTGTGACAGAGCCGTGCTTCCATCAAATTCATTAAGGACAAGAATATGGCGATCAAAAGACCATGGCCTTCTCTCTAACAGTCGCCTCATGTCATCCACATCTTCAAACTCGAAAAGCCAAATATTATCTTCCAACTCCTTGAAGATGGCACCCTCGTTGTATGCCAAATTCTCGATAGCACCACCTTAAAAGCTTCTTTATTCACCTTCTTACCTATCCAGAGTCTCCCTATCAAACAACACCCAACTTGTGCTCGAGCCTCCTCAATCTCTCCCTCAATAATGGCAATTCCAGCTTTCTCTCCCTCCGTAAGAGAAATATTCCCACATAACTTCTCCAATTATTATGCCATGTTCCACACTTGCCACGTCCCAGTATAGCTTACCAAACCCTTCATTGTCGTCAACCGGTAGGAGGTTCAACCCTCGCCTCTAGCCGCTTCTCAAAGAGAAACCCTAGGGAGGACTTTTATTGAAATATGAGTAACTATTCTATTATTCTAGAACAATGATTTCACATTGGTAAGTAAAGCATTGCATTTATTATTCTCTATATTCTTGGCTAAGTGCTATAGTATATGAAACATGATGCATGACATTTAAAATTTCTTAAGATTTGCATTGCAATTCTTGATATAAACTATAGCGATCAGCATAGTTTTTTTAAAGAGATGCAAGATAAAGATAAAGTAAAAAACAAATGAAATTGTGATGCCCTATAAATTCTATAGATTTAAAAATAAAATTTTAGAGCTTTTTATGTTTCATAAGTGCTATTAGTAATATATATATATTAAGTAATTATTATTATTACTATTATTTTATATACATATATATATGTTAGTTACTACCGTTAGTTTTCAGCCCATGGTATTTGAAAAAAAAAAAGAAAAAAAAGAAGAAGGAAAAGTCGTGGCATGCAAGGGCCAATTGAGCTCAACGTGTCCTCACCTTTTTTAAGGGGAACTTGCTACTTGCCACATGTAAGGACAAAACCGTTAAGTGAAGCCAACAAGCCTACTAACGTGTATCATTTTCTCAACTCACCTTGCCACGCGTAATATCAAAACGATTCAGTAAAGCCACATGAAGGGGGGGGGGGGTGTATGTGTCTCTCATACACAGCTTCCTATTGGCTATAAATTCAAGCCTAATTTTGCCTTTCGCACATACCCACAATTACAGCAGAAAACTTCTCTTTCTCGATTCCTTTTTCAGTAGCAAATCTTCAAGGTATCAAAATTATGTTTTGCAGACCCTTAGAAGCGTCAGCACCTGGGTTTTCCTCTGTATATAGCAGAAGCAAGCCTTGATTGTGCAGTCTTTTTGTTTTTGTTTTTGTAGACTGTACGGGTTGATTTTTTTGTACAGGAGGACTCTGACTTATTGGATAGTTGTAATCTCCCTTAAAAGTCACTTTTTGTTTTTTTTGCTATACCTCCTTGTTTGGGTTGAAATCTTTGTATAGGGAGTCTCAGGTGACTTATATTACACGATAGTAGGTATATAAATATTAAAGGTTTATCATAGCTATCTCATTTACCTTCACCCTGATGTAGTGATGTATGTTTAAAATATTTTCTTCTTTTAATCGTGGTTCTTTAGTTCATGTTTCCCTTTATTTTTATTTTTCTTTGGGGGCGTGACAAACGTTGTATCAGAGCAAGGTCAACTAGGAGTTGACTTGTTAATAACCTAGGAAACATCGTGGAAACCCAGTTTAGATTAGGTTGCATCCTTATATTTTTGCAAGTAGTTAAAATAGGAAGCTCTAATTTATAATGCGACGCAGAGTTATGGCGGAAGGAGGAAAAGGTTCATCACAAGGCGTGGGAACTGAGGCTGCCCTAAATAGGTCTCAGCTATGGCTAGGCAATTCCTCACGGCTATAATTGATCTTAGGAGGGAAGCACCCCGTGAAGAGGAGCGCGGTTGCCTGTTCAAACGTTTCAAGCGACTCCACATTCCCTCGTTCGATGGGAAACGAGATCCTATAGAATGTGAGAATTGGCTGACTGACGTGGAAGAAATTTTGCGACTTGTAGGCTGCACGGAGGAACAGAAGGTGAAATACACTGCTTATCGACTGTCAGGTGAAGCCAGACATTAGTGGACCGCCAAGAAGGTACTGCTGATTCAAGAATTAGGCAGTGAGGAAGCAATTTCTTGGCCACGATTTCAAAAAGAGTTTCTCTAGCAATATTTTCCCAAGATCTTAAAGATGCGAAGGCTCGGGAATTCATGGATCTCACTCAAGGTAATATGACAGTCGCCCAGTATGCTGGTCGCTTCAATGAATTGGCCCGTTTTGCTCCTTACATGGAGGCGGATGAAGAGAATCGAGTAAGGAAGTTTGAACAGGGCCTCAACCCACGAATCCATGACCGTATTGTGTGCTTCAAAATTTGAAATTTTGTGGATTTCGTCAACAAGGCTTCCATAGTTGAGGAGAGTGTGAAGAAAAATGCTATGGAAATAGTGGAGTCACGAAAGAGAGTTACACCTCCGCTGAATCGAAACCAAGTCGGATGGAAGCGTAGACCGAATGGAGTTATTCAGGGAGTCAAACCCTTTGGAAACACACCGAGTTCAACCAACGGCACACCCTGCCATAAATGTCAACGCCCCCACTATGGACCGTGTTGAGTGGGGACTAACATATGCTACCGATGCGGATAGGCCGGCCACTTTGCACGTGAGTGCCCAAAACAAAAAGGAGGTGCTGCACCATTGCAGATAGGGAATAATCCTAAACCACCCACTCAAGCCAGGGTTTATGCCCTCACACCAAGTGAAGCAGAGAAGGAGAATGGAGTAGTCATAGGTACTCTACCTCTATTTTCTGGCAAGGCTGTTATCTTATTTGACTCTGATGCTACTCATTCATTCATATCAACTAAGTATGCTAGGAGATTTCATGTTAATTTAGAACCCATGGAAGTAGGAGTAGTAGTATCTACCTCGGTGGGCAAATCAGTGATATGTAGGAAAATAGTCATGGGTTGCCCAATCCACATTGAGGGACGAACCCTCACTGCCAATTTGATAGTATTAGATATGGAAGGGTTCGATATCATCCTCGGAATGGATTGGTTATCAAACAATCATGCCATCATTGATTGCCACAACAAAGAAATAATATTCAGATTGCCAGCCGACTCTAAATTCAAATTTGTGGGGACCAAGGTGGGCGTTACTCCCCAATTAATCTCAGCAACACAGGCCAAGCAATTACTTCTAGAAGAATGTCAAGTCTACCTGGCACGCTTAAAGGAGTTGCCTCAGGAAGAGAGGAAGATGGAGGAAATACCCGTGGTGCAAGAATTTCTCGACGTTTTTCCAGAAGATTTTCTATGACTTCCCCCCGACAAGGAAATAGAATTTTGTATTAATCTAATTCCAGGAGCAAGTCCAATATCCAAAGTACCTTACAGGATGGCACCAGCAGAACTCAAAGAATTGAAGACGCAGATTCAAGAATTGTTAGACAAATGATTCATTTGCCCTAGCGTATCGCCTTGGGGGCGCCTCTACTTTTTGTGAAAAAGAAGGGTGGTACTTTTCGGATGTGCATTGATTATCGAGAGCTCAACAAAATCACCATCAAGAATAAATATCCGCTTCCTCACATAGACGACTTGTTTGACCAGCTGCAAGGCACTCAAATTTTCTCAAAGATTGACCTTCGTTCAGGTTATCACCAGTTAAGGATAAGGAGAGAAGATATTTCCAAGACGGCTTTCCGCACCCGATATGGTCATTATGAATATTTGGTAATGCCATTTGGGTTAGCTAACGCGCTAGAAGCATTCATGGACCTGATGAATCGAGTGTTTTATGATTTCTTGGATCAATTTGTAGTGGTGTTCATCGACGATATTTTAATCTACTCCAAAAGTTTGGAGGAACATGAGGACCATCTGAGACGGATTTTGTAAAGGCTTAGAGAGAAACTGTTGTACGCAAAGTTCTCGAAGTGCGAGTTTTGGCTGGATAAGGTTATTTTTCTCGGGCATGTAGTACAAAGGATGGTATCTCAGTAGATCCAAAGAAAGTTGAAGCTGTAGTAAATTGGGAGAGACCCACCAATGTACATGAAATCAGAAGTTTCTTGGGTATGGCTGGCTATTATAGACGTTTTGTAGAAGGATTTTCAAAATTGTCTGGGCCACTGACTGCGTTGACAAGGAAGAATGCTCGTTTCTTGTGGACGGATGAATGTGAGCAAAGTTTTCAAGAACTAAAACGGTGGTTCGTAACTGCTCCAGTCCTAACGCTTCCATCAGAATCTTGCGGATTTTTTATTCATAGCGACGCTTCTAGAAAGTGGCTCGGCTGTGTCCTCATGCAAAATGGCAAAGTAGTAGCATATGCCTCTCGACAGCTTAAAAGTTATGAGCTGAATTATCCCACCCATGATTTGGAACTGGCTGCAGTAGTTTTTGCTTTAAAAATCTGGATACATTATCTTTACGGAGAGAAGTGTGAGATTTTTATAGATCACAAGAGTCTTAAATATTTGTTCACGCAGAAGGAGCTGAATTTAAGACAAAGGCGATGGCTGGAGTTAATAAAAGACTACGATTGTGTAATCAGTTACCACCCGGGGAAAGCTAACGTGGTTGCAAATGCCCTAAGTAGAAAATCAAGAAGTGAGATAGCAGGTTTAAAAGCTTTGCCTCATAATCTAAAGATAGACATTGAGAAGCTTGATATGGAAATCGTGATAGGAGAAGTGCAAGCATTAATGGCAAAACTTGAAGTTAAATCTACACTACTGGAGGATATTCACGTGGCCTAAGAAAAAGATGAGGAGATCAATCGAATTAAGAAGAGAGCTAGCAAAGGTCAAGCCTTAGGATTCGGTGTCACACCAGATGGTTTGTTCAGATATCAGAATAGAGTGTGTGTACCTAATAATGAGGAGATAAGGAAATTAATATTGGAAGAAGCACACTTCTCACCATATACAGTACACCCAGGAGGCACTAAAATGTATTAGGATCTTAAGAGGCATTTTTGGTAGAATGGAATGAAGCGGGATGTTGCTGAATTTGTGGAGCAGTGCTCAACGTGTCAACAAGTCAAAGCAGAACATCAAAGACCTGTAGGACCATTGCAACCTCTGGAGATACCGGTGTGGAAATGGGAAGCAATAGCCATGGACTTTTAGTGGGGTTACCACGAACTCAGGCTGGGTATGATGCAATATGGGTGATTGTGGATAGGTTAACTAAGGCCGCTCACTTTATTCCAATAAAGGTGAAATACTCATTGGAAAAGCTAACCAAACTATATTTATAGGAGATTGTTCGATTACATGGAGTACCTGAATCAATTATGTTGAACAGAGATCCTCGTTTCACGTCAAGATTTTGGAGGAGTCTGCAACAAGCAATGAGGGCTAAATTACAATTTAGCATTGCATATCATCCTCAGACAAACAGACAGTCAGAGAGAACCATTCAAACATTGGAGGACATGTTAAGAGCTTGCGTATTAGATTTCAGTGGCAGCTGGGCACACTATCTTCCTTTGATAGAATTCACTTATAATAATAGTTATCAAGCAAGTATTGGGATGGCCCCATATTGATGTAGACCGAGATGATTGGGAGTACATGAGGAAGAAGGGGAGAGATGCCGAGGTGGAACCCACCCCGGAGGATGGCGACACGCTCCCAGACCAGAGCTGCAGCAGAGGACTATAAGCAAAGTTCTCTAGAACTGCAAACGATCGCAGACTGACTAGCGAACGATCGCAGAACTCGAGCCCAATGTCCAGAACCTACTGAGCCAGCGAATGATGGAGGGTGATCGATCGCAGAACTGGCATCTATTGTGTAGAAGCTACTGAGTAAGCGAACGATGACAGGGGATCGAACGCCCTGATCGTTCGCCCATCTGCGAACGATCGCACCCGTACTGCGATCGATCGCACAAGGGACATCTATGTTAATTTTCCGCGCATTTACTTACTGCACCGACTTTAGTTTCCTTGTTTTAGTAGTATTAGGGTTTTAGAAGCCCTATTTCGTTCTTTATTAGACTTGAGGCTATATATTCATGTTCATAGCCTCCAAATAATGGAGTTTTTATTATTTATCAGTTTACATCAAATAAGAACCTCAGAGTTGAGTTTTCTTCTATTTTCCTTTGATTTATAGATAGACTCTATAATTTGAAGAAGAATTTCCTGGTTTTTGAGAATTTCAAACTCTATGAATTAATTATCTTTCTTCTTATACTGTTTTATTGGCTTCCACTTAGTCAGGCTGCATCACATATGAAGCATTGTATGGTCGAAAATGTCGTTCCCCACTTTATTGGGACGAGCTCCATGAAAGAAGAATTTTAGGCCCAGATATTGTGCAGGATACCATTGACAAAGTTGCATTAATTCGACAAAGGCTGTCAGTAGCTCAAGATCGACAGAAAAGTTATGCGGATATGCGTCGAAGAAATTTGGAGTTTACAGATGGTGACAAAGTGTTTCTTAGAGTGACACCAATGAAGGGAGTCACTAGATTTGGCAAGAAATGAAAGTTGAATCCTCGCTACATTGGACCATTCGAAATTCTGGAAAGAGTAGGTCCCGTGGCCTATCGTCTAGCTTTGCCTCCTAGACTTGCAAATATACATGATGTCTTTCATGTTTCGATGCTGAGGAAATATATCCTGGATCCTTCTCACGTTATTCGTTACGAACCTTTGCAGTTACGAGGAGATTTGGCATATGAAGAAGTTCTGGTAAAATTACTAGATCGCAAGGTCCAAGAGCTACGTACGAAAAATATTCCACTGGTGAAGGTTTTATGGAGAAATCATGAAATCGAAGAAGCGTCATGGGAATTAGAAGATGAAATACGCAAGAAATACCCGTCTTTGTTTGATGAGATCGAGTAGAATATAAGGTATGCGTTAGCAAATGAAATTATGTATGCTTCCTATTGCATTATGTTATATTTATATAGGCTAAGCAAATTCCGGGCGGAATTTTTATAAGGGGGGAGAGAATGTGAATCTGTGATGCCCAATAAATTCTATAGATTTCAAAATAGAATTTTAGAGCTTTTTATGTTTCATAAGTGCTATTAGTAATATATATGTATTAAGTAATTATTATTATTATTATTATTAGGGAATTTATATTAGATAGGCATAGGTCGGCAGCCCAAAATTATTAAATGCTTAAGTTTTTTTTTTTTTTGACAAATGAATCCTTGGGTACGTTGAACTCGACAATAAAATCCATCCGTCAAATTTTGTTAACTTCTGTTACCTTATTTGAAACGCGCCGTTTTTGACCCATTAAAATATTAATTTTTTTAATTTAATTTTAAAAATTAAATCTATAATTATAAAAAATAAAAAAAAACCCAGAAAACAGGGGTGGCCGAACCACCCCATTGGGGGTGGCTGGCCACCCCTTAGGCCATGGGGGTGGTTCGGCCACCCCCAAACCGGCCGATCTGGGGGTGGCCGAGCCACCCCCATGGCCTAAGGGGTGGCTTTTTTTTTTTTTTTTTTTATAAAAAAAAAAGAAAAAAAAAAAAAGGGGTGGCTGAACCACCCCATGGGGGGTGGGAGCGG
>CM017324.1:10018462-10056076 GCA_006937295.1 Carpinus fangiana
TTTTTTTTTTTGAAAAAAAAAAAAAAAGAAAAAGAAGAAGAAAAAAGAAAGGGGTGGCCGAACCACCCCATTGGGGGTGGCTGGTTGGCCCTTAGGCCGGTCGGCCACCCCCATGGCCTAAGGGGTGGCCAGCCACCCCCCATGGGGTTGTTCGGCCACCCCTGGTTTTTTTTTTTTTAATTATAGATTTAATTTTTAATAATATTTTAATGGGTCAAAAACGGTGCGTTTCAAATAAGGTAACAGAAGTTAACAAAATTTGACGGATGGATTTTATTGTCGAGTTCGACGTACCCAAGGATTCATTTGTCAAAAAAAAAAAACACTTAAGCATTTAATAATTTTAGGCTACCGACCCATGCCTATCTAATATAAATTTCCTTATTATTATTATTATTATTACTGCCATCAGTTTTCAGCCCATGGTATTTGAAAAAAAAAAAAAGGAAAAAAAAAAAAAGAAGGAAAAGTCGTGGCATGCAAGGGCCAGTTGAGCTCAACGTGTGCTCACCAATATTACAAAAGGGAACTCGTGTCCTCACCTTTTTTAAGGGGAACTTGCTACTTGCCACATGTAAGGACAAAACCATTAAGTGAAGCCAACAAGCCTACTAACGTGTATCCTTTTCTCAACTCACCTTACCACGTGTAATATCAAAACGATTCAGTAAAGCCACATGAGAAGGGGTATGTGTCTCTCATACACAACTTCCTGTTGGTTATTGATGTGGTAAATTTGTGACCAAATTTATCAATAATAAAATACCACTCGCGATAAAACGAATCATGTAGGATAGGGCTATATTGAGGGTGTCGAACCTCAAGGACTGTAGGGGTTTCGTTACTAAATTCAAAAGACTAAATTTAACCTAATTAATTAAAAGAGATTTGTTTTGATTTTGTTTTCTAAAAGTAAATGCATAAAATAAAAGATAATTAAAATATGATAGAGAGTGTAGGGTATTGACTTCACCTCTATCCGCACAACAATGGTTAATCAGATTCAATTCCATAAATTCATTCTATGCATGTTATAATTAAACAAGAAACTACCTTATTAAAGAGTAAGGATAATCTATCTTCGGTTGACACGGATCGTCCACCTAACCACTAAGATGCGGCATGACCCGTCTTCCCTATGTATAAACTAGAAAACCCTTTAATAAGTTTCATATAATTAATAGAATAGCATAACCCATCTTCGGTTGGTACGGGTCGTCTACCTAAATTACACTAAACTATGGTGTAGTACGACCCGTCTTCCCTAGGCATGCCCTATCTTAATCCTATTAATCATATGTCTATTAAAACCCATTATATAACCATCGTCCCCATAATCACATAAAATAAGAATGATTTGAGATCAATAAAAGTAAAATACTTTCTAAGACAAGATAAGAATTTCACCAATATTGAATTTGGAATTTAAGAACAATTGTATTTCATAATTAAGAACATAACTCAATTGTAGCAATTCTCACAGTTATATAATCAACATACATAAATTGAAAGTCTGGAAATTAAATACAATCAAACCATTGTGCTTGGAAAGGGTTACATCAACACCCCACAAAGGGGTTTAGCCGCTCATGACTCCGCTAAGCCTCCAAGAAATATTTTCTGTCTAAAACTAAGTTCCTTTTCTTAAAGCTTAGAGGCTTATTTATAGGGATCCACAAGTCCTAGAAGCCCTAGGAAACCTAGAGAATTCGGATTTCAATCTCCTAGTCAAATTAGGAGTCAATCCATATACAAATCGGAATAGGATTCGTCCAGATTTGTTTCCTTCTATTGCGGGACGATTTTGGCATAGCAAGAGTCTGATTTAGGAAAATTATATTTCAGCATGAATTATATAATTTTGAATTAGCTTTCCAATGCCGCTAAAATCACCTTAATATGATAATTGAGCTAAAAGTTATGATCAAAATACTGAGACGTGTTCAAAATCTGAAATTCTATCCGATCCGATTTTGACTCCAAGTGGAGAAATTTCGATTTTATCCTTTCCTTGATTTGATTAAACTTAACCAAATCATGTATATCCTCTATTGTGATTGGTTAAGCTTAATCATATCTTCTAACTCCTCTCAAATTGTGCTTTAAATCCAAAATTAATAGTTTTTCTTGCATCTTTATTAAATACCTGAAAACACAAAATCAAACAAATAACAATGCCAAGGAATTAACAAATGCGAGTTAAGGGGCTTGAATGTGCAACATTCGACGCTTATCAGTTATAAATTCAAGCCAAATTTTGCCTTTCGCACATACCCACAATTACAGCATAAAACTTTTCTCTCTCGATTCCTATTTCAGTAGAAAATCTTCAAGGTATCAAAATTCTGTTTTCCAGACCCTTAGAAGCGTCAGCACCTGGGTTTTCCTCTGTATATAGTAGAAGCAAGCCTTGACCATGCAATCTTTTTGTTTTTTTTGTAGACTGTACGGGTCGATTTTTTTGTACAGGAGGACTCTGACTTATGGGATAGTTGTAATCTCCCTTAAAAGTCACTTTTTGTTTTTTTTTTCTATACCTCCTTGTTTGGGTTGAAATCTTTGTATGGGGAATCTCAGGTGACTTATATTACACGATAGCGAGTTTATAAATATTAAAAGTTTATTATAGCTGTCTCCTTTACATTCGCCCTAATGTAATGATGTATGTTCAAAATATTTTCTTCTTTTACTCACTGTTCTTTAGTAAGCGTTTCCTTTTTTTTTTTTTTTTTTTTTTCTTTTTTCTTTGGGGGCGTGACAGAAATCATTGCTTGATAAATTGAGTCTATTTCTACTCGTTGGGAAGAATTTATTCCCTTATCAAAGATTTTAAGAACATCACATGTTGGACTGAACATTTTGATCAAGTTAACTAGAAACTGATTTCAAGTTGAAGCTCTAATGATATCACTACTTTGTTGTAAAGTACCAATTTGATTGAGTTCTCTTCCACTCTCAAGCTTATCAATTTCAATCATATGTGTAATTTTAGTAGCTTGAGCAACCTTAAATTCTTTATTACGATTGCATGAGGCACTAACAATTTTGACAATAGAAGCAAATTTAGTAAAAAATTCTTGAAAAATAATAACTTCTTTTGATGCTATCACTAGTGTCAAATGCAAATAATGTGTGAAACAATAAATGTGATAGGCATATGGACACTCCTTTGAGACCAAAAAATGCAACTCATTACACCCACCTCGTATGTTACTTGCACCATCATATCCTTGTCCTTGGATATTTTCAATGTCTAGATTATGATCAGAACAAACATAATATATATCATTTTTTTAGGGTTAATGTTGTAGTATCAGAGACATAAACAAGGCCAAAAAAAAAAAAAAGATCTCGCACAAAGCCATGTTTGTCGACAAATCGTAAAATTACAGTCATTTGCTCCTTCATTGAGTCATCCTGAGCTTCATTAACAATTATGCAAAACTTCACATCAACAATTTCTTTGTGAAGTATCTTTTTTACTTTGTTGGGGAAAAAGAAAACATATAAACGTTATTTTTATATCTTTAGTGATATGTACAAAACATTTTTAGGAGTTTTTGCTATCACTTAAACAACATTTTCATTGTAAGAAACTAGAAAATCCAATATTTCTAGAAAAAATTCTCAATTGATGGAACCCACACATTCATCCCAACCTCTAAAAGGAATACCTTGACATATAAGTACCCGAACAACATCAATGGAGACCTTCAACTACAAGTGATTGTTAATTTGAAATTTGATCATAAGTGAAATTGTCAAACACTTTTTGTGTGTATTGAGATTGGTTCATTAAGTCCTCACGTAATCTCTCAACAACTATGTAAAGTGAATTATGATCTTTCCATGCACAATTTTATTTATTTATTTGCGTCCATAACAGAATAAGATCCTCTCCAGTCCAAAATGGACTGGAGAGAATCCAATTTCTCATCCATAACTTTATTCCAGTTCTTGAATCCATCAATAGTGAATGCGTATTACATCAAATTTCCAAATGATATATTAGAGAGAAAACATGTCAGAAAAAATGATGCATCTTTATCAAGTGAATATTCAAGTCATAAAATAAATGCCTTGAACTACGAAACTTGAAAGCTATGAAAATGACTTGTTAGTTTAAATTTCTGGTTCTTTGAGAGATAAGTTGGTACGGACCAACTTTAACGTAAGCTTGTCAAATTCATCCCATTGAATAATATCATAATCACCATATTTGAGAAAGCAATCCAAAATCATACTCCAACGAACTAGTATCAATTTCATTTACATTTACATTTCAAGATTTTGTAGGACAATTTTCAGAAATTAGAATATCAAATGTTGGCAATGATGCATCCCAGCATTGGCTTCTAAACTTTGTACATTTTTTTATTTGAAAAATTCAATTATTGTAATTGGCTTTTCTGTCATCTAAAAATAAATTGACATTATCACATCAAAGTCTTTAGGTAAAAAAGAAGAATAGTGATTCAATTTAACCTAGCCGGTTGAGAATAGACACATTCAAATGAGTAGTAAAACATAATATCTTTCATATAACTACTACAGGTTCATAGAATGCTAAATTGTATAACAACAGTCAACTACATGGCAACTCAACATGAGTCCTTGGGGTCTAACTGCTTACAGCTTGGGGTCTCATCATCGCAATTTAGAGAGCTACCTTTACAACAAATTTTATGTAACTATTTAGGGAAAAACGCTAGCTATATCTGCACTATTACTTCAAAATGACTATTGATCGTACCAAATTTAGGTACTCGCAAGAGAACGAACCGTTAGGTCGTATAGCGTTGCGCAAGTACCGAGATCGAACCACAGAGAACGGAGTTTTGTAATTAAAAATTAACACGACTCTTAAATTAAATGTATCTTAACCTAGTCCCAAAGAGAATTGATGTAGAACATGAAACGTGCAGAAATTAAATTAAAGTGAAAATGTAGGGATAAAAATAACTAAGGTTAAAGATGAACCTCACCCAATAAAGATAAACTTAATACATTAAACACTTATTCTCCGTTTTTAAACTTTAAACCCTTCAACACACTCTATTGTGGTAATTGACACAAGTCAAACCGAATAATGTGTTTACCGTTAAGGAGCTACAATGAGTATTGATTATGGATAAAATCATCCACTGTATCCTTGGATCACAGTGGATATTGAATCACAACCAAAAACTCGTTGTGCACCCGGCTTGGAACACATCACAGGATGACTATCAATGTATCAACAACACACAACCATTCAATTATTTGTCACAGAAATTAAATGACGAGTACGGAATTAAATAACGGAAAATAAAGCATAAAATGTAAAAGCAAGAAATATAAACTAAGGGTGAGGCTTCATCTTCAACCTAAGTTGAAGATTTTAGCCACCCATTGAATAACAAAGCATAATTGAATTAAAATAATGCATTAAAAATAACTTTAAAGTAAAAGCTTACAACTAAAAGGGGCGAAGCAATGCAAACAGAAGCAAAATGCTTTCTAAAAACGCCTCAAAGAAATGTGTCTTCGACCAAATGGCCTTGAGTCCTATTTATAGGCTACAAATCCTACGAGTGCGTTCGAACGCATGAGGTGCGTTCGAACGTACTGCTGAGTTGTGCGTTCGATTGCACAATGTGCGTTCGACCGCAGAAAATCGTAACGACGCATGCTGAAGCGATGGACTCCTAGGGCACCCGCGCGAGATGCGGGCTGATGGGGACTGAGATCGACCGTGTCCTTGCGTTCGACCGTGAGTGCGTTCGAACGCACCAAGTGCGGTCGAACGCACTTGGCAGGGGTCCAATTCTTCACTTAGTGTCTTTTTGCTCTCTTGTGGCCAACTTTTGTTGTAAAGACCTGCACAACTCAAAACACTAAAAACACCAAAAATAATTAGAAATTAATAATACTAAGAGCTTAACGAATATAAATTAAGGGGTTCAAATAAGCACTTTTAGGCACTCATCAACTATTCAATTTGGTGCATCTCTAAAATTCATTATAAAGCTTAGGGACATAGCACTCATGACTATCTCTTTATAAACTACCTAATCTATGTGGGTTACTCATCTCTTCCTAATATTTACATTTTACGTACAAAAACTTTCTTTCAAAATTAAGATCATGTTTTTTATGGAAGGGTTTTCCTATTTTTGAATGTTTATGGGGGCATAAATACTGGTCAACTTGAAAATGTTTTCAGTTAACCAAGGAAAATAACTTTCATTATGCATAAAAAAGTTTATGTTTATATCTACTTAAACCATTTTTCACCACTCTCCGACATCTCAAAGCAAACAATTGTGAGAGGTTCCTTATGAGACCTATCTTCCCTAGCGGCCGAGTCCTGGGCTATAATGGTTGATCAATGTAGGTGATCGTACCAAATTTCGGTACTCGCAATAGTACGAACCGTTAGGTCGTATAGCGTTGCGCAAGTACTGAGATCGAACCACAGAGAACGGAGTTTTGCTAAAAAAACTAATATTACTCTTAAATTAAATCTATTTTAACCTAGTGCCGAAAGATAAAGTCGTAACATTGAACATGTAACTTGCAGAAATTAAACTATTCTAAAAACGTAAAGGAATGGATAAAATTAACTACGGTTAAAGACTAACCTCACCCAATATAAAGAGTTAGCCTAAACATAAAACACACACACCTTCCGCCTATCGAGTTAAGCCCTTAAACACACTCTATTGCCGTTATTGACACAAGTCAAATCAAATGGTGTGTTTACCGTTAAGGAGCTACAACGAGTATTGATTATTGATAAAATCATCCACTGTATCCTTGGACCACAGTGGATGTTGAATCAATCATCAATCACTCGTTGTGCACCCGGCTTGGAACACAACAACGGATGACTGTCGATGCATCAAAAACGACAACCACTTAACTTTTGTCACAGAAATTAAATGAACGAGTATGAAAAAATTAAAAGACAAAAAGTAAATGCGTTTAATGTAAAGGCATGAAATAAACTAAGGGTGAGGCTTCATCTTCAACCTTAGTTGAAGAGTTTAGCCACCCATGTAACAATAAAGCAAGGAAAGAGTAAAAGAGTGCATTTAAAATAAAGTAAAGTAAAGGATTACAATTAAACAGGGCAGAGCGGGGCCTACAATGGCAAACTGCTCTTAAAAATCGCCCAAAAAGAAAAGCTCTCGAAAAAAATGCAAGAATGAGACTATTTATAGAAATATGGTGTGCTGCTAGGTCACAGGGCTGCGTTCGAACGCAGCCCCTACGTTCAAACGCACTGATGCATGCGTTCGATCGTAGGCTCTGCAGTTGAACGCAGATAATTGCCGTGACGCCAGCTGGAAGCGATGGAATCATAGGGCTAGCTAGGACAATATGCGTGAGACGCGGGCTGACTGGATCTGCGTTCGAACGTGGTCCCTGCGTTCGACCGCAGTTGGTGCGTTCGAACGCACTGGCAGTAACTTCATGGCATCTCTTCAAGTCCAATATGCCTTTGGGTAGCCATGTTTTGATGTAATGACCTGCACACCATAAAACACTAAAAACAAGTACAAAAGTTAGATATTAACAATGCTAAAGGCTTGGCAAATATAAGTTAAGGGGGTCAAATATACAATATTTGGCACCGATCAGTAGGAAATATATTATACTACAATAATATACATTCAATGTAAACATGATAAGCGTGTATATGTTACACTCTGATTCCCTCACAGAATTTATAACCAACCAAAGTGTATCACTCAAGGAAAATGAGAAAAGAAACTGCACATTCTTATTGATCAAGCTTCTGCAATTGTTCACTTACACCAAGAAAGAGTCTAGCTAACAGAATATCTATAGAGCTAACTAGACTAATTACAGAATATCAAAAGCTTGCATGAATACTAAATACAATTGAACCTCTACTAATTATACTACTCTCCTTATTACCATGAGATAACTTGTAGAATATCATTCCCCTTTGAGCCGATGCAACCATCATACTACTCAGAACCAATAACAAACACTAGCCTATCAATTCTGTTATTGCACAGTTGGCATTCCTCCACTTGACATAAATGAATCTCCTACTATTACTCCAACCAACTTATAAACTTTCTAATGAATTTCATCACCTCCCTTATTATTAAGTACTTCTCATCCGTATTAATACTAGTAACAGATTAATACTTGTAACAAATACCCTCCTGTTCAAAACACCTTGCCCACAAAGTGTGGGTAAGAAGACTTCAAATGATTTCCCAAGTTGCTTCCTCTAGTAGCTGCCCTTGCCAATAAATCAGTAACTCCACAACAACCTTATTATGAAATTTTTTTGACCTTCTTTCCAAATTCCTCACGTTCATGTTGAATCACTATCTGTTGATTGACTGGGGGTAAATGAGCAATTGGTATAACAGCCCTACTTACTTTCAACTTCAACTGAGATACATGGAATACATGATGAGTAAAAGACCCTGCAAGTAATTCTAAATGATAAGCCACTATGCCAATCTTTTTTAAGATCAAAGGTCCATAGAACCTAGGAGATAGCTTCAAATTGTGCCTCCAAGCAAGTGACATTTGTCTATAAGGTTGCAGCCTTAGGTATACCTAATCCCTTTCCTTGAAAACTCTTTCAGTGCGCTTCAAGTCAGCATACTTCTTCATGCGATTCTGGCTTTTCTGAAGGTTTTCCCTTAAAAATGTAGTATTTGATCCCTTGATTGCAACTGGTTCTCAACAACAACCAACTTTGTAGTACCAGGCATATAAGTCAATAGCCTAGGTGGTGAGTAACCATACATTGCTTCAAAGGGTGTTAACTTGGTTGAATGGTGGAAAGAAGTATTGTAACAATACTTTGATAAATGCAGCCAAGACACCATTCTTTAGGCTTGTCCCTTACCACGCATCTCAAGTAGTTCTCCACATATTTATTCACAACTTCATATTGGCCATCTGACTGAGGATGATAGGCAGTACTAAAAGATAAGAAAACTCCTTGCAGCTTAAAGATCTTAGTCTAAAACTTACTAGTACAGGTTGAATTCCTATCAGAAACAATCGTTTGAGGCATCCCATGCAATTTGAACAACTGATTCATGAAGATTTGAGCCAGTTTTTCAGCTATGTAAGGATGCTTAAGTGCTATAAAATGGGCATATTTGGTCAACCGATCCATAATAACCCAAATAATACTATAACCCTGAGATAAGGGCAGGCCTTCAATAAATCCATGGATATGATTAACCAAGGCCTCTCTGGAATAGGCAGGGGTTGAAGTAATCCAGCTGGAGATACATTTTCTGCCTTCACCCTCTGACAATTGTCACATTCTCTAATGAACCTCTTCACATTCGCTTTCATTCCCGGCCAAAAGAAGTCCTTCCTAGCTCTATGAATGGTCTTGTCATAACCTATATGCCCAGCCAAGGAGCTAGAATGAACAAACTGTAGCACCTTTCCCTGCAAAGTGTTTGGAATATAAACTCTCTTCTTATATGATCATACAAATTTAATTGTACTCGCCAATTGCACGAGTCGTTTGTAATACAGTGGATGTGCAAGTGCGAGGTCAAACCCACAGAGAATCGGCTTTACTAAAAATCAATTCTAATGCCTAAACTAACAATATCTTAACCTAGTCCCAAAAGCAAACACATGGTGTGCAGAAAATAAAACCTAATTAAAATGCAATAAAACAAAGAGATAAAAATCCTAAGGTCTAGAATCCACCTCACCATATTTAAATACACAGTTAATTAAACATCCGTCTATTGATTAAAAGTGATGCATGTTCTAGTGTCACGCTAGTTCATGCATCCTTACGCCCTATGCATGTCCTATTGTGCCTATTGAAATAATCAAAACGTCCGCCCATTTGACAAAAGACAAAACATGAACGGTTTAGGTCCAAAGGATCCAAAGTGAAAGTGATTTAACACTAACTACAATGGATAAATGAACGTAACCCGAACGATGAAATGTATCCATCGGACTAAATGCAAAGACTAAACAACTACGGCACAATCGATGCAACTTTGTCATAAAATTAAACTGAAACGAACACACATGGCAAATAATAAACGGATTAACGTAAAACTAACTATGAAAGCATGTTAAATAAATCCATGGTGAGGCTTCATCTTCAACCTTAGTTGAAGATTAGCCTCCCATGCTAAAGAGAGACACAATTAACAAGAAATAAAACAATTAATTAAAGAAATGACGTTTAGGAGTGTTTACAATGAAGAACAAGGAGGTTTTAGGCCACTGAGGACGCCTCAACTCGTCTCCCAAGCGTAAAGAGAATTGAAATACACTAAATCCTATTTATAGACAAAATTTAGTGTGCTGCCAGGTCAGGGGTGCGTTCGAATGCAACCGTGCGTGCGTTCGATCATGGTGCTGTGCGTTCGATCGCAGGTGTGCCGCCGTGCCGCGTGCGTTCGAGAGTAGGCACTGCGTTCGAACGCACTATGTGCGGTCAAACGCACATAACTGCCCACGGCGCAAGGTTGAAGCGATGTACGATAAGGTCGGCTAGGGCGACACGAGAAACTCGGGCTGACTGGACCTGCGCTCGAACGTGGTCCCTGCGTTCGACCGCAGTTGCATTCGAATGCACTTCCAGGGGCTTGACTCCTTCTTTGCTTCATTTCTCCCCTTTGAGCCACCTTTTGCACCAAATACCTACAACACACTAAAACACTAAAACAAGATAAAACATTAAATATTAACAAAGCTAAGAGCCTAACAAACATAAGTTAAGGGGGGTCCAATATACAATATTTGACACCAATCATTATACATTAAAATGCTCTGTCGAATAGAAAATTTAGTGTTGGCCATGAATCCCTCTTCCACCTTCTGTACTAAAGACTGCAAAGTAGGATCATTTGCATAGCCTTCTTTTTTTACTTCTAACAACCATTCCAAAGAAGGGTATGAAATTACTGCCAAAGAAGCAGTTTGCAACTCTTCTTTATTCCTTATAGACAAAGCATCAACCACCTTCTTTTCTTGCCCCCTCTTATATTTCACAACAAACTTATAACCCAGCAACTTAGATACCCACCTTTGCTGCATAGGAGTATCAATCTTCTATTCTAACAAGAACTTTAAACTCTAATGATATGTTCTAATTGTAAAGAAATGTCCTAAGAGATAAGGTCTCCATTTCTTAACAGCTGCCACTAAAGCCAGTAACTCCTTCTCATATGTTGACATTAATAAGAACCTCCCTTTCAATACTTGACTGAAGAAAGTCAAAGGTCATTGCTGCTACATCAACACTGCCCCAATACCTCTTCCTGAAGCATCACACTCAACAATAAAAGGTAAGTTGAAATTTGATAACACTAACACTGGACGATTAGTTACTCTTGTCTTCAATTCCCCAAAGGCTGCTTTAGCCACATCACTCCAAACAAAAGCATTTTTTTTTTTTAACAAATCAGTCAAAGGTGTTGCAATAACCCCATAACCACTTATAAATTTCCTATAGTACACTATTAGCCTTATTAAAGCCCTCAAAGCTTTCAAGGACTTAGGTTTTGGCCACTCCACCGTAGCACTCAACTTCTTTCCATCAACCTTCACACCCTCAGCAGAAATCAAATGCCCTAAATAATCTATTTTAGAACACCCAAACCTACACTTGCTCTTCTTAGCAAACAACTGGTGAGCTCTCAATACTTTTAAGGTAATTTTAAGATTACTCAAATAATCTTGAATGTTGGCACTATAAACCAAGATATCATAAAAAGAAAAATTAAAAAAAAAAACTAAAATAAATTTCCTTAAATAAGGCCTGAAAAAGTCATTCATCAAGCTTTGAAAGGTGGAAGGTGCATTAGATAATCCAAAAGGCATTACTAAGAATTCACAATGCCCCTTGTGTGTCCTAAATGCAGTTTTTGGTATATCCTTAGCCTGAACCCTAATCTGGTGGTATCTAGACCTCAAATCTAACTTAGAAAAAAATCATAGATCCATGCAACTCATCTAGTAATTCATCAATCATAGGAATAGGGAACTTATCCCTGATTGTCTCCTTATTTAGAGCTCTATAATCCACGCACATACACCAAAACCCATATGCTTTTCTAACTAACAAAATTGGAGAAGAGAAAGGGCTTTGAGAATGTTTAATGACTCTTGACACCAACAATTATGCAACAATTTTCTCAATCTTTTCTTTCTGAAAGTAAGGGTATCTATAAGGCCTCACAGAAACTAGTTGGGCATTATATTTTAAAGTAATTGAATTATCATGTGAACGATTAGGTGGCAAACCCTTAGGTTCAACAAAAACATCCCTAAATGACTCCAACAACTCCTCAACTTCTAACCCCAAAATTTCCATCACAAATTCTTCCACATTATCTAATAAATTCATAAATAAGCCTTTAGTACTCTCCCCTTTAGATCCCACCAGGTCAGACTCTTCCCATAAGTAAGGAGCTATAAAGCCTTGTAATAGGAAGGTCTGATTAGCAATTGTAAACTCCATAGTATGCACCTTAAAGTTCAATATTATTGAACCTAAAGATACCAACCATTGAATTCCTAATACCATATCACAACCTGCTAACATGATCATATAAGCATCAGTAATGAAAAACAAATTATGAAGCTGTACTTCCATTAGGATACATTTCCCTTCACTAACAACCTCTTCCCCATTAGCTACCTTCACTTTAACTTTCAACTTCTTGCCAATTCAGGAATCTAGAAAGTTATGGGTGCTACCACTGTCCACCAACACAATGATCTTATGATTTCCTATCCACCCAATCAATATCATGATATTTGGATGATTATTGCCAGTAATGGTTGATCGTACCAAATTTAGGTACTCGCCAATTGAACGAACCGTAGTTCGTATAGCGTTGTGCAAGTACCGAGATCGAACCACAAGGAACCGTGTATTGTTTAAACGAAATTAACTTTGAGTCTAGGTTAGTGTTACTTTAACCTAGCTCCGATGTGGGTGATTAGTGACAACGAAAATGTAAACTAATTTAATGCAGAAAAGTAAACAAAATAAAACACTAAGGCTAAGGTTTTCACCTCACCATATCAAGAATGCAAATTGAAAATGCTAAGCTAACATATCCGTCTATCGGTTAAAAATAACGCTTTATCTCTTGCGCCTATCGAAGGATTAAAGGAATCTGTCCATTTGACGAAAGATAAACCATAAACGGTTTAAGGCCCAAAGGATCCAAAGTGAATGTGTTAAGACACAAACTACTATGGATAAATGGGCAAAAACCGAAGGATGGAATGTATCCATCGGACGAAAAACAAAAAATAAACGACTACGGTGCAATCTCACTTGGTTTTGTCACCAAACCAAGTGAGAGACGATTAAGCAATAAAGAAATAACGGAAATATGTAACTTAAACATAAACAATAAGCATAAAATCCATGGTGAGGCTACATCCTCAACCTTAGTTGAGGATTTAGCCTCCCATGTGATAAGGAAGCATAAAGGAACTAAAACAAAGCATTAATATTAAATAAAATGAAAGGTTACAAAGAAAAAGGGCAGAGCAGGGCCTAAGGTGGCAAACTGCTTTCAAAAACTCGCCCAAACAAAAAGCTCTCATCAAAATGGACCTAGGGTCCTATTTATACTGACAGGTCACTGGCCTGTGTTCGAACGTAGGTAGTGCGTTCGAACGCACTGATGAATTATGCATTCGAACGTGCACTCCACGTTCGACCGCAGAAATATCTCACGGCGCAAGCTGGAAACGATGGACTCCTAGGGCCGGCTAGGGCAACCGCGTGAGATTCGGGCTGACTGGGACTGCGTTCGACCGTGAGTGCGTTCGAACGCACCAAGTGCGGTCGAACGCACTTGGCAGGGATCCATGTCTTCCCTTGGTGCATTTTGCTCCTTTGTGGCCATAATTTATTGAAAGGACCTGCACAACACAAAACACTAAAAACAGTTAGATATTAACAGTGCTAAAGGCTTAACAAATATAAGTTAAAGGGGTTCAAATGTCAATGTTTGGCACCAATCAATGGCATTTAAGGAAATTTTAGGATCCTCCTCCTCATAACTCACTTCCATCAAATCCTCCTTCTCAATTTCTAAGGTAGGATTCACTTCTAACATCTCTAAGCCTTCCAACAGAAATAGCTTTGGATTCTAACACCTATGCCCATACTGCCACTTGGCATCACAATTATAACACAAGCCCTTTTTTTTTTTTTTTTTTTTCTCTCCTCGATTTGTTCTTGAGAAATTTTATGGACAGGAACTGTAGCTTTAGGTGATCCTATGGCAGAATTCTGATTATTAAAACCCCCACTCCTAAGGAGATTAGCAAAATTTTCACTTGCATTCCTACACTTTCTCCCTGTCAAAACATATTCCTCTTGCATTTTAGCCAAACCATAAGTTGCCAATAAGGTTTGAGGTTTAAACATTCTTACATGTAATCTAATATCATCCTTTAGCCCTCCCAGAAAACAACTCACCCTATTATGATCATCAACTCCCCTTACCCTAGTTGACAATGCCTCAAATCTCTCTTTATAATCATCAACAGTAGTGGTTTGCTTCAATTTAGAAAGTGCCTTCATAGCATCATCATAACCAGATGGTCCAAACCATTCTAATAAAACCTGAGTTAATACATGCCAATTATACAAACTACCAGACAATTCCATATACTAAAACCAAACTAGAGCTACCTTCCATATGAATAGAGGCAAGCAAGAGTTTCTGACTATATGAAGTTCTATGGACATGGAAAAACTTATTGGCTTTATAAATCCACCCCAAGGGATCATTGCCATCAAATGTAGGAAATTCTACTCTCACTGACCTGGTTATAATGGCCAGCTGCTCATCACCATGTTGATCACCTCCATAACCTCTATAACCACCTTGCAAATCACCTCTATAGTCATGATCCTTCTGACTTGGCCTCCTACAATTCAATTGTGCAAGTTGATGAACTCTCCCCTCCAACCTCTCGTCCTGCACTTCTGAATGAAAAGGATCAACAAGGCCTTGCTGCCAATTTGTCCTCCCCCTTCTATTTCCATGATGATGAAAGTCATTGGAAAGTTGCTGCACAGGGGGGATCTTTTCTGTCGCTGCACTGGCATGCCTCCACCAGCCCACTCCACATCATCTCTCATTACTTCCTTATTCTTGCCTCCAGCAGTTAGTAAAACAAACTGTTACTTCCTTGTTTCAACCTCTGCCTCCCATCCCATAGCATATATTGCAGGCTGAGATGCTTCTAGCTTCTTATGAGCTACCATCAACTCTGTCATATGAGTGAGTTTGTCCATCGCTTTATCAAACCTTCTATCAACATTGGCATTTCTCTATTTTGCTTGATTATCAATCCTCTCAAATTCTTTGTCGTACTTCTCCATTTGCTTCTTCATAGTAGATATCTACTATGAGTCAGATAGTAGATATCTACTAGTATATCTACTATCTAGTGGAGTAATGGCAGAGGGCACTCGTATGAGTCAGATAGTACACAAGAAGTGCTGATTAATACTAGTAACAAATTAATAGTATATCTCCACAAGAAGTGCTGCTTTCATAGTATATCTCTCATCTCTATTAATACTAGTAACAAATTAATACTTGTAACAGTACGGTAGGTGAAATATACTGATGCAAGTGTCATAAGTTGTAGTGACCCAAATAATTAACTAAGCTTAAGTAGCTTAGTTAAAGGGTTAATTTGGACTTTAGGTCATTAGAATCTGCTAGAAGGGCATTTTGAAAAAATTAAACTTCTGGACCGGACGTACGCTGGGGTTGACGAACGTACGCTTCTATTTGTAGTGCGGACGTACGGTAGGGGACCACCAGACATATGCTAACAGATAGTACGTCATACTCTGTGAATAGTACACAAACGTACGCTCAAAAGTACTGAATGTATGCTACTTTTTGGATTAACTGCTGGATAATACCTAGACATATGAAGCAGCCTTTGGACCACTGTGTATTATAGTACATGGACGGACGCCCCTAGGACCGGACATCTTTTTAGCCCTATAAATACCCCTCACCCATTTCACACCCATTCTTGCCCCTAACCCCTCTGGAGCCCCCAGGCTGCGAAAATCATCCCTGTGTGAGTGTTTTGTGAGTTCAGAGCTAGTGGACTGGAGGTTCTTGAAGTTTCGCTTCAAGGAGGTAGTGCTCGGTTGCCTAGCTCTTTAATTATGTTGTTATGGTGCTCAATTATTTTCTTGTGTTGATATTCATAGTTTTAGCTTTAGTTATGCTTTAGATCTTGTTTAGATTAGCGTTATGTTAACTTTGCATGATCACATTGCATGGAGGTTTAATTTCGACTTAGAAGACCTTAGGAAACCCTTTGGTAGGCTTAGGAATTGGTTTAGAGAATAGGAGGACGAATGGAAAAAAATGAGGTTCTCCATGAAAACCTTGAAGCATACGTACATTTCGAAGTATCACAGCGGACATACAGTCCAGAGTGTGATAAAGAACTTTATTTTCACTAGCCGTCTCATAGCTCCTATTTCCTTGTTCTAGAGTTGTTTTAGTAGAAATAGAACTAATGATAGGTTTTCTTAGTATTCGAGGTTATGGAGCCTCAAGAAAATTACATGAAGGAGCTTTACGACCCGGGTGAGTACAAACTCACATGGATGCTTTGTTGTTACTTTTTCTACATTGGATATCCATTTATATATATCAAACATGCATATTTTGTAACTCTCATGAAATACATTTTGGAACTATTGGGAACTCTCTTTTGTGAAAACGTGTGTCGATTAATAAGATAATAATGAGACTTGTAAAACTATGCATGTAAAAGACTGATAAGATTAATTGCATCGTAAGACATGGTACACTAGTACGTGCGGCATGATGGCCATGGGCTTACTATACGGGTTAACTTTATGGTCAAATGTGTGTGTGTGGGCTTTGGATCCAATGGTTTTATGACCAAGACATAGTCATTCCTAGTGGATGGTCACTATAGGACGGACATCATTAGCAATGTGGGCTACTCGAGGTCGGACTCGGTCATACCATTAGTGTTATGTATGATAGCTGTGTAATGGCTGGGGTACCAGCATTGTACTACAGGTCCCTTGGGATAGCGTCAACCCTACTGAGAATGGGTAATATCTCGGGTAAACCATACTATTGAACTATTACTATTACTCATGATTATAAGCATATATTATATTATATATATCACATCTATGATAAACTGTCATCTCATAATATTGTATGCGCTTTATAAACAACTGAGTTCATCATTTAATGAAGGGTACGTCATGTGCATTTCTACTCACTAAGTCGTCGGACTTACCCTTGTATTATTTTCTTTTTTCTCCATATATTCAACTATGCTGTTATAGATAGTGATTACTGCGAAGTATCCGGTTATTGTCAAGGATTCGATGCGAGAGATGCTTTAAGACTTATTACAAGCTTAAGCGAGTACTCATGATAGCTAGTACTTTTGAGTTATGCTGTAGACTTAGGACTTGATGTATGCTTGCATATTAAGATATAGCATAGATCCCTTGTAACGATGATATGTATAGTATGATTCCAGCTACTTTGATGTTCTTTGGTAGATGCTCTAATTATAATGATTTAATGTTATAGAACTTTATTACTTTTCTCTGCTTAGTATCCTTTGTTTTAGAGGAGTAAAGGTCTATAAGTCTTGTTCGGAGTGGAATAAGGCTGGGAGACAAACCATAGAATTAATTACCAACTAATTAATTCTCAGGGTGTTACATAAGTTGAAATCACATTATAAGGTCAAGTGCAAATCAAAGTAATGACTCAAATGCTAATTGGCTACTTTAGAAGAAGAAAAAAAAAAAAACCGGATTGTAGAAAAAAATTTGTAAGTAAAATTAAAGAAGTTACCAGAAGAAAAGTAATTAGGGTTGAAAGTTAACTTCTTAATTAATTAAAACATGGTTTTGAGACAATTAGACGTCCTTAGGGCCAGTTCGATCAAAACTTTGGAGTTTTTGTTTTTGTTTTTGTTTTTTATTTTTTGTTTATTTTTTGTTTATTTTGTTTTTTTTTACATATCCATATAAGAGGAGAATAGGGGATTCAAACTAGTCATGACTTTCGCTTCATAAGGTGTGGTCACCAACCGATTGATCTACCCATTGGGGAGGAAAGTTTGGAGTAAACCCCTTAAAAGTACAATTTTTTTCAAAATTTTGTTAATTGAAACCTAAAATTAGACATGGACCACATAAGGTTCCCTTTAAAGCATGTGCAACTACTACCCATATTATTGGTAGGTGATCAATAATATATTATTGACGTTCATTAGGCACATTTTAAGACTTCTGAATTTATATATTTTATTTTTTATTTAAAAAAAAAAAAAGAGGAGAGAGAAAGAAAAAAGGAAGACCACAAGGCTCTGGAATGATCTATATGGATCGAACAAGAACACCAAATAGAGTTGGGCATATACTAAAAAATATAGTAAAAATTTGGGAATAAATATGGAATTTTGGCATAAACTCGGTATATTTGTTGATAACTTGAGAAAAGGGCTGGAATTTTTATATTCTTCTAATCCATTTGAAGATTTGGTGAGAAGGTGAATCCTATATATACATGCAAGCTGACACCAGTGAGAAAATTGCCAATATTCTCATGAAAATTGCCTTCCACATAAATAAATATAATTGTTTTTTGAAAACAATAAACAGGACTCAATCTTCTAGCACTTGACACATCGGTAGCTACCTCTCTATAAATACTTATTGCCATTCACGAGTTCATTTATGGATCGAGTACTTGGTGCTTTAATTCTTCGTGTAATAATAAAAAATTAAAAAAAAAAAAAAAAAAAAAAAAAGAAAAAAAAGAAGAAGAAGTAGGTAATATTCAACTTTATCTGAACTTTTGCAGAAAAGAAAATAAAATGTTAGATTGTAGGAAAAGATTGGAGGAATATGCATGGCCCAAAGATTGGGACTGTGGAGTTGTTTGTAAAACTCATCAATCAAGGCCTTCTAAGCCTTGTAAGTTTGCCCAACAACTTGCGACCCCTGATTCCATAGACATAGGTATACTTTTATACAATTCACAATTTGATATAAATCAACACAAAATTAATAAATTAAAGGTTTGTTTAGGTTTGCGATTTCAAAATGTAATTTTTAAAAACATAATTAAGCATTCGAAAAAATTGTAGTTTTGCATTTAAAACTGTGCGTTTTAAAAAAATAAGGAAGTTCGATAAATTTTCAAATCACATTTTTTTTAAAATACAATCTCAAACAATTAATTTTTTGCGATTTGATTTAAAATTGGACATTTTGTATATAAAATTGCAATGGTAAATGCACCATAAGGCTAAGGGGTCTAACCTATTTAACTAAACAGGTCGAGTTAATCATCAATAGTAGTAGCGGTTCAATGGCTCAAGGAAATTTTCAAGTGGTTAGAGCATGTACTCGAGCGTATGTTCAAATCTCCGGAATGAAGAATCCCAACATATACCTAATTAGTATTAGCTGCCTAGCCTGACTTGGATTCTCATTGATGCTCTGGTGGGGTTAGGTCAGGCTATGGCTCAGTTAGAACTTGAGGGAGGGCTTGCAATTTCAACTGTCTAGGTCCTTCCTGTGCAGCTTTCAACGAATATGTGCTACTATGGTTACGCCCAAATAGGATACCCACAATTGGTCAATTATAACTTGAGTTGTCTGTTTTTGACACGACCTACGAATCCGACATAAAATTAACAAATTAGGATTGAAGTGTCTAACATATTTAACTAAATGAATCAAGTAGTAATTGATCTATATATTCTTTAAAAAAAAAAAAAAAGTTGAATAATAATAACAAACAGATGGAAAGATATGATGGTTGGGCGGCCGGGGTTGGGCTAGATTTTTTCAGCTTCTTTGCTCCCATTGATCTCCTGAAGCATATGGATACGGAATGTAAGAGACATACATAGATAAAATGATAGCCACAAGCCCAACAAAAGAAAGCTAGTGGTGTCTCCTCACATAATTATGGATTACTCCTATTTATAAATTATATTGGTAGACAAAAATCCAACCACATCATCTCCATGCCTGGTTTTGTGCCCCCCACCACCACTCTCCCCATAACTTTTGCCATGTCTCATGCTTTATTGTCTAATTAAGAGTGGAGTCAAACCTCATGGAGTAGGATTCCAAATCATGGGCTTGATTTGTAGTACGGCTTTTTGGCACCAATCTATTGCTTGCTTGCTGGATGATGTTGCCATTGGGGCTAATCCTAAATTAAGGATAATTACATATGATTTTGTAAGATTTGGCCCCGACAAAAATTAAGAACTTTAACTCTAAAGATCACCAAACGGTATTGACTTTGTTTTTATAATTAGGTTTTTAAACGACTTTAAATATGTTTTAGTGGCCATGGCCGCTCCCGATCTTCTCTTACTCTGTTCTTGCTCAGACATACAGTCGTTTTTCACCCCCTACATATATATGATGTCTATTCACTCTTTTTTAAAAATTGATATGCTTAGGAATTTTATCCACATTACTTTATGTAAGTGGCCCGTTCACTATTTTACACTATTTTACACAATGACGGTATATATATAGAGAGAGTAAGAGGTCATTCATTCTTAATGTCGACAACCTTTCTACCATAGCATTGGAAATGCATAAATGCATTTGTCAAAGTAATAAATAAAATAAAATATCAAGGAAGAATATTATTTAGAGAAAGAAAGAGAGAACAAACCAAGAAATTTATGGTGCTTAATTTACATCCACCGTTATAAAGTCTAAATAATAGGGCTATATTTGATATATTGTATTACAATGGAGGCATTTATACATAAGTTGTGCCAAATAAGGCAAGGTGAAGTGTACATGTACATGTATACGTGACTAGTGGGAATCTGAAGATACTTATAGTTAAATTGTTGTTTGCTATAATCTAGAAAAATACAAGAGACTGACTGATTGAACCGACTGACATTTTAGCAACTTAACTGATTTTTTTAGTTCGGTGGGCAAAAAAACCCATACTTTCACCGATTTAACTGATACTCACAACCAAAGACTCTTAGAAGTTGAAAATCAAGAAATTTATTAAACACGGCAATTCAAAAGAAGACTTGGAACAATTAACAGAAGATGACAGGCTATTAATCAAGTAATATGCAGTGACAAGCGCATCATTCCAATATTGTAAAGGGACATGAGAATAGGCGAAGCTTCCTTTCCAAAAACAAAAAAACAAAAAGTCACTCGACAACCAGCTGGAAATAATTAAGGGTATCCATTTTATGACGGGAATAGGAAAAAGGAGAGAATTGATCGATGAGTTATATAGATATTGATACAGCAAAATACTCCTATAATGGAATAATAATAACAACCTTTTATGTAATATTCAGAAATTCTCATACAGGATCCTCTCTAGTGTGTAATTATTCACCCCTTTAAAAGTGATGAATTAATAAAATGCCCTTAGAAACAAAATACAAGGAATATACCAAGATTCTGCAAGGCTGGCCACCAATACCCAAGAAAGCAGAACCACAGGTCCACAGCCACCGCTAGTCTCAACATCAGGGTGGGCTAAAAGAGCTTAAAAGGGCTAAAAGGGCTTGGACCACGGCAAGGATACCAATCCTCCTGGCTCAAGCCAACTCCCACTAGTGTCAACGTGTCCCCTACCCTTTCCCCCACGTGGCAAACCCTCGTTCGCAATATATTATGAAGTAGTAATTAAGGAAATTCTAAACATGCATATATATTCTCCCATTTGTATTCTTCCTCTGATCTTTCTGTGGCACCAGATATAAATATAAATATATATATATATATATCGTCCAATCAGTGTAATAATGGGAGGAGATCTTCTGGTGATGCTGATGAGAACCTTTATGATAAAGCTTCCCAAAGCAACACTTGTTTGTTGGTTGCGAATATCTCCTTTCCACCCCCCACCTTTTTCCTTTAACACACCGTCCTTTTTTCTTTCCTTCCTTCCATCCTTCAATGATTTTTTAAGTTTCAAATAATTTTCCCCTAAAGTTTTCTTCCACAGAGAATAGGTTATAGGTGTTGCTAGCTTCATCTGACGTCCGCTGATATAAATTTAACATATTATTATTATTATTATTATTATTAAACTTTTTGCATGCGATTTAGATTATTATTTTTGTTTAATCAAATTAACTTTTGACTCAAATGGCAGAAGAATCTTAAAGTAAGTTTATGTAACCTATATACACTCCCATATATATATGCCTATTAATATTACCTAACCTAACCTATAATATATCTCGTGCAAATTCTAAAGCAATTTTTACAGCCATAATGTCCTTTTGGATCGAACATTCTTTCACCATCAAACCAACATGTCATTCGCCTTTGAAAAGTTTTAAGAATGTCTACTTTTTGTTGCATGTAGCCTAAGTATCACTTGTTGATCAATGCTGAAACCGACAAACATACGATCTTACTGGAACATAAACTCAGAATACTACAAATTTTTTTTTTTTATATATATATATATATTTTTCCTGTACAATTTATAGCTGGAACTCACGATATTTTGCTTCCTTTGAGGCAAAGTATATAGAATATAGACTATTGGACAAGAAAGGTCTCGTGCTCATATATAATCCTTTATTGTGAAAATGATTTGAAAAGTATGATACACGTACACGTATAGCATTTGTATCGGGCCTGCATCCTCGATGATGATCATGGAAGACCAAAATGTCGGTGGAATGTGTAAATAGTTGTAGCCGTTGCATTGGATTTCCTAAACTTAAATAATGGCTTTAATAGATATGCTGATATTTTCATTCATAGCGTAGTATGGCAATGTTTGTTTTGATGTAAAATGTGTTTTGAAAATTTTTTTTTTTTTTTTTTCTAAATGCTTGTTATGCTTGGTGTGACCAAAAGCCATATAGGGTTAAACTGAAAATATTTTTGGTTGACTAAGAAAACTTTATATAATTTCTGTAAAATTGTTCACTTTTTCAAAAATTATAAACTATTTTTTAAGTTTGATCTTCTAATTCTCGCATGCATTCTCTCTTGTAGCTCATGTTCTGCCGCCATCGAAGGTTGTTGGATCGAGATCATTGGCCGCTGCCAGAGGTCACCGGAATCTGCCAGTACTGGACTTCACCAGTTGTTCTGATATAGGTTTCATATATAGATTCGTGTCGTCGTTGATATAGGTTTTCATTTTTATTCAAAATAAATTGCATACAGTTTCAACAACAAAAATGTTGTCAATGATATAGATTTCATATATTTTTTAAACTTTACAATATAGAATCAGTGATGATATTTGTGATTATAGCTAGCTATTAGCTAGGGATCGGACAACCCACATGCATGCACTTAAAAAAAAAAAAGAATTCACTTGGATAATAGCAACAAGATATCAACAAAATTTTTGTAGTACTGTTTATATATTAGTATTTCCTTAAACTAATCAAAGAGGATTACTAAACAAAATTATGTCCCATCAACCTGAATATATATATACACAAATTAATATATAATAATTGTTAATTGAAATATCCTAAGGGAAATTATCAAATTTGGCGGCTATGTTATCGTGGTAAAAGCAACAACAAGGTACAATAGCAGATCAAATTTGGCGGCTACGCTGCAGTGGTAAAAGAAACAACATGGTGCAATAAAAAAATAAACTGAGAGGAATTTAAGGCTACTCCTTTGTCTTATGGTCGGTCACCCTCAACTCTAGCTACCATGATAATAGGAGAAACTATATTATAAGAATCCACGTATCTTAATTTCAAACTGTTACTAATTTGGTACGTAAAAATAAGATATTTGAAATGAGATTTATTCATCTGTTTAAATAAATTTTAAACTGTACCCAGACACATATGCTGACAAGCGATGAGTTTCATTTAGCGTCTTTCTTATATATTTCTTGTTCAAGTTATTAACAATTTAGACACATAATTGCTGTGATTGGAATCCAACTTAAACGTACACCAATATTTAAGTGGATATATGATTAGCTAGCTAGTCCCGAGTGGTGATGGATGTTGTGCATGAGCATGTGGACGAAATTTGTTATGGAATCCAACTTAAACGTACACCAATATTTAAGTGGATATATGATTAGCTAGCTAGTCCCGATCGAGTAGTGATGGATGTTGTGCATGAGCATGTGGACGAAATTTGTTATAAAAAAGAGAGAAAGGATATATATATATGTATATAGACGAAGAGGGGTCGTCTCCTACTAGACATCCAATATATGTATATATCCTCACAGTCATGGCCGCTTTAATTTGCTGTGAGCAAGTGGGAATCAGAGACAGAACCATATGCTTTATTTCCATAACCTTTGGTCTCCCTTTTTATGACATTTGTTAATTGGAGCAACGCGTAGCACCAAAAAGTTTCTTGCATCTTATTATGTGGCTATTTCCTATTTGTTCCCTTAGGTTGCAATGCAGATTCCACTCCAAATTCTTCCCTTTTCTTCTTTTCTTTTTTTCTTCATTAGGGCTACACCAGGCCAGTACGTACACCACTCTCTCTCTCTCTCTCTCATATATATTTTCTTTTCTTTTCCTCCTTTTTTGGTGTCTCATAGTGATGAATATATATATATATATGTCAATCGTTCGACGACACGTTGTACGTGGATAATAAAATGATTTATTTATTTATTTTTATGAACAAGACAGATCGAGATGAGAGATCAATTTAATTATTTTTTGTTATTAATTAATCCATCTTTCTTCTCTCATTTGGTACGTGAAAATAAGTTGTTAATCCAACAGTGGCTAATTGGCAAAAAGAGGCTTAATTAAACTGCACTACTAGAGCTTCAACTTTTGAAATTCTAAAATTCTTTTCCCTTTTCTAAGGCTTTCTCTACAACCAAGAAAAAAGTATATATATATATATATATAAAGAGCTAGCCGTGAAATTTAGTTCAGAACAATTACTATTATTTTTTTTCCAATAGATCATAGTTATTTATGCAATATTGTATTTTGTGATTATCAGACAAGCTTGGCCACGTAAATTTGTGTGCATGTTTTTATGCAAGTAATTCTTGAAAATAAAAAAAGTAAAAAAAATCTTATGAAAATTTGGGAGAATTCACGAATGAGATCTTCGAAGTATAGTGCTCCACGGGGCCGCGGCTACTGTTTGAGACCTCCAATTTAAAGATTCTGAGAAAAAAAAAGGAAAAATTATTCTAGGTGAGCTTGGGCTTAGAAATGCTAAGATAACCAAAGAAGTCATCCTATGCGAATGAAAGGCTGTAAAAGGTCTTGGGAAAAATAAAATGAGAGAAGGTGATGTGACATGTTATAATTAAGGGCTTTGAAAAAAAGATAAATAGAACATGTGACATGGGATATCTGAAACCTTAAAACATCCAAACTAAAGCATGTACCAACATTCTTTTTTTTTTTTTTTTTTTTTATATATACTTTATTTTCTTTAAAAGTAATGTTATATACTATTCTTTGATTTTTTTTTTAAAAAAAATTATATAGCTTAAAATTAATAAAATTAATAATAGATCAAAATTTAATAGTGATTCATCTCAAATTATCAATTAAAATCTCAAAATCTCAACTGTTTAATTTGAAACAATTCTTAAGATTCGAAAAAATTAATGGTGTTGAAATTATGATGGGGCATTAGAAGGAATTGACTCGAAGATCCCACCACGAGATGGGAAAGGAAGGGCAATCAAAATTGCAAGGCGGGTTGGGATTTTGGAATTTCAAGTGCTTTAATATATATGGCTTTCTTTAGCAAACAAAGGGTGACAATTGCCTCATAATTCATTAACTTTTGCTTAGGAGGATTTTCAAATGAAAAACAAAATTAGATGAATTAATATAAACAAGCTACTTCAAGAAAGCATGATCAAAAGGTAGTCAATAGGGATGCAAAGATGGAATGTTCTTTCTTTGGGTGTTATTGTTAGAGATCATGAAGACAATTAGTAACCATGAGCTCTCCGAAACCTCATATTATAGATCTTGTAGTCGCAGAAGCAACAGCAGAATCGTAGACAGTGATTTTTTTCTAAAGACATAGGGCTGTAGAGAATTCAACTCGAAGGTGATGCGTTGCAGATAGCGAATTGAAGGCTTTGCAAAAGGGAAGGAGAAATTGGTATCGTCATGGGCAGCTACTTGAAAAATGCCAAAATTTAAAGTTTATCTTATTTTTATAATTAACATGTGGTTTTTAAGTGAATTTAATTTAAAGCCTAGCTAGAGTTAACACTTCCGAAATACTCGTGTCCAAGCTAGCTAGTCAACAAAATCCCAATCCAACTCCTAATTTTCAAAGCTGAAGCCAAATGCTTAAGTATCTATTAATCTACTCTTATAGTTTATATGTTGACGCGTTAAAAAAAGTTTGTATTTTACTTTACTAGACACAAAAATCATAGAAAAATCTGAAAAATCAATCAAGTAGATAAGAATTTTAAGAAAGTCGATCTATATAGTGCTAGAAGGAGGTCCCTCACACATGCAAATGTGCAGCATCCAATGGCCATTGAAACCCAATAGTAATTCCTGCTGATTTTATAGGTCAAACACTATCTGCCATTTTAAAAGACTTTTCATGTGTAAAAGACAATTCATGAAAAGTTGGCAACATTGGTCAATTTTGCTTTCGATTTCCAGCTTAGGCCCATCCCATTATGCACTAAGATAATGCCTTTATTACTAAACAAACATAATTTTGCATATGATGACGGAATCCTAATTAAATAACTACAATTATATTAATTAATTATGATCAATGCTGATGACATAGTGCCACAAGCCTGCTTGTTAATTGGTTGGCTATTGCAGCAGAAAATAAATAAATAAACTATATATATAGAGGGGGCGGGGAGGGGGGGCAAGAATCATTAGGTAGTGCAATTAAGAAAATAAAGCTTTTAATTAATTAAGCTTAAGGATTATTTTATATATCCGTAATCCATGGCTATAGAAAAATAATGCTGATAATTTTTCAAAGAAGAATTAATCCAATTCCTTGGTGATAATTTTATATTTCCGTCAGTCAACTCCGAATCGATCCATCCATTAGAATGGGCTAGAAATAAACAATTATAATCATAATCATAAAAATTATAAATACTTTTATTTTCCAATCTATTTTTATGCTTAAATTGATTTTGTATTTGCTCGATCATGATCAGTACGTAGTTGACTCTCATTATTAACCTGTTGACTTCTTAATTAGTTAAGAGAATCGTAATTTTCTTTTAGGGAACATTATGAATCATATTGTACCCGTTTTTATTTAACTATGCACATATTTAAATAATATTTTGTAAGACCAAAGCATATTAGGGTACATCATAGACATTTGCCTTCTTTCTTAATTGGCTAGAGCCTAGATGTGAATATATAATTAAACTAGCTAGAGAATAACAATTAATAAAACTATTCTCTCAGCCGCCTAAGGAAAAAATACAGAAAAAAAAAAACAAACACAAAGGAGAGAAGAACGGCTTCACCATTTTCCCTCTTCTCCCTGATAAGGGTGCTCGATACGACGATATCTTCTATGTAGTCTCTTCCGGTCTCTGTTTTGGTGGTTTTAGAGTCTTGTGTTCTGGAGTTTGTTTCTCACTCGCCGACGCACGGATCTCACGCACCAAGTCGTGTCGTCTCCGAATGTCTACAATGTCGTGCTCTTCTGATGCTGCTCCTGATGGGATTTTGTTGTTTTTAGTTTTTTGCTTTGATTTATTTATTTATTTTGGATTGATTATGTAAGTTGAATCCTGACCTTTGGGCCAAGGAGGATTATATTGGTGTGAGAGATTATCTTTCACGGCCGAAAAATAATTTTTGGAAATTTGGCTATGTATCCATGTCTTAGATATAGTCTGCCTGAAATTATATGTTTCATGATTAAAGTTGTACATAAGTTAGCGGAATCAAATGTGATAGATATGATTTGATTGTAAGAATTTTATCTATGACTTTGTAAATTTATAGTATTTGGCTATGTTTTATTATAACTTTATACTCTATGATGTAAAGGTTATTATGCTTTTGATATATTAATTGATGGAGAATGCGTAGAAAAGCCTGAAAACAAGACCTAAATTAAATAAATATTATATTTGCTGCTCTGTCTCTAGCTAGAGGGTTATTCCATTATCGATCAAGCAAATTCTCCGATGAATTTCAATCTCTTCTTCTTTATATATATTATTATCTAATGTTCATGAATTAATTATTTAATTAAATACGATATTTGAAAAAGCATCGGAATGAAACCATCATCATCGATCCTCACAGCCTCTTCTTTTTTCTCAATTTTTCCCTTGAATTCTAGAAAGAACGCCTATGGGATCCCTAGCTAGCTCTCATCTCCCCGGCCGGCCTATTGGATTCCCATTTATATATATAAACTTTATTAAACTAAAAGCTACATTAATTATTCGATCTCTAATGTTAACATTTCTTGCACCGATTGTTGTCATCACTAGTGTTATCTTCATCGTGGAGTTAGCACATATTCAAATCGCGGCATCTCAGGTGATAGATGATTCATCTGTGTTAAAATATTGATTAAAGAGTTTAACTTCAATGCAGATGGGCTGCAAAACCCAACTTTTGCAGCACCCAATCCCTAGCTGACAACTCAATTTATGTTCAAAAATTGCACCAAAATAAAATAAGCCCCAACACACTAGATATCTTTTAGTTTTTTTCTTTTCTTCTCTCCACACCTGCCGACACCATCATCATGATCACTTCTCTCATTTTTTTTCTTTTTCTTTTTCTTCCTTCTCTCCATGCCACACCTTCTTCAGTTCTTCTTCTTCTTCCCCTCTCTTTTTTCTTTTCTTCTTCAAGCTGCGGTTCCATTTTTTTTTTCTTTTCTTCTGCTTCCTTCTCTCGCCGTGAGTCATCTTCTCAAGCGATTTTCCGGTGACGGAACCATTTTGTCTGGCCTTTTGGGTGATAAAATCCCTAAAGGGTTAACTTTTCCTCTTTAGGGTCTAGATTTTAATCTAAAAACGAGTTTTTAGGCATTAGAAACGAGGTTTGAGGCATTAGAAATGATTTTTGAGGCATTAGAAACGGATTTTAGGCATTAGAATCGAGTTTTGAGGCGAATTTCGACGGGTCACGGCGGGTTCGGAGTAGGGTCATGGCGGTTTGAAGTCGATTCACGGCCGGTGAGAGGCCAGACCCACTGCCGGCGTGGGTCTGGCCAAATCCACGGCCGGCGTGGGTCTAGACCAACTGCCGGCGTGGGTTTGGCAGTGGGTCACGCCGGCAGTTGGTCTGGACTTTCAGAGAGAAGACCCATTCTACAGAGAGGGAGAGAAGAGAGAAAGAATGAGGAGTTTTTTGCGTTTGATTTCTAAAAGGGAAGGAGTTTATTTGGTGTTTTAGTCTTATTCTGTATCTGTGCAATAAGCCAACGTGTCTATTAATAATTGGTTGCTGCAAAAGGATGGGTTTACAGATAGTCCGCATGGTAGGGGCTCTCTTGATTAAATAATCAAATTTATCATTTTATATAGCTTAAATGTTTGAGAGAAACGGTAATTTAACATTAAGAAGAAAAAATTTCATCGCTCATTTTATTTGAAAGGAAAATATTAGGAGAAACTTCATTTTAAACCCTAAATTACTACACGTTTTGATAAGTCTCCCTAAATTTCAAAATCTCTCAATTTGAACCCCTAAACTTTCAATTAAAGTCAATTTGAACAATTTCGTTAGATTTTAAACATTAAAAGTGAGACAATGACATTTATACCCCGGACTTTTTTATAAAATTTTAAATTTAACCTTAATTCCAAAGCCCTTTTTTTTTTAAAAAAAAAATAATGAAAAATAAATAAATAAAACATAAAAATCAACTACACCACTCGCCGGTCTCACCCTCATCCATATATTCAAAATGGGAGACCCACCTCAGTTATCTAAGTCCACAAAATACATAAATTAGTTTTATATACGTCCAAAAAATATATATATGTTACTCTGACGTACACATATATGCTTCCTCCACAGTCAAATATATATGAAAGTTGAACAATTTTGTAATTATCAAACAAACTTTGACGGGCTCGTTTGCTAATGCTTTTTAATATTGTCTTTTAAGGATATTTAACAAAACGATTAAATATTTCTTGATTACAAAACATTTGAAAATACTCTTTTCTTCTTAATATTACGTACGTCACGACCAAAATAAAAAATAAAAAATAAAAAAAAACGTCTTTTAAAAAGCATTAACAAACAAGCGGATATATATATTTATGCTTGGATGAGTGAAAACAAAATAGAAAACAAAGAGTAAGACGTAGTAGATAAGCTTTGTAAGGTTTGAGTGGCATTGCTTTATAGCTAGGCAGACAAGGCGCATCCGGGGCTGATTCTCTTTGCGTTCCTCGGTTTGTGGCAAAGCACGTAGGTTGGTTTTCTATGGCTCTCTCTCTCACTTTAAACCAACAATTACACGTGTAATTATATAATTAAGTAACTAATTAATCAACATCACAACCTTTTGGTATATATATGATATTAGTGGTCGTCGACGTCCGTCCTCTTCTCCATATACTCTACGTATAAACCACACGACTTTTCAATCCACAGAGCTAGGTTTCACAAAGAGAGAAAGAAACGACAGGAAGGGGTCCCAAAACGCAGACGTGACGCCTTGAATTGTTTCCACATATATTATTCTTTCTTCGTCATTATTTTTGTTATATAAATAATATATATTTTATGATGATGATGATGAGATTCTTATTCAGCTGGCCTCTGTGATATATATATCATCATGGGTTTCTGGCCGCCCAATCGCGTTTGCCGCTTTGAAAGTGATTCCTTTGCTTCCTCCTTAAGCCATTTTCACCAAGCAGTCACCGTCACTTTCCGCCTTTCCTAAATGGTACAACACTTGTATATGGTACCTCTTCTTTTTTAAGCCCTTTTGGAGCTTCGCTATTATGAGATTTTCCTCACCTTCCCTTTGCATGAGTTCTTCCTTATTTCCTCTCTGTTGCGCCCATATCATTATCATTATTATTAGGGAAAACTTCACTTATTCCCTTGAATTTTTGCGGTTTTTGCAAATATCTCTTAATGTTCAAAAGCTCTCATTTAGGTGTATCAAACTTTGGTTTTCTCTCACTTTGTCCATTCCGTACAGAAAAGTCTTCGCAATTCCAATTTTACCCCTGACTCCATAACTACACCGTTTCCAAAACGACGCGTAATTTTGGAGTAAAATTGACATTCTATTAGGATTTTCTGTATGGAGGGGGTAAAGTGAGAGAAAATCAAACTTTGATACACCTAAGTAAGAGGTTTTGAACATTAGGGGGTATCTGCAAAAATGGCCAAAGTTCAAGGGGAGTAAGTGAAGTTTTCCCTTATTATTATTATTTGAGAAAATTAGTCGTTTAGGCTCCATTTGTTTCGACCTTTGGCATGATCGAAAATAAATCTTGATCAAATTGAAAATCATTTCAGTGGCGGCCAGTGACAAGGAATAAACTACAACAAAAAGTACGTACAAGAATGAAGTCGGGTATTGTGGACCAGAAGGACAATCCCAAACTCAAAAAAATAGTTTTTTTTTTTTAATAAAAAAAGTACTATATTTTTACTGAGCTTAAAAGTTCTATATTTCTCATTTAATGAGAAATTTAATGAGAAAATGTTTCAGCATTTCCTTGAGGGTAGCATTCTCATTAAATGCTAAAATATAACTTATTTTAGATGTTTAGATTAAATAAACAGTTGAGATTTATGAATTTAAGAATCTCAAATTTAAAGAAAATTCTAGGGGATCTCAATCTTTGTTAAACAACAAGGCATTGCTCATGCATTTTGAATAATAATAATAATAATAATAATAATAATAATGATTGTTATCGAAAAGTGAAAAAATTTTGTTTTACTGTAATTTTTTAATTTAAATAGTAATAAAAAGTAAATGATTCGATCTAAAAAGTGAGAATGTTTTGAGGTAATTAAATAATGTTTAGGAGAATAGAGGGTGTTTAACAAACAACACCAAAATATTGAAATCATGTCAGCTAGAGGTCATTTTCAGCTGAAATTATTTTCTAACAGGAACATGATCTTAAGTTGAAATAAATGGAGCATTAAATTATTAGGTATGTGAGTAATCTCATTCGATGAAAACGAAAGTAAATTAATTATCAAGACATTAAGCAACCTTTGGGTCATTTTCAAAGTTGTTTGAGAGAAAATTAAGACGTAAGCTTCCATGTCACAAAGCAGTGGGAACCTGAATTAATCACTTGTATTGTATTGGCATGAACAAATTAAACAGCTTCAAGATACAATTGAACATTAACGTGAAGAATAAATAAAAATCACTTACATGCATGTATATATAATATATGTTCAGAAGAAATTACTATTAATTATTTTGACTCATAATGGCACCCCACCCAAAGGTTGCTCGCATGCTTTTAAATTACATCTTAATTAAGATTTGTTTTTAAATTTTTTAATGGAATTAAGAGGACACCATTAAGAGAGTCGAACAATTTTTTACACGAACCCAACACAAAACTATAGGGTTAAATTTGAAAGGTCTTAAAAATTGACTTATATCGTCATATACCAATGTTTCGACACGACTCGAACTCAATACACGACACTAAAGTTGGTAATTTTTGACACGAAACTAGCTAGAAAATTAATGTTAGTAATAGAGTTTGATCCATTTAATTAAATAAATTGAGTTTTGATTAACCTATACAATCTTAAATTAGTATCTCGGCCCGACAACTCAAACTCAACACGCTAACATGAATTATCATTAGAACTCAAAGATGTGAGCTTGTATTCGGTGTGTGTATATATATATATACTACTTTATAAAACATTTTTACCAATTTTTTAGCAATTAAAGGCTATATATATATATACACAATGCGATCTGCCATCACCAAATCCTGAAAACTGTGTGCTGCATATCGATTGAATATTGGACCTTTTTGTCCACTTCACCATAAAAACTGATGATACATCATACCATTGAAGACAACATTTTATTATATTTAAAAATCTTCGTTAGTTTTATTCTTTTAAGTAAGAATAAATTAAAGGCTGAAAACGGCTATTTTTATTCGTCACTAGCTAGCTAGTTGATGACAACTCTATACTTCTCCGAATTCAAAGGAAATTGTTTTTTTTTTTCTTTTCTCTTAATCATTGAGATGGCAAGTCGTTTTCAGAAATTAAGGGCAGATATCAGGCTCTGTCTTCATCCAGATTATGGGTGGTTCCAAAAATTTATATCAATTCATCACAATCATGAGTACAACTGTAACCCTATATATACATATCCAAGTTGAATCAATTTGATCAACATCTTTTGCATTTGATTTCAGTGAGAGCACATGTGAACCAAAATGAGGCTTCCCTCTCAATATCCGAACTCTTTTAATTTTAATTTTTCGCTTTTATCATACACTTTTCTGATAAGGGAAAAAAAAAAAAAAAAAAAAAACTAGAGACCAATGAGAGAGTGTCGTTTCATGGTGGCGTAGGCGGGCCCCATTGGACAGGGTTCCAAAGCCTTTTTGGCTCCCTACAAATACCCTCACTCCCTCTTCTTCCTTTGCCATCATCCACAGCCACTCCTCAAACATCATATTCGTCATCTCCCACACAGCCTCCTCTCCTTCTTTGCAACTCGCACCCAACAGCTGTTGGATGTGCTGTTGCTTGCCATAGGTAAACAATTTCATCTCCACATACTTGCTTTGAAATTCTCAATTTTTTATTATTATTTTTCATAATTCGGGTATTTGGGTTCGTCCTGACTAAATTTCTGAGACACCGTGTAAAGCGTTTTCACTATACTCGATTTTCGAGTATAAAGAGTTAGTGCTTTCGCCCGCGAAAGCTACTTACCACTTGAACTAACCCCTTTCTAGCAACTTGATCTCATCCTCTGCTTCTTGGGTTTTCGTTTATCTAAATTTTGGTCACTTTGTTTTTTGTGCAGCTAAACTTGTGTTTCTCCTGTGGTGAATTTCCGGAGATGTCGACTCCTTTGAGCAAGAGCCTCCGCTTTTCTTCGTATCCAAACGTTGACGAAGAGGCTAAGGTTGTCGAGAAGCAGGGGATCGTCACCATTCTTGGGTCGGACTGCGAAAGAACCAAAGCTGCTTCTCTTCGGAGAACTCTGTCGGCAGACATGTCGTCCAAGAAATGGCTGGCTCAAAACGGCTTCTCTCTCATGAAAAAGATCGCGTCCTCGGAAAGAATCTCTGTTTCTTTAGCAGATTCCTCGTCCTCGTCGGAAGGAGAAGAAGACGAAGAAGAAAGGAAGGAGAAAATGGAAGGGCGAGCACAATTCGATATGTGGAGCTCGATTTTGTCTCAGAAGGCAAACGAGGACGCATCCATCCCACTTCCTCCTCCTTATATTCACCCTCTTGTGAAGAGATCGAAGAGCTCTTTGAGCGAAAAGAGCCTCGAAATTTGCACGGAGAGTCTGGGGTCGGAGACCGGTTCCGATGGGTTCTCGTCGTACCCACCATCGGAGACGGGCGACGCAGAGGAAGAAGAAGAAGAAGAAGAAGAGCAACAACTACAAGAAGATCTGAAAGCTTTTGATACAGCCGAGGAATTGATCAGGGTGGCAAAGTATAACAAATCCTCTGCTTCTTGTAAGAAATCACAGGCTAAATCGTTCCCCCCACCTCTCCCTTCTCTCTCTCGAGAAGATGGCGCGTCTCTCCGCATGCAATCTCGCCGCGACAATGGCCGATTAGTCCTCGAAGCCGTCTCCATCCCTTCGCAGAACTGCTTACGCGCTCAACGGCAGGACGGCCGCCTTGTCCTCACTTTCGTCGATACTACTCTCCCAAATGAAGCAGAAAAAGATGAAGACGACGAAGAAGAAGAAATGGAAGATTTTGAAGAAGAACTCGAGGACTTCGAGGAAGTTTATGATGACGACGACGACGACGATGGTGAAGAAGAAGAAGAAGAAGAAGAAGAAGAAGAAGAGGATGAAGAAATTGGAATGGTGATAGAGCAGGCGCCAAGTAGGGTGATAAACGTGCACAGATTAGCTCTAATGATGAACAAGCCCATTGGGATTGCCGGCAGAAACCCGACATGGCCGCGCAGGTTCAACGAAGTTGCCAAATCCGAAGACGACGATGAAGAAGAGGTGACAAAATCTCTGCCGCCACGGCCCCGCGTGGCTCGGCTCCTGCCCTCGAACCCGGCAGCGCCGCCAACGGCAGCAGCTTCTTTAAATGCCTATGAGTACTACTGGCGGGCCAAGCCCGCAGCTCAACAGCCGCCGCCGCCGACGGCCGCCACCAAAAACAACCCCAACAAGCTCATCATCTCCAGAAACATTATTCCGGCGGCAAATGATCAGCAACAATCGCTTGTTCTTACGAGAGGCGGCTGCAAGGAGCCCCGACGGTCTCTCCTCTTCTGGGAGCCCTATTGCATTGCCACCTGATCCATACATCCTCTAATTTACCTCCATTGTTACTCAAAAATTACCATATTGTACCGCTTTTTTTTATGTTCATTTTCCCACTCTCTCAGGGTTTGTGTTGTCAAAAACAAAAATAAAAACAAAAACAAAAAGACGAACCAAAAAAAAAAAAAGTACTTTTGATTTAAAAAACCCAAGAAAAAGAGAGATGGTCGGATGACCCTAACAGTTGTATAAATTTCATCAGCGTCTGCTATTAATTAGTAGCTAATTAATTAAAGCAAGATCTTTTGGCATCATCTTTGACTTGGTGGACTATCTTGTCTGTGACCTGTCCCTGCACTATGGTGGCTTCCTTTTCTTTTAACTTTCTCTCCTTTTGTTATTCCCAGCCAATTGGGTTCCAATATGAGTCATTTCCCTGACCTAATTGAGCTTCATTCCGGGAACACCAAGATCCCCCCTCATATCTGCTGCTCCTCTACAGTAGAGGATGAGTGTGATGGATATTTCTCTTTCAATAATGTAATAATTAATTAATATCCAAATACCAATTTTTAACACGATTCATGATTTCGATACGAACCCAACATAAAATTTGTATGAATCAATCATATCACATCTTAAAATAATAAACATTAAAGAAATAGTTATGATTATGGATTGTTATCATAAATAATGACTTTTGGAGGAGGAAGAGACGTCAAGGAAGACAATCACACAATAATATATATAAATGTTGGTTTATGCTCATGTTATGTGTCTTTTTCTGTTGGCAGTGGCCGGTGGGGACCGTGGGGGATACAAGATTTAGAAAATCAAGCAGAAGTTACGGCTGATGATAAAAGCTTTCCAAATTTTTCCAATTGTTTGCGTTTTCCACATGTTTATCGTATTCTCTTTTGTCTCAAATGTCATTACATCTGCCTCAAAAAATAAACAATTGTAATTGCATCTTTCTTTTGATACATTTCCGATTAATTTGCAGAGTAGACCTTTGAAATGAACTAGTTAATTCTAGGTAAATATAGTTATTCTTTTGTTTGGTAATACACTATTCTTTAGAATAGTTTATTCTCATGATCGAAACTATTAATCTCATACACACAGGATTAACTAACACATTTAGCTAATCTTTAAGGAATTAAATACATTTTTCAAAAATACTCATATAATATATTTTTTATTTTAAACTTAAAACAAAATAAAAAGTTACAATAAAAAAAAATAAAAAATGTGAAAAATAAAGTTGGTGACTTGACCACCCAATGGGGTGGTCGGCCACCCATAGAAGTGGTAGGAGGTGGTGCAACCACCACCCCATCGCATTTTGGTGTGGCTACGGCCAACCCAGATTTGCTTCTAGGGTGGCTGAACCCACCCCTGGAGCTCCTCTGGGTTGGTCGCGGCCACCCCGCAGGTCGTCGAGGGTGGCCTTTGTTTATCAGGGGTGGCCGCAACCACCCACGAAGCTCCTATAGGGCGACCGCGGCCACCCTCGGCCACTTCTATGGGTGGCCATTTTATTTCATGTTTTTTTTTTTAGTATGTGTTCGAAAAAAAGAAGAAGGTTTTTTGTAATTTTGATTCAATTCCAATTTTTGCATGTGTGTTGTTACCAAATTAAGGAATAGAAATAACTATTCTATTCCTATTAATAGCTATTCATTTTCCAATAGACTAAACATTCCGCAAACCGAACGATGCATTACCCTTTGACAATGGTAGATTAAGAGCATGCTTGAAATTGTGTTTGAGAAATAGAGTTTTAAAGTCAAAAATTATTTTTTGACAAAAACTTTATTTTTAATTTTTTGCCAAAGTGCGTTTTGGCTTTTTTTTTTTTTTTGGACCCATTGCTTTCAAGTTTTTTTTACCAAACATATACTCTCTTTTTTTTCAAACGAATTTTTTTACTGTTAAACGTACTTTTAAGCCCCTTAAACACACACTCAAACATGCCTTAAAATAAGTGATACTATGTGATGTAGCGATAGATCGTGTATAATCAAGAAAAAAGCAAGTAAAATGGATAAATATTTCTAAGATTGTGAGACTATCACAAAATCAAAGAAATTTTCTCTAAGCAGTTTTAGCTAATGCAA
>CM017324.1:10056176-10099912 GCA_006937295.1 Carpinus fangiana
TCCAAACTTTAACCAAAAAACATTAGAGTAATGCCTAGCTGAATCTTAGTATGTCTATTTTTTTTTATGTAAGTAATCTAAGTTCTATATCTATTCACTTCTTCCTTTCCTTTTATTTTTATTTTTCATTTTCTTTTCTTTGCTTTGTTGTTGACAAAATTTACTGACTTGATGTCCTTATTTCTGCCAACGTTATTTTTCAGCTGCTTCTTAAAATGTTTGCAATACCCCATCTACCAAATTAATCAACTAAAGCAAATTCTTAAAGAATGACAGTCAGAACAAGCACTGGTACCTTAAGAGCTGCTAGCTTATAGAGTCATTTGACCTTAAATCTTGGCAAAAATAGGGCCCACAGACTAAAATTACTTGCAACAGTGGCACCAAGATTTGTCTGGAGCTGAGATTGACAGTCTGAAGTATGAAAAAACTATCAAACTAGAACTCAATCACCATATGTTTATATATATATATATATATATATAAAGTAAATAAATAAATGCATAATCTACACTCTTGCCTACTTGGTTCCTGAAGGCAGAGCAACAACTGAGACCATCTCCACAGAACATTGGTTCAGCCTATAATCAGTCTATGACGTTCAAGGTGTAAAACCCATCTATCTGGTGAACTTTAATGATAGACAAAGAAGTGATCATGTGTTCTGTGGGTCGGTGATCGAATCAATCGATAATGTCATTCTTCACTCTTTCTCAATGTTAAGGCCAAAACTAAAAATCCGGGTCTTATTTTTGCATTTCATTGTCAACAACATGCAAATAATTGGGTAGATATACACAATTTATTAAGAAAAGAATTACATTCTTATGTTAATTTAACAACCATTAAGCCAATCTGAAATTTACCTGATGAGGTTGTAATCCAGTATGAAAGCAATACACAAGTTCCACATGAGAGAGGTCGCCTGCATGGCATAATGTGCACATCCATTAATCCACAAACACTCTTAAAATAAAGCAATTAGGATAAGTTAACATTGGACAATGAAAATCTGAAACCATATGATAATCTCAAAGGGCAGCTAAGAAGAAGATTCCCACACCCACAAAAACTATTTTTTATGTTCTTCTTCCTTTAAAAAAAAAGGGTGAATGCAGGCAGTGCCTCTCTTGCTGATTAAAGAAAAAGCCATATCATGTTCACAAGTGGCTTGACAAATAACCCCTCATGAGTCTTGGCACATCCAAAAATCTCCAGCAGTTCAAAAACAAAACGTTTCGAGCTTCAAATATCAACTCAGGACTCGAAATTGCACCAAATATCAATCTGTTCTAAAACCAAAATACACGAATAACTAACACCACTGTGAACCGAACGAAAAAGGGACATCTTTGGCAAAATAAACAAATAAAAAATTAAACCCAATTGCAGAATATGGAAACTCAATTCAACCGGAATCCAAAAGAAGATGAGAAGAATGTCAGGCTTACTGTTTGCGCAAGACCCAGAGACAGAAGAAGCCATAGAATCACAGCTTTGCGAGCGAGATCGTAGAGGGAAAAAGGGCAAAAAAATTTGGACCATTTCTCGATTTATGCGTGTCATCCTTGCGCAGGGGCCATGCTAATCTTCTCTGTATCGTTCCAATTTTATCGGATGTCCCCGAAGGGACAAGCATATGTTGCTCTGCTTCGCTATAAGAAGTTGTCTTGATTCTTGTAACTAAACGATGTGGGACTAGTTGGCTCCCAACTGAACTTAAACGCGTACTTAGTTTGCGTCTTGACTAATGGAACAGGCCACGCCAAACTGTCGTGATTGTAGGCAAATCTGAATCGTTGGTTTGTGCCTTTGGAGCACATCAATCAAATAGTAGCGGTGGATTCCACGTGTCAGTGTCGTGGCTATTAATTAATAATCAATCGTCCAATTGTACAGTTGTATAATTGTTCAATAAAAACTCTGTTTTATTTTAGAAAATGTCGATGCAGTTTTTTATATGGGTTGGCCGGTGATGGGTTGCATGCAAAGTAGTAACAGTCAAAAGATTTTTAGCCTTGATCGGTGACGTTCCAACGCTTAAATTAGCATATTTATTTGAAGTAAAAATAAAGTAACGAGTTTTGAGAGACCCACGGTCCCCTATAACAGAATATAAGTTCTTATTATTATGCTACAAGCCTTTGTTTGAGGAGGATTCAAACATTCCTCCCCTCTTAAGAATACCCTTGTCCTCGAGGGTAAATTCTAGAAACCGGCTTATCTTTAGGTAGAATTTATCCTTAAAAATCGGCTTAGAAGGGAAAAGTGTCCAATAACTTATATATACATGGTCAATATTAGATTTTAACCCATGTAAAACTGTTGTTACCATGCACAACAATGATGAATAATATGGAATCAAAAAAGAGAAAGAGATCAAGAGAAAGTTAAGACACAGATTTAACGTGGTTCGGCAATTTGTCTACGTCCACAGGAGAGTGCGACTATATATTTCTATTCAATGATTTAGGGTTACAACATAACATATTTATAGGCAAACCCTAATTATAAGTATTTTGGAAAACCCCAAAATACCCCCCACAACTTATTTGTTCCCCAGGCCCACATAAACTAATTACACCCAATGGGCCTTTAATAGAATATGAGCCACTTGTTTCAACAATCTTCACCTTGGCGAGTATTCACCTCTTTGAAGATAATCAAGTATTGGGCCTCCACCTGGAACTGATAAGTTTGGGGCTGCCGCCTCCTCTCCTCTCCTTTCTAGCACCTGGATACATTTATCAAGTCCAAGCAATGCTTGAACTTGTCTGCGGTAATAGGCTTCGTCAACATATCCGCTGCATTCTCAGAAGTGTGAATCTTCTCAAGTAACAATTCACCTGTAGCAACCAATTCCCTGATCTTGTGAAACCTCACATCAATGTGCTTGGTTCTCGCATGATACACCTGGTTCTTTGCCAAGTAAATGGCACTCTGACTGTCACAATACAACGGAACTCCAACTTGCTGAATACCCAGCTCTTTGACTAACCCTGTAAGCCACAAAGCTTCCTTTGCAGCTTCAGCCGCTGCCATGTACTCTGCCTCAGTCGTGGACATTGCAACTGTANAACGTTGGAGACTCTTTTCACGTCTCATTCTTATGCACGCACCATGCAGTTGCATTATTAACTAGCCACACTCAAGAAGGGTAGTTCCACAGTGGCTCACAACTACCAGAAATTCAAGTCTCTCACAGACTCACTTGCTGTCGTGGGTCAATCTCTTGATCAATCTCAAATTGTTTCTTTCCTCTTAGCAAGATTGGGTCTAGAATTTGACCCATTTGTCACCTCAGTCACCACCCGTGCAGACCCTCTTTTTGTCGAAGAATTGTATGGTCACTTTCTCTCCCATGAATTAAGGCTAGAGCATCATAATTCTGCCATGGATCTCTCTATTGCAAGTGCAAACTATGCAGCCCGTGGATCATTCCATCGTGGCTATAGGTGTAACACCTCAAAAATTAATTAACTAGTAATTAATTCTATAGTTCGTCTGTTAACCTTATCCCTCGTGGGACAAGACTTAGGGACCTCTACTCCTCAAAAATAGATGATACTAAGCAGGGAAAAGTATTAAAGTTCTATAAACATTAATCATAACAACCAAAGCATCTACCAAAGAACATCAAAGTAGCTAAAATTATACTATGCACATCATCGTTGTAAGGGATCTATGCTATACCTTAATATGCAAGCATACATCAAAGCCTCTAAGTCTACAGCATAACTCAAAAGTACTAGTTACCATGAGTACCCGCCTAAGCTTGTAATAAGTTCTCAAGCATCTCCCGGGTCAAATCAGCCACAATAACCGGATGCTTTGTGATATCCATCTTTTGCTAAACTATCTATAACATCATAATTGTATATATGGAGAAAAAAAAGAAAATAATACAAACGTAAGTTCGATGACTTAGTGAGTATAAATGCATATGACATACCCGTCATTACATGGTGAACTCAGTTATTTATAAATCACATGCAACATTACGAGATGACAGTTTATCATGGATGTGATATAGATATAATATATGATTATAATCATGAGCAACAGAAATAGTTCAACCGTATGGTCTACCCAAGATATTACCCATTCTCAGCAGGATTGACGTTGTTTCAAGGGACTTGTAATACAACACCGATGCCCCAGATACTATTCACTACCATACATAACACTAGCGGCACGACCGAGTCCGACCTCAAGTGGCCCACACCGCTAATGATGTACATTCTGTAGTGACCAACCATTAAGGAATGGTTGTGTCGGCCACAAAAATATTGGATCCAAAGCCCACACACACACACACATTTGACCATAAAGTTAACTTGTATTGTAAGCCCATGGTCGTTATCCCGCACGTACCAGTTTACCATATCATACGATATAATTAATCTTATTCGTCTTTTACATGCATGGTTTTACAAGTCTCATTATTATCTTATTAATCAACATACGTTTTCACAAAAGATAGTTCATAGTAATTTCAAAATGTATTTCATGAGAGTTGCAAAATATGCATGTTTGATATATATAAAATAGACGTGCAATGCGAGAAAAGTAACAACAAGCATCCATGTGAGTTGGTACTCGCCCAGCTCGTAAGGCTCCTTCATAAAATTCTCTTGGGGCTCCATAACCTCGAATACTGAAAAAGACCTATCATTAGTTCTAAATCTAACTAAAACGAACCTAGAACATGAAAACAGAGGCTATTGATCGTATCAAAAATAATACTCGCAAGTGTACGAATCGTGTGCAGTAAAGTGCGCGTAAAAATGCGAGGTCGAACCACAGAGAACGGAGTTTTGAAATTAAAAACTAATACAACTCTCAAATTAAACGTATCTTAACCTAGTCCCACAGAGGATTGATTTCGAACAATGAAACATGCAGAATTTAAATTAAAATGAAAAATGTAGGGATAAAAATAACTAAGGTTAAAGACGAACCTCACCCAATAAGAATAAGCTAAATACATTAAACACTCATTTTCCGTTTTTTAAAACTTTAAACCCTTCAACACACTCTATTGTGGTAATTGACACAAGTCAAACCGAATAATGTGTTTACCGTTAAGGAACTACAACGAGTATTGATTATGGATAAAATCATCCACTGTATCCTTGGATCACAGTGGATATTGAATCACAACCAAACACTTGTTGTGCACCCGGCTTGGAACACATCACCGGACGACTATCAATGCATCAACAACACACAACCATTCAATTATTTGTCACAGAAATTAAATGACGAATGCGGAATTAAATAACGGAAAATAAGCATAAAATGTAAAAGCAAGAAATTTAAACTAAGGGTGAGGCTTCATCTTCAACCTAAGTTGAAGATTTTAGCCACCCATTGAACAACAAAAAAAAATTGAAGTAAAAGAATGCATTAAAATTAAATTAACAATAAAAGCTTACAACTAAAAGGGGCGGAGCAATGCAAACAGAAGCAAAATGCTCTCTAAAAACGCCCCAAGGGAATGTGTCCGACCAAATGGCCTTGGGTCCTATTTATAGGCAAAATTTCCTATGAGTGCGTTCGAACGCATGAGGTGCGTTCGAACGTACTACTGAGTTGTGCGTTCGACCGCAGAAAACCGTAACAGCGCATGCTGAAGCGATGGACTCCTAGGGCACCCGCGCGATACGCGGGCTGACGGGGACTGCGCTCGACCGTGTCTTTGCGTTCGACCGTGAGTGCATTCGAACGCACCATGTGCGGTCGAACGCACTTGGCAGGGGTCCAATTCTTCACTTAGTGTCTTTTTGCTCTCTTGTGGCCAACTTTTGTTGTAAAGACCTGCACAACTCAAAACACTAAAAACACCAAAAATAATTAGAAATTAACAATACTAAGAGCCTAACGAATATAAATTAAGGGGTTCAAATAAGCACTTTTAGGCACTCATCAGCTATCAGATGACTAGCCAATGTGGCGTTCCCTAGAACACTTCTGGCCATACGTCTGGACTCGTGGTCGTATGTCCACTCAGAGAGTTTTAGGTAGAACCTCATTTGGTTCAACCATCCTCCTATCCTCTAAAATTGGTTCTAAAGCTACTAAAATGATTCCTAGGACCTCTTATCTCAAAACAATACCTCCATGTAAAAGGAAATATGCCCAACAAGAATTAAATGCTAACCCATACTTAAACCAAGATTAAAGGCATAACTATAAGCTAAAAACTACCAACTAAGCTAACTATAAAAAACATTTAAACAACATAATGACTAAGAAACAAGTAAGCTTAGAAGATTACCTCCTCGAAGAAAAACCTCCAAGAAATCTCTCCTCCTTCCCCAAGAACTCTCACAACTCATAAAATCACTCAAGCATGGATGAATGGAGGTTGAAGGTTGATTGGGGAGGGGTATTTATAGGGCTGGAAACCTTGTGGGTGCTGCTGGAAAAGTCCTGAAAAGTAGAGGATGTCCAGTACTGTAGAGAGGACGTCAACGTACTGTTCACCCAGCGGACCGAAGGCTGCCTCGTACGTATGGGTATTGACTAGCGATTAACCAAAAAGTAGAGGACATCGGTACTATTGAGAGGACGTTCAGTACTATTTGCAGAGTATGGCATACTATTGGTAAAGGATGTTCGGTACTATTGAGAGGACATCTGATGTGGTTATTTCGTGACCAAAATAATCAATAATAAAATACCACTCGCAATAGAACGAATCCCGTAGGATAGGGCTATATTGAGGGTGTCGAACCTCAAGGACTGTGGGGGTTTTGTTACTAAATTTAAAAGACTAAATTTAACCTAATTATCAAAGGAGAATTTGATTGTTTGTGAATTTGAAGTGCATAAAGTAAACGCAAGATTAAGAGTAAATGTATGAGAGAGAGAAGTAAGGTACCGACTTCACCACGATCAGCACAACAATGGTAACCGTATTTAATTCTAGAAACTCAGAATATGCATGTTATAAAAGAACAAGAAAATACAATATCAAGGGATAAGGATAATCTATCTTCGGTTGGCACAGATCGTCCACCTAACCACTAAGATGCGGCACAACCCGTCTTCCCTAGGCATAAACTACAAAATCCCTTAATACGTTTCATACAATCAATCGAATAGCATAACCCATCTTCGGTTGGCACGGATCGTCTACCTAAATTACACTAAACTAGGGTGTAGTACGACCTGTCTTCCCTAGGCATGGTCTATCTTAATCCTATTAATCATATGTCTATTAAAACCCATTGCATAACCATCAATCTTATAATCACAGAAAATAAGGTTGATTTGAGTTCAATACAGGTAAAATAATTTCTAAGACAAGAATAGAATTTCGCAAATATTGGTTTTGAATTGAATAACAATTGCATTGAATATTAAGAACATAAATCTAGAGTTGCAATCCTCACAGTTATGCAATCAACATACATAAATTGAATTAAATAAAATAAAATACAATCACCATTGTGCTTGGAAAGGGTTACATCGGTACCCCACTAAGGGGGTTTAGCCGCTCATGATCTTCTAAGCTCCATAAACAAGTTCTGAATTTCACTCTAGGAAACGGCCTCCCTTTTACAATGTTAAGAGCCTATTTATAGGGACTAAAAAACCCTAAAACCCTAATTACAGTCGTAGGTTAGTCTCCCAGTCCAATTGGGAGACTGAAAATCGAGTTCAGCTATCAAAAAGGTGATTTTCGTGTTCTGCACTCCCGAGTGCGAACGATCGCACGTATGGGCGTTCGATCGCCTGGTACACGATCGTAGGTGTGGGCGTTCGATCGCTCGGCGCACGATCGCAAGTGTTCTGCGATCGTTCGCCAGCACAGAACAGCCCCCACTCATCCCTTTTTGTCCAATTTTCAACGGAACTCTTGCATTTGACCTGAAACACAAAAAGAAAACAAAATTAAACAAATAACAATGCTAAGGAATTAACATATGTAAATTAAGGGGCTTGAATGTGCAACATTCGGCGCTTATCAACATCCAATACTATTTCCAGAGTACGACGTACTATTGGCAGAGGACATCTGGTACTATTGAGAGAATGTCCGGTACTATTTGTAGAGTATGGCATACTATTGGCAGAGGACTTCTAGTGGTTCCACATGTGTACTATTTGTAGAGGACGTCTGTTACTATTAAGAGGATGTACGGTCAGAAAGTCTAAAATTCTCAAAATGCCATTCTAGCTGTTCATAGTGACCCAAAGTTCAAATTAACCATCTAACTAAGCTACCTAAGCTTAGTAAATTATTTGAGTCACTACACTAGCGGTGGAAACTACCCATCTAGCCGTGGGTTCAATCCCAGCTTCTCCAAACAGAGTCACGGCAGGGGTCGTGGTTCTTCTGCAAGTCGTGGCACTTAGCTAAGCCATGCCCCCTTTTCATGTTTAGTTTGCCAGGTATGCAACTGCACCGGGCACATAGCATTTGACTACTATAACTAGTTCAATGATGCCTTCTCTAGAGAAACAATTGCCCAACCCCATCCTTACTTCTCTGCTCCACCTCACAACACTGGTCTTTGATATGGTATTTTTAAGGCAAAAATATCAATTACAAAATAACCACTCGCAATAGGACGAATCTTTGTAGGATACGGCTATAGAGAGAGTGTCGAACCTCAAGGACTGTAGAGATTTTGTTATTAAATCTAAAAGATGAAATTTAACCTAATTAAACAAGAGAGATTTGATTTGTTGTGTAAATTTAAAGTGCATAAAATTAAACGTAAAGTTGAAAGTGAATATATGAGAGAGAGAGAGAGAGAGAGAGAGAGAGAGAGAGAGAGAGAGTAAGGTACCGACTTCACCACAATCGCACAACAATGGTTAACTGTATTTAATTCCAGAGATTCATGATATGCATGTTATAAAAGAAACATGAAAATACAATATTAAAGAATAAGTATAATCTATCTTTAGTTGGCACGGATCGTCCACCTAACCACTAAGATGCGGCACAACCCGTTTTCCTTAGGTATAAATTTTAAAATTATTTAATAAGTTTCATATAATTAATGTAATAGCATAACCCATCTTCGGTTGGCACGAATTGTCTACCTAAATTACACTAAACTAAAGTGTAGCACAATCTGTCTTTCCTAAGCATGGTCAATCTAATCCTATTAATCATATGTCTATTAAAACCCATTGCATAACCATCAATCTTGTAATCACAGAAAATAAGGTTGATTTGAGTTCAATACAAGCATAATAATTTCTAAGACAAGAAGAGAATTTCGCAAATATTAATTTTGTAAATGAAGAAAAAATGCATTTAATATTAAGAACAGAAATCAATGGTCGCGATCCTCACAATTATTCAATCAACATAGATAAATTGAATAACTAAAAATCAAATACAATTACCATTGTGCTTGAAGAGGGTTACATCAGTACCCTACAAAGGGGTTTAGCCGCCCATGAACTTCTAAGCTCCGAAGACAATTTACTGAAAATTTAACTCTAGGAAGCGGTCTCTCCTTTACAATGTTTTAAAAGCCTATTTACAGGGACTAGGAAACCCTAGAAACCCTAAAAACCCTAGGAAGCCCGTAGGTCAGTCTCCCAGTTCAATTAGGAGACTGAAAATCGAGTTTAAGCTGTCAAAAGGCACCTGCCGCACTATGTATGCCCGAGTGCGCTTGATCACAAGGGTGTGTGCTCGATCGCACTGGGCTCTTGCTTAGATGTTGTGCGCGCGATAGCAGGAGTGCGATCGATCCTAGGCCATGTGCACTCGAGCGCATACGCGCTCGATCCCAGGTACAGAATGGCTCCAACTTGTCCTTTTTAGCCCAATTTTCAATGGAACTCTTGCATTTGACTTGAAACATAAAAACAAAACAAAATCAAACAAATAACAACTCTAAGGAATTAACATATGCGAGTTAAGGGGCTTGAATGTGCAACATTCATCACTTATTAGTCTTCCATGGTATCCGGATTCTGGAGCAACTCATCACATAACTTCAAACTTGCAAAATCTCAATATCAAGGCTGAGGATTACATTGGATCCGAATAGATCAAGATTGGCAACGGTAAGGGTTTATCCATTAATCATATTGGACAAACCCGTCTCTACTCCCCTCCCTTTCAATTTGATCTATATAATGTGTTCCATGTTCCAAAAATTTCCAAGAACCTTTTATCTGTTCATCGTTTTACCAAAGACACTAATTTTTTGAATTCCATCCCCCTTATTTTCTCTTAAAGGATCGACGTTTGAAGAAGGTGTTACTTTGCAACCCGAATAGTCATGGACTTTACCAATTTCCCTTTTTAGCAAATAAATTGCCTCCATCAGCTTTGTTTGGTGAACGTGTTTCTGTAGTGACCCAATTAGTTGACTAAGCTTAGGTAGCTTAGTTAGAGGGTTAATTTGGGTTTTGGGTCACTATGGACAACTAGAGGGGCATTTTTTGAATTTGGACTTTCTAACTGTATGTATGCCTAATAGTACCATACATACGCTCTTGTCTTTAGTAAACAACATACGCATGGGGACCACCGTATGTACGCCTACAAATAGTACAAGGACATACGCCTAAAGACCATCCGAACGTACGCTACGTTTTGAAAAAACCTGGATAATACCTAGACATACACTACAGCCTTTGGACCATTGGGTAAATAGTACTGGAAATATGCCCCAATAGTACCAGACGTACGCTACTTTCAGAACAGCTTGCAATGCCCTTAGCTTTTTCTCACCTATAAATACCCCCTACTCTCGACCATTTGAGCCTTATGCTCGCCCCCAGGCTCTCTGAAACCCTTGTGTGACTGATTCTTGTGAGTTTGTGAAGAAGGAGAGGAGGTTCTTGAAGGCTCGATTCTAGGAGCCTTCTGCACTTAATTTTTCTCTCTAGTTATGTGCTTTTCTTGACTAGCTTAGTGTTGGTTTGAGTTTCTAGCTAGGTTATGCTTTAATCTTGATGGGTTAGTGTTTCATCTTTATCAAACATGTTTTTGTATGCATGGAGGCTTTATTCTAAGATAGGAGGTCTTAGAAATCCATTTATATAGACATGGAACTAGTTTGGGAGGATAGGAGGATTCATGGACCAAATGACGTTTCACATGAAACCTTTTGGGCAAATGCACTGCCTTGAGCCTAAACGGACAGTCAAAAGCATTCCAGGGAATGCTATTTTGGCCAACCATCTGATAGCTCATGTTTTCATGTTCTAGGGTTGTTTTAGTTAGACTTAGGACTAATAGAAGATTTTTCACAGATTTGGAGAACCCGGGACATTTGGAGGAATACTTGGAGACTTTGTTCAACCCAGGTGAGTTTTTAACTCACATAATGCTTGCCATTATTTTCCCACATTTGCATGATTATTTTGCGTACCAAAACATGCATATTTACAACTCTTACAATATACACTTTGTTGTACATGAACTCTAACTTTTGTGAAAAATGGTGTACTTAACATGTATGTAAAATATAGATAATATTAATTACATCATATGAGATGGTACACTGGTACGTGCAGGATAACAGCAATGGGCTTACTATACAAGTTAACTTTACGGTCAAATATGTGTGTTATATGGGCCTTGGATCTAATGGTTGTTTTGTGACCATTGCAGGACGTACATCATTAGTGGTATAGGCCACCCGAGGTTGGACTCAGTCATACCGCTAGTGTTATGGACAGCAGCATACAATATCCGGGGCACCAGTGTTGTATTATAGGTCCCTCGGGACAGTGCCAACCCTGTTAAGAATGGATAATATCTCGGGTAGACCAAACTATTGAACTATCACTATTACTCTTAATCATAAGCATGTATCATATATCTATATCACGCCTATGGAAAACTATCATGGTTAAACTGTTGCATACCTTATCAAATGGAGTTCATCATTAAACTAGCATGGGTATTATATGCGTTAACATTCACTAAGTCTTTAGACTTAATCCTTTTATTTTATGTTTCTCCCTCCATTAGGAATAATTGCGCAGTTTAGTAAGCTTAGACGAGGATGCCTTCAGACCAGACATGGGTGATTGCGTAGAACTAGATACGAGTCATTTTTTAGGATATGGATTCAGTCTCGTTGAAGTCAATATAGGATGATGGAGGAACCACCCGAGTAGACATGATCGAGATTATTATCTCTTTAGCATTTGTTAAGCTTAGGATTTAATCTATTGATATTTTATAAGACAATTATGTTATGGGATGTAATCTTTTATTCTGATAATGACTAATACAGTTGGTGACAATCTTTATATTATGATGTATTATGTTTACTCTGGTGTATGAATGTGTGATTGCTTTGTTATTACTCTATATTCCTATACTTTAGAAGTCTTTTATTGAGGTCTCTCGCTTATGAGAGGTTGTGTAATGCCCCCAAAATCAGTCTCGACTAATTTGGTGGAGTCACTAGCAATTACCCCATTTATGTCAACTTGTGACTAAACTGGAAATCGCCCCTCTAGCATCATCAGATTAAATGCAATGGATGGTGAATAAATCTGAGTTACTATAATTCATCAAGTAAGAACATTGAGCAACTAAGCAATAATAATGACAAATCCATAATAATGGGCAAGTCCTAAACCACACGGATAGCAGCAGCCACGGCATCCTAGAGTGTTGTTGTGCCAAATACTACCTGAATTAATAGATAATATTTAGTACGTTTTAACTAGCAAGTGCACAAGATCAAAACAATAGTATAGTGTAGCAAATACAAGATCGATCCCACGGAGATTGTTGATTTTATTTAGAATTAATTAAAATACCAAAATTGTCACAAAATTGATACTATGAAAATAAATAAAGATAAATAAAAGTGTAGGGCTTTGATATCCACTACTAATGTGTAACGCCCCCAAAATTAGCCTCGGCTAATCCGGTAGAGTCACTGGCAATTTTCCAGTTGAGCCAACTTGTGACCAAACGGGAAATCACCCTTATAAAACTGTCAAAGTAAATGGAAGGGAAGGTGAATAAATCTAAGTCACTATAATCAATCAAGTAAGAACATGGAGCTACTAGATAGTAAAAACAAACCTGTAGTTATAAGTAAAGCATAACCAGTCAAGTAGTAGCATCTCTTGCCACTTCCATAGCAATAAACTAGGTTACCTAGAGAATAATAACCGCGTAAGTCTAACGACTTAGTAAGTAAACCTCACACTTAGGTATGACATGAGCCCAATTAATGAAAGTAAACAAGCAATTTGAGTAATAACCAAAAAGAGGGCATTACCTTCGCTAATACACCATTTAATAGGTTTTAGGGTTTTCAAAGCTTATGGTGTAGAACTGGAGATAATTACCTAAGTGTTTTAATGCAAAAAAGGCTAATGCATTATAAGTCATAACTCTCATACATGGTCTACCCGAGATATTACTTCTTCTCAGAAGGGTTGGTGCTGCCTCAAGGGACCTATAATACAATGTCAGTGCCCCAGCCATTGCACAACATACCGTACGTAGCATTAGTGGCACGATCGAGTTTGACCTCAAGTGGCCCACACCAACTAATGACGTCCATCCTATAATGATTAAACCATTGGGAATGGTTGCACCAAGGTCACGAAACCAATGGATCCAAAACCCCGTATAACACACACATTTGACCATAATACATAGTTTATATAGTAAGCCCATGGCCGTTCATACCGCACGTACCGGCGTACCATATCTTACGATGCATCTTAACAGTTTAATTAATAACACAGTTACTGAGCAATTACAAAACGACGGAATTGTACGAACAAATCATAAAAATATGTAAAACAATCAATGTTGAGGCTTCATCTTCAACCTTAGTTGAAGATTTAGCCTCTCATGACAAAAGAAATCAATAAGAAACTAAATTACTTCATTAAAATTAAAATACTTACAAAGGAATTAGAGTTCAAAGCTCCAAGAACCCAAAAAACACGAAATTTGACAAAGCATGGCGTCCCCAGCGCATCTCCGTACATTTACAATGACAAAACATGATATTTATAAGTTAATTTTAGGGTTTTAGAATTGCTAGGTCGGCCGAATGCGCTCGATCGCACTCGAGCATGAAATTTCCACATCCAACGAGCATAAGTGCGCTTGATCGCACAATATGTGTGCTTGAGCGTACTACCTTCAGAATTAGCCAACTCTTGTGAAATATGAATTTGTATATATTTAAGTTAGCTTTCCAATGAAACTAAGAACGCTCTAATCGGAGTTTTACAACTCTAGATATGGCCTTTTTGGTGGGACTCGTCGGGTGCGAATCATTGCTCGACCCAAATTTGTTGCCAATGCTCCCCGAACTGTCTTAAGTCCCAAAATTAAGTGAATTAGCCACAAATGTACCTTAGCAACCTGTAAAATACTAAAATACCAAAACTAATCAAAAACATAAGAAAATAACAAAACTAAGGGTTTAACAAATAGAACTTAAGGGGCCCAAATATGCAATATTTGGCACTCATCAAATACCTCCAAACTTACATTTTGTTAGTCCCTTAGCAAAAAAAAATGAAAGCAAGAAACATAAGTCCGCTGTCGTGGGCGACATGATTGCATTTAGCATATGCAACAAGCCTTTTAAACCCCTAGGCATCCCTAGAGGACGAGTGAAGTCTCGTGAGGGTTTGTCAACAATGACACCCACAAACATTTTTCAGCACTATGTTATTGGCAAACATGAACTTCCACACAAACACATGGTCTTTACCTCACAAGCAGATTTAATAAATTGAATACCACAATCATATCATCAGGACATCCAAGAGAATAAGTCGGCAATCGAGACAACGCATGTTTCATTAAGTGCAATGTGAGATTAACATATAATCATGAGGCTTCAATTTACTCAAGGTTTGTGTATCTCTAAATTCATAAGAATTCTATTAGATGAAGACAACCAAGGCTAAAGGTTTTTTTTTTTTTTTTGTAGGTTGTGCAACGCTCGGCTCCCTTAAGCTTTCTAATTGACATATGTAATGAGTGTTGGGCCAATGACTCCCAAACTAGATGGTTTTAGGGCACTAGATATGAAAACATCCCTAAGGGCTTAATGACTCAAGTCAAAAAGACTACGAAGTCAAACTAGCCATACAATCAACCAAACTGAATTTCACACATTTTTACGCGAACGCTTAATACTTAATGAGGTAAGAGGTACGGTTACTCAATGAAAAATTCAAAGTGATGATATATATATTTTATTTTCAAGCCAAGGTTATTTTATCAACAAGTCATCCAACAAATCTCAAGATAACAGACAATTCCGTTCAAATTTCATACCTCACACCCTCTATGCTAATGTGTTCGTGATAATCAACTCAAAACATGTGAAGTCTCTCTAAGCAAAAAATGAGTCCTAATTACGTGATGTGTTCAAGATGTTAAACAAACCTATGAAATGCAACCATAGTTATAGTGTAACTCATGCTTAACAACAACATAGCGCTATTTTTTTAAAATTTTTTTTTACAGACAAAAACAAACAAAACAAACAAAAAGACAGTGTGTTTTTTCATACCTCCAAACTTAAATGACACATTGTCCCCAATGTGGCAAGAAATACAATACTGTGGGATGAGGAATCGAAGTGTGCAAAGGCCAGGGCTTCCTCCAAACTTGAACACCAAAACATCTGTCAACAACTAACATCAATCTTTTCTCACAGGAACAAACATCAAAAGGTTAATTGTTGTTAAAAAAAAAATGACAAAAAGGAAAAAAGACTCAAAAATAAAGTGCGAAAAATGAAAAAAGAAAAATACTACATTTTCCACGATCACTTGGGTGTCCAACCAATCCCTTCCACCCTTTCTTCTTTAACACTTGATAGCCCCCTGGAAGGATGTTCAGCCATCTTAGGTACCCAACTTTCTTGTTTAACCGGATTTTCTTAGGAAGATTGTTTCTAGATTTGTGACCTTCAGTGCATAAATCCTTGAAGATTATGGCATAAGATGGCTCTTTGAGACATTGAAGAAATGAAGCTTGGGTTTCATGATGTGTCTCAAAAGGGACAATGATGAAGGAAGGAGCTTTAGTACTCACTTCTGTGTTATTGGACAGATTGGGAGTTGGCGGGGGCTCAATTTGCTCCTTTTTTCTTCCACCTTGTTGTTCTCAATAATGAAGGGCTCATTTGCTGATGAAAATGAGTTAGGGAAAGATATCTCAGTGGTTTCTCCATTCTCAGTCTGCATCTCAAGAGTGGAATCCAATAAGGCCTTAGCTTGCACACATATCATATTAAGGTCCAGATCAATCTCAAATTGAGCAAAGCTCTCTTCCAAAGGATCCTCCAGACTTGGCTCATTAAAAGACTTAGTTTGCTCAAGTAACATGTCAAGATCTAGATCGCATTTAGATTGAGCAAAGCATTGTTCCAACGGATCCTCCAGACTTGGCTAACTAAACATCACAGCTTGCTTGAGGAACTTGTCAAGATCCAGGTCACACCCAATTTGATCAAAGCGCTCTCTCAACGGATCCTCAATACTTGGCTCATTAAAAGTCTCAGCATGATAAAGTAGCTTGTCCAGGTCTAGGTCACCTCCAAATTGGTCAAAGCGCTCTTCCAGTGGATCCTCATGGCTTGGCTCACAAAAAATCTCCTTAACAGTTTCTTCATTCCCAGGTATGGTGGTGGCTTGGACATGCTCATGTGCAGACTTGTTAGCTTCAATCTTGTAATGATTAATGAATGGACAATCATCTATCCAGTGAGAAGGATGATAACAGTATGAACATGACTGATGAGGTGCGTGAGTATGAGAAGGCTAGGTATGGGCACACCTAGCTGCCACGAGTTGGTTCACCCTCTCCTCTAAGTCTTCGATATGAGGAATTGGAAAATGTTGCACTAATGACTCTTGAGGAGTATGATTGTATGATGAAGGCATGGAAGAGTGGTTATTTAACTGCAGATATTCAGGATGGTGCAGTTCATAGGATTAGAGAGCATAATTTCCAGTGGCATGAGCATACCACGAGAAATTAGAATGGTTATTCCGATACGGGGTGTAAGAGTTAGAATGTTATTCAAACCCTTGGCTGGAGAAGTTAGTGCTCATTTGCCCATATGAAAAATTGGAAAATTGTCCCCATGATGCACAATCACCTGAACTATGATAAGGGTTGGAGCAGCATAAACATGGTTCATGTAGGTGCAAATTTTGAGGGTAGTTGGTAGGAGCTGGTGTCTTACAATTAAGGGAAACATTAAAATCACCGAATGGAAAATTTATGCTTCACCCACACTCTTTAGAATGCAAATATTCCACATAAAACAATAACCTTTTTTTTTTTTTTTGAAAATAGAATAAAAAAAATACAGAAAAAGAAAAAGAAAAATAGATAACACAAAAGGACAAAAATAATTTGCAATTTTTTTTTTATTTTTTTTTACTTAGCTACCTCTGGTTTGTTGAGGCTGATTTCTGGAAGTGCGCTCGAGCACAGGTAAGTGCGATCGAGCGCAAGTGTGCAATGCGCTTGAGCGCAAGCATGTGATTAGGGCTGGCAATTTTTACACGACCCGCTAAAACGACACGAACACGACACGAATAAACAGGTAATGGTTTTGGGCTAATCGGGTTCGGGTCTTAATCGGGTCTATCCGTTTAAGACCCGCGAATTTTCGTGTCTGGCGGGTCTACCCGCTGGGTCTGGCGGGTCTACCTGTTAGACCCGGCTAATTGCGGGTCTGGCGGGTACCCGCTAGACCCGGTTACTATTCGGGTCTAGTGGGTACCCGCCAGACCCTGTCTCTTATACACATCTAGATGTGTATAAGAGACAGACCTAAGCTTAGTAAATTATTTGAGTCACTACACTAGCGGTGGAAACTACCCATCTAGCCGTGGGTTCAATCCCAGCTTCTCCAAACAGAGTCACGGCAGGGGTCGTGGTTCTTCTGCANGAAACAAATTGCAAAATTCAAATCCTAATCATGACTAGTAGAAAAATAAAATCAATTTAAATAAAAATCAATTTTCACAAATAAACAACTCCTCGGCAACAGCGCAAAAAACTTGTTGTGCAAACTATAATTACTCGCAAGTCATGAGTTGTGTGCAATACAACGTGTGCAAAAATACGAGGTCGATCCACAGGGAATTGTGTCATGAAAATGAATTTCTATCTAAACTAATCATATTTTAACCTAGTTCTGAATTTGCAAGAAAAACATAAAATAAATATAACTGAATTTAAATCAAATAATAAAAGACTAAGGTTTTCAGAATCTACCTCACCAAATCAAAGCACACATTCTCATGCTTAGTTCATACACCCGACAGATAATTAAACCATATGCATGTTCTATTGTTCCTATTGAAAGATTCAATGGATCTATCCGTATTTACGAAAGACAATGCATATCCAATTTAGTTTAAAAGATCCAATATATCCATGCTTTGCACAAATGACAATGGATATCTAAAGTAAACCAAAAGATGCAATGTATTCGTTGGATGAAACACAATGAATATCCAACTTTGGCACAATCATTCACAATTTTATCACAAAATTGAATTGAAACGAATATACATTACGTTAAGCGACGAAATTGTACGAACAAATCATAAAAACATGTAAACAAATAAATGGTGAGGCTTCATCTTCAACCTTAGTTGAAGATTTAGCCTCTTATGACAAAAGAAATCAATAAGAAACTAAATTACTTCATTAAAATTAAAATACTTACAAAAGAATTGGAGTTCAAAGCTCCAAAAATCTAGAAAACATGAAATTTTACAAAGCACGGCGCCCCTGGCGCATCTTCGTATGTTTACAATGACAAATATGATATTTATAAGCTAATTTTAGGGTTTCAGTGCTGTCAGGTTGGTCGAGTGTGCTCAATCGCACTTTAGGTGCGCTCGATTCACTTGAGCATGAAATTTCCATATCCAATGGGCACGAGTGCGCTCGATCGCACTATATGTGAAGTGTGCTGGAGCGCACTACCTTCAAAATTAGCCAATTCTTGTGAAATATGAATATGTAGATCTTTGAGTTAGCTTTCCAATGACACTAAGAACACTCCAATCGGAGTTTTACAACTCTAGATATGATCTTTTTGGTGCGAATCATTGCTTGACCCAAATTTGCTGCCAATGCTCCCCGAACTATCTTAAGCCCCTGAATTAATGGAATTAGCCACAAATGTACCTTAGCAACCTGCAAAACACTAAAACACCAAAATTAACAAAAAATATAAGAAAATAACAAAACTAAGGGTTTAACAAATACAAGTTAAGGGCCCAAATATGAAATATTTGGCACTCATCAGTTGACAACTGTCTCAACAGTTACCATCATTACTCCAACCAAAATAAAGTATAGATATATATATATAATTTTGATTATTCATTTATTTACATGCAATATCATGGAGCGAGATCTTAATGATCAGCTGGATTCACACATGCTAATGCAACACAAGATCTATACAGTTTCACAATCGAGATCTTAATTTTGATTATTCATTTATGTTAGCCTTATAGTTTCAATCCAAGCTTGTTGCATAAATTTTTTGTAGCCATGACTTTTATTATAGAATTAAATCTGAATAAAATTTTACTTGTTGATGTTATGCTGGTTTTTTTTTCCAAGATCTATACGGTTTCACTTGAGTTTAGGAATATAGGTCGAGTCTTAGAGTATAGCATGTTTAAACTCTTCCACCCTGTGTTTATGACTACATGGATAGAACTAATTTTGTTCATCTTGTGATTGAATATCGAAACAAAAATGAGTTTTTAGAACTAAGCTAAATCTGTCTAATACAATTTGTAACTATTTCGATGGACGAATAATTTGTCTAATATATATATATATATACAGGGGCGGAACCAGGATTTTGAGTTTGGGGGGGCATTTTTTTTTTTTCTAATTAAAGTGTAGGCCGAAGAGGAGAGACCAATTGCAGCTATTTTAACTGGGCGTGATCATAGTAGCACTTACCAATCTTATATAAATACATAGTTACATATGATGAGATATAATTCTCATATTTCATAGTAAATCACAAGTTATTTTTGTTAGAATTTTATTGTAATTTTTTTTTATAGGTAGAATTTTATTATAATTCTTACTACCAATAACAAGTGAAAGAATGCCAAATAAATTAATGAATCTAACTAAACCCATCAAATACTTAACTTAATTCAAAACAATGAAAGCTAAAAAAAAATAAAACTTGTATAATTTTTCTATATCAAAATACAGTAAGTACTTATTCAAAATCTTAATCTCATGGCATTACAAACACACAATAGCATCAATTATTAGCAATATAAACCAAGCACAATCTATATGGTTCAATAAAAATGGTAACTGTGAGCATTAATTGTTTCTCCTAACAAAATGCCCTGAAGCTCCCAACTACGATAATGTTGAGCCTAAGAGTATGAGACATGCCGCTGCAGCTTGCAATAGTTCCAAACAAACCCCAATAAGTATTAATCAAAAAAATTGAAAAATAAATTAGATACCTAAACTTAAAAAATCAGATACCTTTGTTTTGTTTTGTGAAATTAGACACCTAAACTTAAAAAATAAATTGAAAAAGAGACTAACTATGAATCAAAAAAAAAAGAAGATGTGGGAGATGAAGAACAAGGATGTGGCGGATGCCGTTGGGCGAGTTCGCCACCGTGAGGACGCGGAGCTGCGACTCGGTGTTCGGTAAGGATTTGGGAGATGAAGAGCCTGGACGCGCTCTTCAGAAGCTAGAATTTGAATGAGTTCTGAAGAAAAGATCGGAAATCTTCTCCACTATGGTCCGGTTAGGGAGGGGTACCTCTCGAGAATTTGACAATTTGCTAAGAATTTTTTGGTGAGAGAGAACTGTGAGAGAGAGAGAGAGCTGTGAACATAAAAGGAATAAAAAAAAAAAATTGGTGGGACAATGCTGAAGAATTTTTTGGTGAGAGAGAGAGTGGCTTGAAGATAAAAGGAATAAAAAAGTGTTTTGGTGGGACAATTTGTAAGACTTTTTTGGTTAGAGAGAGAGAGCGCTCTGCAGCCTGCAGATAAAAGGAATAAAAAAAAAATTGGGGGGACATCTTTCAGTAACTTGAGGGGACAAATATTTCAGACCTAGGAATATACATATAAAATATATGTACTGTAGCCTAAATTTTGAAACTTTTGGGGGGATATTCGTCCCCCCAACCACACACGTTGTTCCGCCCCTATATATATATATATATATTTGTGATGGTTTGAAATAGGCCACCAACACCACTAATTTGAAATGGTTTTATTATTTCAAGAAGAGAGATAAAGAATTGTCTAGATATATCATAACGGTAGAGCACTCAAGATCCGTTCAATCCCTCACTTTCTCTCTCTCTCTCCCTGTCCCTCTTTCTCTCTGATACTTTTTTAAAGTATACCAAAAAATTGTTAATGTTTCTATAGATCAAGTCCTAAAGTATAGCATGTTTCAATTCTTCCACCCTATGTTTTATGACCCAACGGATAATATATATATATATATATTTGTGATGGTTTGAAACAGACCACCAACACCATTGTTTTGAAATGGTTTTATTTTTTCAAGAAGAGAGATAAAAAATTGTCTGGATATATCATAACGGTAGCGCACTCAAGATCCGTTCAATCCCTCACTTTCTCTCTCTCTCTCCCTCTTTCTCTTTGATACTTTTTTAAAGTATACCAAAAAATTGTTAATGTCTCTATAGTTCAAGTCCTAAAGTATAGCATGTTTCAATTCTTCCACCCTATGTTTTATGACCACTTCAAAAAAATGGGAGATTAGTAACGTGTTAATTTTAACACGTCACTAATTTAGTAACGTGTTACTGTTCACACATTACTAATTTCTCAATTTTTTTTTCCAGTTTTAATTAGTAACGTGTGAATAGTAACACGTCACTATTTAGTAATGTGTGAATAATAACACATTACCATTTGGTAACATATTACTGTTCACACGTTATTAATTAAAAATGAAAAAAATAAATAAAAAATAAAATAAAAACTCGATAAATTTAGTAACGTGTGAACAGTAACATGTTACCAAATGATAACGTGTTACTGTTCACACGTTACTAATTTTTATATATTTTATTTATTTTTTTATTATATAATTTTGTTTTTTGTTTTTTTTTTTTTATAAAAATCTCAAAATTAGTAATGTGCCACGTGTGCACACATTACTAATGGTATCCCCCCTTTTTTTTCCCCCTTTTTTTTCAATCATCCCGCACATACCTCTTTTATCTTCCCCCTCTTTTTTTTCTCTTCCCCGGGCCCCCCAATTTTTATTTTTTTTTGTAGTCGCTCTCTCTCCGCCAAGAAGCTCTCAACAGTTCAAGAGCTTCTCCATCCATCCTTCACAAACATTTCTCTCTCTCTGTCTGTGACCAATGGCTCTCAACCTCTCCTTGGCTCCATATTCAAAGAGCACCTTGAGTAGTAGTAGTAAAAGAGGAAGTTTGGGCAAGAAGAGGAGCAGATCTAAGGGGCTTATGGTGGTACGGTGGTGAGGACCAGCCTGGCCCCTCGTCAAGGCCGTCGGGGACAAGGCGGTCGCCATCGACATGTACACCCCATGGTAATTTTATGATTTTCCTTTCTTTATTTGTTTGGTTGATGAGAAAGGTCGAGAAAATGGAAGAAAGAATAAGAAAAATGGAGAATCTAAGTTGTTTGTTTGTTTGTTTGTTTTGTTTTGTTTTTGTTTTTTTTTTTTTTTTTTTAACCCATTCCTTCGTCCTTTCACGCAATACATACACCTTTCTTCTTCATTTTTTTCTCACCATTTTTTTCTTCTTCTCACCAGTTGCAGCAAAGAGGAAAGTTGCAGATCTAGTGATGGGTCGGCCAGTGGGGCAGCGTGGGAGAAAGAAAAGAGAGGAAAGAAAAAAAAAAATGAAGAAGAAAGATGGGAGACAAGCGTGGGCCAAAGGAAAGAGGAGAACGAAAAAAGCCAAATAATATTCTAAAATAATTTTAAAAAATAATATATTTTTTAATATATATGTTAGAATTGGGTCTTGGGCCTAACTCAACCCAAAAGCTAGCTCAAGAGTTGAGATTTCCCCTCACTCTTATAAATGGCATATCTCCTTAATACCCAAGCAATGTGGGACTTCCAACACGCCCCCTCACGTGTGGCGGGAGGACATCCAAGCCAACACCTGCAGCAAATGGGTGACGGTGGGCCACAACCAATTGAATCTGGCTTTGATACCATGTTAGAAATGGGTCTTGGGCCTAACTCAACCCAAAAGCTAGCTCTTTCCCCTTGCCCTTGAAATGACCAATCTGTACATGTGGGTATACTGAAGAACTGACATACATTGGAACATAGGCAATGGGATTAATTTGACATTGCAATTGGAGATTTGAAGCACCAAATACACGCACGGTTCCATCAAAAAAGCTTGCAAAAATTAACTGGCTATCAAAGGAGAATACTGCATGGGAGATTGGTGCTGAATATTCTTTTACAATCCACTACTTTACACATTCAAGTTTCTTTGTTTCATATATGGCAAACTGAATCCCATTTACAGCAAGGAAGTGTATTTGATCCCGGTGAAACTGAACTTGCGTGTCTAACATTGCCGTGGATGTTCTCCCAGCTGAAATCTGCAAGAAACCACTATTTTGTCTTTCCCACGTATCAGAGTTCAACAAGGAAGGCACATTATTGGCTGATTCTGCAAACAACAATAGAATCAAAATCTTAGCAACAGCTGATGGTCTCCAGTTGATGTTCATGTGCACTTATGAAAGTCATTCTCTTATTGCAGCAGGAAGTGCATCTGAGACTGTAACAAAGAATGAAGATACAAGAAACTTGGAGGATGCAAAACCTAAATTAGCTGAAGAAGTCAACTCAACAAAGAGTTGGAAGCTCACTGAAATTAGTGAACCTGCTCATATTAGGTCATTGAGGCTCCCAGCTTGTGCCAAACCATACAAGATCTCAAGGTTGATGTATACTAGTTCAGGTATGACTATTTTGGCATTAGCCACAAATACCATCCATCTACTCTGGAAGTGGCCACAAAGTAACCTTAACTTGAGTGGCAAGGCAACGGAACATCCATCCGGCATAACACTGGCCAATGATTTAACTGAGGCTAAACCTGAAGAGGCTCTGTCATGTTTTGCTTTTACCAGGAATGATAGTTTGCTCGTGTCAGCATCTGGAGGGAAAATTTTTGATTTTAACATGACGAGATTTATGGTAGTGAAAACTTTCATGTCTCCACCACCTACGGCAACGTATCTTGCTATCCACCCTCAAGATAACAATATAGTTGCTGTTGGCATGAATGACTCCACAATTCCCATATATAATATTCTCATAGATAAGGTTTTGAGCAACCTTACAGGTCACTCTAAAAAAATCACTGGCCTTGCCTTCTCAAATGTGCTGAATGTACTTGTTTCTTCTGGAGCAAACACTCAGATTATCGTGTGGAGCTTTGATACCATGTTAGAATTGGGTCTTGGGCCTAACTCAACCCAAAAGCTAGCTCAAGAATTGAGGTTTCCCCTCACCCTTATAAATGGCACTTCTCCTTAATATTCAAGTAATGTGGGACTTCCAACATATTTTAAATTAGTGACATGTTACTGTTCACACGTCACTAATTTGGTAACATGTCAACAGCAACACATCACCAAATTTGATGACGTGCTAAAATTGAAACTTTACCAAAAAATGGTAACTTGTCACTGTTCACACGTTACCATTTAGTAACGTGTGAACAGTAACACGTCACTAAATTTTTATTAGCAACTTCTAGATTAGTTACGTGCCACACACGTTACTACAAACACTTTACTAAACTTTAGTAACATTTTTTGGGCCTTAAAACTAAAACGTTACTAATGGGTAATTACTAAAAATTAAGTTTTTTGTAGTGGACCCAACGGATAGAAATAATTTTGTTCATCTTGTGGTTGAGCATCGAAACAAAAATAAGGGAGTTTTTGGAACCGACCTAAATCTGTGTAATGCGATTTATGGGCTAATTCAATGGATTGATAAACTCGATCCCAGTAGTTGTGTTTATGCATTTCTGTTAAGCAATAGAAAGCATATGAACGCAAACTTGTATTTTAGTAATATTCTGTGCCTAATTTGAAATTGTTATCATCGTTACTCCGAACAAAATAAGGTATTAATTTTTCTTTTAATTTTTAAATTTAGATAATTAAATTCACATATATCTTTATAATATTTTGATTATTCATTTATTTACGGGCAATATCTCATGAAGAGATGGAGCGAGATCTTAACGATCAACTGATTTTATACACTTCGATTCAACACAAGATCTATACAGTTTCACACACGAGATCTTAATTTTGATTATTCATTGATGTTAGCATTCCAGCTTCAATCCAAGTTTGTTGCATAAGTTTATTATAGTCATTGACTTTTATTACAGAATTGAATGCAAATACCATTTTACCTGTTGATGTTATGTTGTTTTTTTTCCAAAATCTTTACATGTTTGAACTCTTCCACCTTGTGTTTTATGACTCCACAGTCTCCATAGATAGAACTAATTTTATTCATCTTGTGGCTAAGTATCGACAAAAATAAATGAGTCTTTGTAATCGACTTAAATATGTGTAATGTGAATTATGGGCTACTTCAATGGACTGATAATATTGATCCCAATAGTTGTGTGTATACATTTTTGTCTCACAGCAGAAGGCATATGAACAGAAATTATATTTCAGCAACATTCCGTGGCTAATGAGAAATTGTCACAATCATTACTCCTATCAAAATAAGGTATTAATTTGTCTTTGAATATTTAAATTTAGATAATTAAATTCATATATATATAAATATTTTGATTATTTATTTATTTACAGGCAATATCTCATGAAGAGATGGAGCGAGATCTTAACGATTTACTGGTTTCAAACACGCTGATGCAACACTAAATTTATATGGTTTCACACACGAGATCTTATTTTTTATTATTAATTTATGTTAGCTGATCATATCAAATTTGGGTACTCGCAATATTACGAACCGTTAGGTCGTATAGCGTTGCGCAAGTACCGAGATCGAACCACAGAGAACGGAGTTTTGCTAAAAAAACTAATATTACTCTTAAATTAAATATATTTTAACCTAGTCCCAAAGTGAGTAGGTTTATCAAACATAAAACGTGCAAAAATTAAACTATTCTATAAACGTGAAGGAATGGATAAAATTAACTAAGGTTAAAGACTAACCTCACTCGATATAAAGAGTTAGCCTAAACATAAAACACACACACCTTCTGCCTATCGAGTTAAGCCCTCAAACACACTCTATTGCCATTATTGACGCAAGTCAAATCAAATAGTGTATTTACCGTTAAGGAGCTACAACGAGTATTGATTATTGATAAAATCATCCACCGTATCCTTGGATCACAGTGGATATTGAATCAAACATCAAACACTCGTTGTGCACCCGGCTTGGAACACAACAAAGGATGACTATCAATGCATCAAAAATAACAACCACTTAACTTTTGTCACATAAATTAAATGAACGAGTATGGGAAAATTAAAAGACGGAAAGTAAATGCGTTTAATGTAAAGGCATGAAATAAACTAAGGGTGAGGCTTCATCTTCAACCTTAGTTGAAGAGTTTAGCCACCCATGTAAGAATAAAGAAAGGAAAGAGTAAAAGAGTGCATTAAAATAAACTAAAGTAAAGGGTTACAAAGAAAAAGGGTAGAGCAGGGCCTACAATGGCTAACTACTCTTAAAAACATGCCCAAAAGAAAAGCTCTCGAAAAAATGCAAGAATGGGACTATTTATAGAAATCTGGTGTGCTGCCAGATCACAGGGTTGCGTTCGATCGTAGGCTCTGCGGTTGAACGCAGATAACTGCCGCGGCGCCAGCTGGAAGTGATGGAATCGTAGGACCGACTAGGGCAACATGCGTGAGACGTGGGCTGACTGGACCTACGTTCGAACGTGGTCCCTGCGTTCAACCGCAGCTACGTTCGAACGCACCAAGTGCGTTCGAACGCACTGGCAGTGACTCCATGGCATCTCTTTAAGTTGATTTTTTCTTTTGGTAGCCATGTATTGATGCAATGACCTGCACACCATAAAACACTAAAAATGACTACAAAAGTTAGATATTAACAGTGCTAAAGGCTTAGCAAATATAAGTTAAGGGGGTCAAATATACAATATTTGGCACCAATCATTAGCCTTACAACTTCAATCCAAGCTTGTTGCAGAAGTTTACAAATTCAACTATGTTGTTCTAATGTATTTATTTCATGGATGATAGTTGCAAACACACATTCTTTACTTGGCTTAATTTTTATTAAATCAAAAAGTTTGCCATCAACCCTATTCACCCCCCTCTAGGGTTGATTCCCTAGGCAACAATATATTTGGGGCCTCTGTTGTAACACAAGCCCCTCAGGTTTCACACATGCTCGTGTGTGTTTGCTCTTAGACATGAACATGCAATGTTAGTAGGACTGAGATCGGGTGATACCTGATCACAGGGGATTTAACATTTTTCATCTATGAGATTGAGTTTCAAAGCTGGCTGGCATTTAGTAGTTGTTTTATCATTATTTTCAATGACTTTGTTGGCTTTTGGATCTTTTTAGCGTGTTTATTTGGGTTTAACTTCTGAAGTTGATGTATCTTAATATCTCTTTCCCGCTCTCAAGCTGATGGTTTTTAAAGATGTAGATTTTGGATATGTTGTGATGGACATCCATGCATATGTATCACATGTATGCATTTATGTATCATGTATTTCTTCCTGCTTAGTTTGAGAAAAGGAGAGGAATCATTAAGTTTCGAATTTCTTTCCCATGGTTTGCATCTACACTTATCGAGAGATTTATAATTCAGTTTTTTACCTTTAAAATTTGAATTGTTAAAACAAGAATATCATTTGTATATGTATGTGTTATTGTAAATAACAATTTTTCCTACCCCCAACACACACACTAAACACCAAAAAAGAAAAAGATTTTAAAGACAAAAAGATTTCAGATCTCCTTGTTCTATTTTCTCTTTCTTTTTAAGCCTTCTCTTATATATTTCCTATGTACTAGGGTTGCGCTCCTCTGCGCTTTTAATATATACAATATTACTTAAAAAAAAAAAAAATTAAGGTTGCTTTATGTTTTTATGCAAGACTTTATTGAGAAGATCGTAACATTGTCCAATGATGCCAAAGTAAAATGTTATCTTTTTTTTTTTTTTTTTTTTGTGAGATTGTGACAAGGGTTTAAACTTCTGAATATTTTAGACATCTTTATGCATTCATGTTTTGAAAGATTTCATAATGCGGAAATATAAATGCAGAATAATAAATAAGCAAGAGAAAAATAGACATAAGATTAAGGTGGTTCGGCAATATGCCTACATCCACACATTAAAGCCCTATAGGTTACATTTAACTTTTATTGAATGATTTTATTGTACATAAGAAGCTTCAATATATAGGAGCCAAAGGGAAAGGGCTTCCTTATAATTAAGCAATGTGGGACAAACCCACTTCTTGTTGTGTAGAAAGCAAAGGGAGAGGAACCCTTATATAGAGAGCAAAGGGAGATGCACTCCCATATACAAGCACACACTACTATTCTAACATTCCCCCTCAAACTTAAGGTGGGAACTTGTGAAATCTTAAGTTTGCTTCTTGATCGGTGACAGAGGCCGAGATGGTGGTCAGTTGGAGGTGATGGCGGCGGATGGAGGTGATTGATGGCGCCGGAATTGGAAGCATCGGCAACTTTTAAACATTGGCAAAGGCCGAAATGGGCCAATTATGGGCCTTATATGGAAGCCAACTGTGGGCTAAGAGAAGAGAGAAAATGGTGAACCATGGTCTCTTTGGGAAGGAAAAGTCAACTATGGGCTAAGAGGATAAAAGAAATGGGAAACTATTGCATTTTTTGATATATATATATATATATATATTTAAATTTGTTTTAAAGAAGGGAGAGCCAACTATGGGCTAGGAGAAAGGAAATGGGCAACTATGGCCTTTTTTTATTTAAAGGAGAGAGAGCCAACTATGGGCTAAGAGGAGAAAAGAAGTGTGCAACTTGGGCCTTTTTGATTTAAAACGAAGGGAGAGCCAACTATGGGCTAAGAGGAGAAAGGAAGTAGACAACTTGTGCCTCTTTTGTGGGCATCTTGGGCCTCTTTTGTTTTGTTTTGTTTTTTTGGTCACATGGGATACAACAGTCCATCAAAGAAAAATTCTCCATGTCACGTGGGCAGAAAAGGACAAAGGAAAAGGCTTTTGTGAGAAGAAAAAATGAGGCAAGAGGAAGAAAAATAAGAGAAACACTTCTGCAAGCCAGAGAATCTCTCATCGGCAGAAGTCTAGCAGAGTTTAAGTTGGAGAAAGAGCGGTGGGACATATATTGAATGGTGGACTGCCACAGATGATGGCTAGGTGGTGGAAAAGCGGTTGTCATGGCTCGATGTGGAAGAGAACGTTGCTTATAGCACCTTGTCGGTTAGCAGTGGAGTGCCTTATCGGAGATAGTGGGTGAACTGCACCCACTAAGAGACCAAGAGAGAGATAGGTCAGGGGCTAATCTGTGGAACGAGCCAAGAGCATGGGCTATTCATGGTGGTCCCGTGATTAGAAGCCCGACAATGTTTGAATGAAGCAAACGGACCACTGTGGTGTCCTGTGGCGGAATGGCAGGGACCTGTAGCGGCAGTGCGTGTAGGAGCGTGCATGTCTGGAATGGCATGGAAATTGCCCAGATCCACTTATTTGGGGATAAGACACCATCTGTGGTGGTTTCTTGGCCGAGAAGGCTGTTAGTGGATGCACGTGGAGAGGCTGACAGTTTCTTCAGTGGCAGAGCGTGTGGCGGTTGTGCATGATGGATCTTTCGCAAAATGGTAGATCTAAGCCTTGCAAGCTTGTTTATAAAATTATTTTCCATATTAGGCTGCAACGAAGGCATGAAATAGATTCTGAAATTATTTTCTTTTTCAGATCTAACCAGAAATGAGAACAACTATGACGAGTGGAAATCAACTCACACGTTTTCTTACTAGTGAAAACGAGTGAAACTATCACCCAAACTAGCAATGAAGTTGCCAAGGCTAAGTGCAACAGAAAACTATGTAGAATAATCTTGCAAAAGAGAGTTTTGTGATTGTAAAAACAATACAAAACAAAGGAAAATAAAAGAAATCACAGGGAAATGAAAACAAAAAGGAGTAAGAAATTACAACAAATAAAAACAAAATAAATAAACAGAGGGTTTCATGATTGTGAAAACAATCTTAACCGAAGCAAAATAAATTACGGGGAAATAAAACAAAAGATCTAAGACCTAACCCAGAATCTTACAATTGGCGTTAGCCTATTAGCTCTGATACGATGAAAGATTTCATAATATGGAAATATAAACGCAGAATAATAAATAAGCAAGAGAGAAATAGACACAAGATTAAGGTGGTTCGGCAATACGTCTACATCCACACACTAAAGCCCTATAAGCTATATTTAGCTTCTATTGAATGGGACTGGGCTTACCTGCGGTAGACCAAACTACCACAAATAGGTTGGAAGGCTGGGATTTCAAGTTAAGGTTATTTAACCCCAAATTGCTAACGCGAAATAAAATAAAGCCGTAAAAAAATTCCATTAACTTTCTTTCTTTCTTTTTATTTATTTATTTTTTTTTATTTTTTTATCTACCCAAACCGTATTCTCTCTCTATTTTCTTTTTCTACCCAAAACCGACTAGATTTGTTTTCTTTTTCTTCCCAAAATCGTGGATTTCAGAGTTGGTATTTGATGAGAGTGATTTTCTTTTTTGGTTTTTTTACTGAACTCAACTACTTGATTGTTCACTATTCGGTGCTTTCTTTCTAATTTTAATTAGTTCTTCAATTTGTTTAAAAAAAAAATTGTCAATTTGATTTTCGAGGAATTTTAATGTCAGAGTTCTCTAATTTGTCATCCTCGAAGTTGCTTCGATTAGTAGATCTTCTTTCCAGGTTGACTTTGTTAGACTACAAGTTTCAGATGGTAATGGAACTCTTGTGGCTCACGTTGCTTCTACTGCTCAAAGTCAAATGGAGACAAATCCCACAAATCATGTTGATAACCATACCAAGACAATTCTAAATAAGGATAAGAACTGCCAGCTCAAGAATCACAATTTAAGGAAATATCCAGCCAGTTACACAGCTCAATCTCATGTACAAGGAAAGTGGAATCATGTTGATAAAAGCATTGCGATGCTGTCTTAGGAATTACACAAACTGTCACATGTAAATTAGGAAGTTAATAATTGCTTTTCCTTTTGCTTTGTTTCTGTATGTTTGTATATAATGCCATTGGCATCACTGTAATGTGTGTGTGAGAAATAAAATAATTCCGTTGAAGTCTTTTCCTTTTCATGGTATCAGAGCTAATACAGCCAACGCTGAATTGTTGATCCTCCATGGCCTCCTCTAGCAACAATGCTTTCTCCCTTCCAAGTCTCACTCCAACTGTTCAGATAAAGCTTGACAATCATAACTATCCAATGTGGTTGTCTCAATTTAAGCCAATTCTTCGTGGTCATGAATTTATGGGCATAGTTGACGGTTCAGAGCCTTGCCCTCCTAAATTCTTACCTGATGATAAAGGTAAGGAAGTCCTCAATCAAGAATATGTCAATTGGACAAAAAGGGATCAATGTCTCCTTAGCTTGATTCTTGTAACCTTATCTGAAAGTGTTTTGTCCACTGTTTTTGGACTCAACACATCACAAGAAGTATGGACATCTTTGGCAAACCGATTTGCCTCTCAATCTAAGTCTCGGATTACCCAAGTGAAACGACAGCTTCAACTTCTTCGCCAGGATACTAAAACCTGTGCTGAGTACATTCAAACTGCCAAAGGATTCGCTAATGAATTGGCCATAGTCGGTAACCCTCTTGATGATGAGGATCTCATCTCCTACATCATTGGTGGTTTGAATCCTTCTTTTAATGCTTTTATTACTTCATATTCTGTGTCTACACATGACAAATCTATGAAGTTTGATGATTTTCGTGATTTATTGCTCAACCATGAGACCCTTTTGCAGCAGCAGACTAGTGCTGCAGAATCAGCAACATTTGCTCTGTTTACTAACAAACCTTCAGGAGCTCGAAATTGGCAGCAGAGAAACAAACCTCCACAACACATGAAGTTCTCACCAAGGGGTTCTCACTCCAACTTTTATCCACGACAGCACTCATATTCTTCTGTGCCCAGACCCACCAATTTTTCTCCACGACATCACTCAGGACACATCAACACAGCCATGCAAAGTTACAGCAATAAGGGGCCTATTCCCAATGTCTCCAATCCAGTTGACAATGGCAACCACTTTAGCCGTAGCAGCAAGCCACCATGTCAAATATGCGGAAAGATTGGTCACCAGGCATTGGACTGCTTCCATCGCATGGATTACTCCTACCAAGGAAAGCATCCACCACCTCAGCTAGCAGCAATGGCTGCACAAACCAATGCCACATTTGAAGATCAGCCATGGTTTGCTGATAGTGGTGCCAATACACACATAACCAATGACCTGGAGAACTTGAGCATACAGCAACCCTTCCAATCTGATGATACAGTAGCTGTTGGTAATGGAGCTGGGCTCACAATCGAAAATACTGGTTCTTCCACCCTTCAATCTTCATCTAATTCTACTCTTCACCTTAGCAAAGTCCTTCACTGTCCACAAGCCACTGCTAATCTTTTATCAATTCAACGTTTTTGTCTTGATAATGATTGTTACTTTATTTTAACTGCTCATTACTTTTATGTGAAGGATTATCAGACTCATGCGGTGCTCCTGGAGGGCAGAAGTGAGAATGGCCTCTACCCCCTTCGGCTTCAAAGATCATCTCTCAGAGATCACCACTCTTTTACTGCTTTTCTTGGAATAAAGACAACTTCAATGGGATGGCACTTTAGATTAGGACACCCCTCATTTGATGTAGTTTCTCGCATTGTTAAGAAATTTGATTTACCACTGTCTTTTAAGAATATCAATAAAGATGTTATCTGCAGTTCATGTCAATTGGGTAAAAGCAAACGACAACCCTTTTCCTCATCCAATCGTGTCTCTACTCACCCACTTCAATTGATTCATACGGATGTGTGGACCTCACCAATCTCATCTGTGAGTGGCTACAAATATTATGTGATTTTTATAGATGACTTTTCAAGATTTTCTTGGCTTTATCCCTTATATGCAAAATCAGAAGTTTTTGACCACTTTGTTAAATTTAAACTCATGGTTGAGAATCAATTTTCTACCACCATCAAACAACTACAGTCTGATGGAGGTGGAGAGTATAATTCTCTCCAATTTCAATCTTTTTTGCACAAATATGGGATAATTCACAGAAAATCTTGTCCACACACATCTCAACAAAATGGACTTGCAGAAAGAAAATTAAGACATGTCTTAGAAACAGGGTTAACTCTTCTTGCTCACGCCCACCTATCCAACAAGTATTGGGTAGATGCTTTTCTCACTGCCATCTACATAATTAACAGACTACCCACTCCTGTCATAGAGTTTAAATCTCCTTTCTTTAAACTATATCACAAGGAGCCTGATTATCAAGTTCTTAGGGTCTTTGGGTGCAAATGTTATCCTCTCCTTCGTCCACATGGGTTGCACAAGTTAGAATATAGGTCCAAGCCATGTTTGTTCCTTGGCTATCATCATGCAGGTTATAAATGTTTGGACCCTCTAACTAACAAAGTCTATTTTTCTAGACATGTGGTGTTTGATGAGAGTACTTTTCCAGCCAAGGAACATGTTGCCGAACTACTGCCCTCCAAGATCAATGCAAAGGATGATACACCTTTTCTCTCCTTATTTACCATCAGATTTTACACCTAATGACACATCCACTTCCAGCACATGTTCTCATTTGGACTCCCCATCTGTTTCCCATACCAACTCAAGTTCTATATCCACTTCCCAAAGTCCTAGTAATTCTATAGACACTACCCCATCCTCTGAATCCCCTGTCACGGCTAGCCCCACTACACTCCTCCCTTCTATCCTGGACCAATCTGACCCACTTCGTGTTGAAACTTCTGATGCACCTCTCATGGCACTACCACCTACCTCACATCCTATGACCACCCGTTCACAAACAGGCTCCCTTAAACCAAAACAATTTCATGGATTCAAACTCTATCACTCTACTAAACACCCCCTCCAATCCTTTCATACTATTCTTTCCGAGAAGGAGCCCAACAACTTTACCAAAGCTGCTGCTGATTCACGATGGCAAGATGCTATGCTTCAAGAATTCCAGGCCTTGGTCTCCAATGGCACTTGGACCTTATGTCCTAGACCCTTAAATCATAATATAATTCGAAACAAGTGGGTGTATAAGATCAAACAAAAGCCTGATGGGTCTATTGAGAGGTTTAAGGCGCGGCTTGTAGCAAGAGGATTTGAACAACAATGTGGTATTGACTATAATGAAACCTTTAGTCCAGTGATCAAACCCTCAACCATCCGTATCATTCTTAGTTTAGCAATTCAGTTTGATTGGTCTATTCGACAATTGGACATCTCCAATGCATTCTTACATGGATATCTTGGGGAAGAAGTGTTCATGGAACAACCTCAAGGATTTGTTGACAGGGAGCATCCAGATTATGTCTGTAAACTTCATAAATCATTGTATGGCCTCAAGCAAGCTCCGCGTGCATGGTTTAATCGGTTGTCATCCTTCTTGGTTGAACTTGGTTTTATAGCTTCCCTAGTTGATCCATCCTTATTTATTTTTACTCATGGGGGCATTCGGTTGTTTATGCTTATCTATGTTGATGATATTATACTCACAGGATCTCATGTTTCTAGCATTCAATCTCTCATTTCCAAATTGCAGAGTGAGTTTCCTCTTAAGGATCTTGGACCTCTTGGATTTTTTCTTGGTATTCAGGCCACAAGAACTGCTACAGGTCTCCATCTATGTCAAGCAAAATACATTTCAGATTTACTTCATAGAACTCAGATGACAGGAGCTAAGCCTTCCAAATCTCCCTGCTCCTCAAGCATCAAACTCTCCAAATTTGATGGCATTACTCTCTCTGATCCGTCCGAATACAGGCATGTCGTGGGCTCTCTTCAATATTGCACATTAACACGACCTGAAATTGCTTTTGCTGTTAATCAGCTATGTCAACATCTGCACTCACCCACTACTGTTCACTGGTCTGCTGCCAAACGTGTCCTACGTTACTTGAAAAATTTGGTTGATCATGGTTTACTATATACAAAGGGCAGTCTTAACTTATTTGCATATTGTGATGCCGATTGGGCTGGAAGTCCAGATGATCGTAAATCCACGTCTGGTTTTGCTATTTTTCTTGGGAATTGCCTAGTGTCTTGGAGTGCCAAGAAACAAGCAATTGTCTCTCGCTCTAGCACAGAGGCTGAATATCGAGCTTTGGCACTTACTACTGCTGAGTTGTTTTGGATTCGAATGTTATTTAAAGATATTGGTATTTCGCTTCCTTCTATACCGCTCCTATGGTGTGATAACGTTAGTGCTATAGCCTTGGCCTCAAATCCTGTTTTCCACGCACGAACCAAACACATTGAAGTTGATTACCATTTTGTGCATGAGAAGGTAGTTAATCGTGACATTGAAGTTAAGTTCATTTCATCCCGTGATCAGATTGCAGATGTTTTTACCAAGGGTTTATCTTCCACTCAGTTTTTATATCTAAAGTCCAAGCTCATGGTGGTTCCCCCCATTCGCTTGCGGGGGGCTGTTAGACTACAGGTTTCAGATGGTAATGGAACTCTTGTGGCTCACGTTGCTTCTACTGCTCAAAGTCAAATGGAGACAAATCCCACAAATCATGTTGATAACCATACCAAGACAATTCTAAATAAGGATGAGAACTGCCAGCTCAAGAANTGATTTTCTTTTTTGGTTTTTTTACTGAACTCAACTACTTGATTGTTCACTATTCGGTGCTTTCTTTCTAATTTTAATTAGTTCTTCAATTTGTTTTAAAAAAAAATTGTCAATTTGATTTTCGAGGAATTTTAATGTCAGAGTTCTCTAATTTGTCATCCTCGAAGTTGCTTCGATTAGTAGATCTTCTTTCCAGGTTGACTTGTTATCTGCTTGGCTTCAAAGGGTTTGAATGACCCACACCTCTGCCCATCGGCGTCGTGTTCCAGCCCTTCAAGGAGGCCAAAAAGGAGCTCAATCTCATCTTGCAAGAACTACTCCAATGAGTGCGAGGCTGCGGTTACAAGCAGATCCAGTGGGTTTTTTATTTGGATTTTGTCACTTTGAATCTTTTGGAGGGAGTTCACGACCAAAAGGTTTGTTTTTGATGGGAGTTGAACCAAAATGTTTTGACGGCTTTTTTATTTTATTTCATGTTAGCTTTTTAGGGTTAAAAAACCCTAACTTGAAATCTTAACTATTTTTGTCCACCGCAGGTAAGCCTAATCCTTATTGAATGATTTTATTGTACATAACAAGCTTTAATATATAGGAGCCAAAGGGAGAGGACTTCCTTATATTTGAGCAATGTGGGACAAACCCATTTCTTGTTGTGTAGAAAGCAAAAGGAGAGGAACCCTTATATACAGAGCAAAGGGAGATGGACTCCCATATACAAGCCCACATTACTATTATAATATGTTTGAACTAAATTCCAAGGATGAAGGAAAATCTTTCTAAGGATATGAATTGAATTGCAAGAGACTTATTTTTCTTAAGAAAAATCTTTCTAAGGATCATGGATCTTTCATAAAAAAAGTAAAAATTATATGTGCAATAATTTAGTGCAAACGAAGGAAATATCAACCACAAACTCAACTAACCTAAAACCTACAAAACAGTAAAGCCCAACCACCCCCCCCCCTGTCTCNCCCTCCCCTCTCAAAGAAGCAGTAACAAATCCTCCAGTTCTAATTCTTCCAGATTTTTTGAAGGTATTCGTAGTTGAATCTGATGCTTTTAGTTTGGGGTGTTGGAATTGTTCTTATGCAAAACAGTGTGAGAATTTGTAATTGTGTTTGCTGCCTTACCATAATACAGGTTAAGGTGTTCTATTTATAAGAAGATGACTACAAGAGATTAAGTTTTAGAGAAACTCAATATATATGACTTATCAGATACAAATTGATTATCAATCACAAGATAACTACCTATCTTATCTATGATATACAAGAGATTTCAAATACATGATTACAAGATAACTATTTATCTTTATCGGGTTTTTTATCTTCATCTTCATGTGATATGTGAGTGGTTTTGAATAGGTCGCTAACACGCCCCCTCAAGGTTAGCTATATAGGAAGAACGTTAAGCTTGGAACGAAGATCTCCAAACCGTGAGGATGAGAGAAGTTTGGTGAAGATATCCATAAGTTGATCTTTGCTTGAGATGAATTTGATGGAGAGTTGATTCTTGTCAACTAAGTCGTGTATGAAATGGAAATCAATTTCCACATGCTTTCTCTGTGCATGAAAAACTGGATTTGCGGAGAGGTATGTGGCACCAATGTTGTCACACCATAGGGTTGGAGGTTGAGAGAACTTGAGACCAATTTCAGAGCACAAAGACATCAACCAAGAAATTTTTGCAGCGGTGTTAGCTAATTCTTTATATTCGGCTTTGGTGCTTGATCGAGCAACTGTTTGTTGTTTGCGAGAACTCTAAGAAATTAAATTGTTGCTAATGAAAATGCAATAACCCCCTGTGGATCATCAGTCATCTCTACTACCTGCCAATTGGCATTCGTGAATGCTTGGATGTATGATGTGGAGGATTTCTGAAATATGAGACCATACTAAATTGTTTGCTTTATATATCATAAAAGCCTTTTGACAGATTGCTAATGTACATTTGTAGGTTTGTGTATGAACTATGAGAGTTTGTTGACATAAAAGGAGATGTTTGGACGTGTGATGCAAAGATATTGTAGGGCTCCAGTTGTACATCTATAAAGTGTGGGGTCAGCAAATAAGTCACCTTCAAATGCCGAAAGATGAGTACATGTAGCCATTGGAGAGGTGACTGGTTTAGCCTCAGTCATTTTGGCACGTTTGAGGATGTCCATTATATATCTTTGTTGAGATAAGATAGCTCCATGTGCACAAGGCAATACTTCAATGCCTAAGAAAAAATTTAAAGGCCCCAAGACTTTGACAGCAAAATCACTGTGTAGGGTTATGAGTAGAGATTGAATTGCAATAGAACTTGAACAAGTGATTAGTATATCATCCACATAAATCAATACTAGCATAAGATATTCAAAATACCGATGAATAAACAATGAAGTGTCGGATTGAGAGCTATAAAAACCTAATGTGAGCAACTTGGAACATAATCTGGAAAACCATGCCTGAGGGGCTTGTTTAAGGCCATAGAGTGCCTTTTGTTGCTTGCAAATGTATGTAGGGTGTTGTGGGTGAGCAAAACCGTGAGGCTGGGTCATGTAGACTTCCTCGGATAGTGTGCCATGGAGGAATGCATTTTGGATGTCAATCTGATGGATATGCCATCCATGTGAAATAGGAAGAGAAAGTGGAACACATACCGTTCTAGGTTTAACCACATGGTTATATGTTTCACCATAGTCGATACCGAACTGTTGATGGAACCCTTTTGCAATTAAGCGTGCTTTGTAGTGATCAATGGAACCATTTGATTTTCATTTTAACCGAAACATCCATTTGCATCCAATAACATTGCGAGCTACGAAACAAACATCTGTGTATACAAGCTCTAGTGGACATTTTGCAATAAAAGTTGAAGAGGAAAGCGGCAGTTGCTTGGCTTTGGAGCTAAGACAAGCCGGACATAGGACTAAGCCCTTATTGAACGAACTTGTAGAGCCGAATTCGAGGAGGTGATCATGCTCTTAGGCTGTTGTCATTTATTTTTAGTCGTTGTTGCTGTTAGTTGTTGTTTTTAGCTGTTAAGTCCACCGTGGTGGTGGCAATTTTAGGTGTATTCTGCTACAGTATAAGTCCACCTTGCGGGTGGCAATTTTGATTGTATATATGACTGCTTGTGCTTGTTTTTAGCATGTTTGATATTATCTTTTCTTTTTCTCAAAATTGCAAAACCTTTTTCAAAAAAACAGTTGTTTAAACTTTGATTTCAAAAGCTTTTAATTTGGAGGATGAAATTCTTATAAAGATGGGAGATTGTAATACCCCAATAAAAACAACACTTTTTATTATTCAATAACCTTTTCACAAAAGCGGTTAACAAGGTTTTTAATAGTATTGTTTTAACAAAAACCCAAGCCCTTAGTGTTAACCCAACAAGACCTTAATCCCTTAGAAAATAGAAGCCAAACACTAATCCTTTGGGGCGGACATACTCTAGGTCAAGCGGACGTACGCCATTGTTTTTAGCGAGGATGTACGTGTGGGGACCATTGGGCGTACACTCTGAAAATAGTACAGCGAATGTACGTGGGACCACACGGACATACGCTACTTTTTGGAATACCTCCTGGGTAATACCTGGACGTACGAGACACCTCTTTATCCACTGTACAAATAGTATCTGACGTATGCTAGGGTTGGCAAATGTCCGCTGCTTTTTCAGAGAGTTTGTGGCGACCTTCCCCCACAAACACCCTTCATTCCTCTTATTCTTCACGCCCATTACAGCCCTCTGGGACGCCCCTAGGCTGCTAGAATTGTATCCTTGCTTGTTGAGTGTTGTTTGGTGAGTGATGAGTGCTTAATATTGTATATTTGGGCCCCTTAACTTATATTTGTTAAGCTCTTAGCTGTGTCTTTTTCTAATATTTTGGTTAGTTTTGGTGTTTTAGTGTTTTGCAGGTTGCTATGTTGTATTTGGAGCTAATGCCATTAAATCTGGGGCTTAAAACAGTTCGGGGAGCTTTGGCGGCAAAATTGAGTCGAGCGATGATTTGCACCCGATGAGTCCCACTAAAACAACCATATCTAAAGTTGTAGAACTCCGATTGGGGTGATCTTGGTGTCTTTGGAAAGCTAACTCAAAGATATACACAATCATATTTCACAAGATTTGGCCAATTCTGAAGTGTGTGCGCTCGAGCGCACATCGAGTGCGATCGAGTGCACTTGTGCCCATCAGATGCAGAAATTCATGCACGAGTGCGATCGAGCGCACTCGGCCGACCTGGTAAGGCTAAAACCCTAGAATTAGCTTATGAATATCACTCCTTTTTATTGTAAACAGGGGGAGACGAGCCAGGGGCGCCGTTCTTGGTCGTTTTCACATTTTTCTGAGTTTTTGGAGCTTGGAACTCCGATTCTTTTGTAAGTTTGTTAATTTTAATAATGGAATTTAGTTTTCTTGTGATTTCTTTTGTCATGAGAGGCTAAATCTTCAACTGAGGTTGAAGATGAAGCCTCACCATTGATTTGTTTACATGTTTTTGTAATTTGTTCGTACAATTCCGTCATTTACGTAATGTATGTTCGTTTCAATTCAATTATGTGACAAAATTGTGATTGATTGTGCCAAAGTTGGATATTCATTGTGTTTCATCTAAGGGATACATTGCATCTTTTGATTTACTTTGGATATCTATTGTCTTTTGTGTAAAGCATGGATACATTGGATCTTTTGAACTAAATTAGATATTCATTGTCTTTCGTAAATACAGATGGATTCATTGAATCTTTCAATAGGAACAATAGAACATATATATGGTTTAATTGTCTGTCGGATGTATGAACTAAGCGTGAGAATGTGTGTCTTTGATTTAGTGAGGTGGATTCTGAAAACCTTGGTGCTTTTATCATTTGTTTATTTTCAATTTATGTTCATTTTGCACGAAAAACCTTTCAAACTTTGGAACTAGGTTAAGATAGAATTGATTTAGATAGGAATCAATTTTCGCAATGCAATTCTCTGTGGATCGACCTTCCACTTGTACAAGCTGTACTACATATGAATCGTGCGCTTGTGAGTAATTATAATTTTCACATCAGTGAGTGTGAGCTTTAAAAAGGAGATTTCAAGGAAAGGAGATCAAGTCTTTGCTTAGCTTCGAGGTAAACTCCGTCTCTTTTTACATTCCAGCACTGTTTTACCTTTTAGCTTATACCTTGATGAGTTTTCTAAAGTGTTCATTAAGCATTCCTTAAAAGTGTTAATGTTTTCAAAAGATCTCTTAAAGTTTCATTGTGTTGAGATTTCTTACATTGCATGTGCACATTTGTTAGCTTAGAAGAGGCTTAGAGGTCTAGAAATGTTATAGGAAGCAAGTGCTATTTGAAAACTTAAAGATGTGCTTAACTCACTGAGCGGACATATGCCATCGAGGCCGGACGTACGGTACGTCCGCTTAGTGAGTAGAGCACCAGTTTAAGCTTCGATCGTGCACAGTTTAGTTTAGCCACCTTATGGTTAAACACCACTTAGTATAACGATGTGTTGTATTCCGTTATAGCAGGATTTAGCTTTGCCGGAGGATTCACTTGAGTGCGCAAGGTAAGTGAACCTTTACAACCTTTTTACTTAAAACGTGGGATATGTCAGTTGACTAATCACGAGTATGATATGAGTATGCCTACTTTTATAATTACTTGGTAAACTATATTATGAATTGGTTGATAAGATGCATCGTATGACATGGTACGCCGGTACATGCGGTATGAACAGCCATGGGCATTAGGTATTCATAATATGATTGGAGCATTGGTATATTGTTATATTAATTGAGCATGATTATGCAATACACTGATAAAAACCAACCTTTTTACTAGACAAAATCTTTTCCATTGGAGCAATCAACAAAGGCTTTCAATAAAGGTGTTTAACGAGACCTAAAACCCTTAGTGTTAACCTAATCACGCTTTGAACCTTTAGAAAATAAAAGCCAGACATTGACCCTCAAGAGGCGGGCGTACGCTAGGTCTGGCAGACGTACACTACTGTCTGTAGTGCGGACATACAAGGGGGACCGCCGGATGTACGCTCTGTAAATAGTACAACGGACGTACGTGGGACCACCGGACGTACGCTACTTTTTGGGATACCCTTTGGTTCCCGCAGGCACTTCAGATCCACCAGCACTTCCCTGTCCTGTTCTGATTCGTCTTCAAGAGGCCATCAATTGGGCCAAGGATGAAGTCACCATTCGCAATTTCTGGACCCACGAGGATTGGTTGATCCGAGCCGAGCATATGGAGGAATCTCTTGGGTACAGAAATTTAGCAAGGCTGAGTGAGGCCCAAAGGGAGGCGCAAGAGCATCAGGCCAAGGAGTCCCCTAACCAATTCTTTGCTAGCACCCAGCCCCATTTCCTAGACAATGGCAAGGTTCCTTCNACGTACGCTAGGTCTGGCAGACGTACGCTACTGTCTGTAGTGCGGACGTACAGGGGGGACCGCCGGATGTACGCTCTGTAAATAGTACAACGGACGTACAGGGGGGACCGCCGGATGTACGCTCTGTAAATAGTACAACGGACGTACGTGGGACCACCGGACGTACGCTACTTTTTGGGATACCCTTTGGTTCCCGTAGGCACTTCAGATCCACCAGCACTTCCCCGTCCTGTTCTGATTCGTCTTCAAGAGGCCATCAATTGGGCCAAGGATGAAGTCACCATTCGCAATTTCTGGACCCACGAGGATTGGTTGATCCGAGCCGAGCATATGGAGGAATCTCTTGGGTACAGAAATTTAGCAAGGCTGAGTGAGGCCCAAAGGGAGGCGCAAGAGCATCAGGCCAAGGAGTCCCCTAACCAATTCTTTGCTAGCACCCAGCCCCATTTCCTAGACAATGGCAAGGTTCCTTCCTATCGGCCAAATTTCAATAGGCCACAAACTCATTTTATGATCATGATTCTTGATGAAGAGGGTTTGGTCGATGAAGAAACATTTTAAATAATGAGGTTCGGCTGATGTGGAGGCGGACCCTACTGATGATGAAGGTCCAGCTACCATGGAGGCGGACCCTGCTGAAGAAGGCGCGGTTAGGGCTGAATCATCCAATGGCCCTACTTCTATTGGGTCTGTGGCGTTGGGTGGTCAGTGATGTGCAAATTATATTGCACTCGCAATGTAACGAACCGTTAAGTCGTATAGCTTTTGCGAAGTGCGGGATCAAACCCACAGAGAACGGAGTCTTTATTAAAAGAAAACTAAAATTACTCTTAGATTGAATCTACTTTAACCTAGTTCCAAATAATGATCGTACGTAACTTGCATTAATTAAAAACTATTCTAAAAGAAAGGTAAAGGTATGGAAAAACTACTAAGGTTAAAGATTAGCCTCACCCCGTATTAAAAGTTAGCTTAACACATTAAACACCAATTTTTCGTCTTAACAAATTAAACCCTTCAACACACTCTATTGTCGTTTTTGACACAAGTCACACCAAATAATGTGATTACCGTTAAGGAGCTACAATAAGTATTGATTATTGATAAAATCATTCACTGTATCCTTGGATCACAGTGGATATTGAATTAACAATCGAACACTTGTTGTGCACCCGGCTTGGAACACATCATAGGATGACTATCAAAGTATCAAAATAAACAACCATTCAACTTTTTGTCACGGAAATTAAATGACGAGTACAGAAAATTAAATGACGGAAAATAAACGTATTTAATGTAAAAGCAAGAAATATAAACTATGGGTGAGGCTTCATCTTCAACCTTAGTTGAAGAGTTTAGCCACCCATTGAAGAACAAAGCAAATTAAAAGTAAAA